>BJFM01000436.1:131624-167971 GCA_016586285.1 Arothron firmamentum | reverse complement strand
AAAAAGAAAAACAATTGTATCTCGAAAGCACAGAAACAGACACGGCAGAGATGAACAGCCAGGGTCCTGGTGAGTCTGAGTTCCTCAGAAAAGAACGCAAGTCACGGAGGGATGGAAGGAAGGGATCCAGACAAGGAGACGATGATGCTCATTAGAAAAGAGTATTTAAAGGGCTCACCGCTGAGTTGTCTCTGTGTGGAGCACAATGAGCTCCGTAGTAAAGGCCATAGATTCGTTTTACTGCTCGCTTTAGGTAAGAGCTGGTGGTGAAGCACTTCAGTCCGATGGCGGCTGTTGTGATGAGCACAGATCCAGGTCATGGTGCATGATTATGGCAACCAAACACTGAAACGGCATGCATACCCGTTTTTTTTTGTTTTTTTTTACCCTTTCTGCGTTATGGATAGTGGCTCCCCCTCTGGTGGTTTCTTTGAACAGACAGGACATAATGAGCTACAGCAGCCTTTCTGAGTAATCCTCTCAATGGAGAACACGGTCATTTGGTGTGTGTTCTTCATTGTATGTGATGAGAGATCCCTCTGTCCATTAGAACAGGCATGCAGGCTTCTCTCTCCAACACATCCGTGTTTTGCTAATAGGCAATTTGTTGATGTCTCCTTAGACCTAATTTGTTCTGCGCTGGTTTGAAGATTTCCATAGCCCGAGCTCGCCACGGGTCTGTCGGATGAAGCCGAGGCAGCGGAGAAATGAATTTAATATCGGGGCTTCACACTGGTTTCCCCAGCATGCTCATTGTCTTCTCAGTAGGCCCGGCGCTGAACATTCTGCCATCGAATAAACAGAATCAAGTATTTGTTGTCGGAAGATAACGGAATCCTGGAATGCTCCACAGCGGTAAAGCCGGCTCGAAAGCGCACAAGCTACACGCTTGTCTCTTCATCCCTGATGCGACGGCTCACGAAATTGAAGCCGGTTCAGGCTGAGGAGTCTGTTACTCCTGCAAACCCAATTAAGTCCGGGATGGCACAAAAGTAAAAGTCATTAGCTCGGGGATGCGTTTGAATTACGCCAGTGTGCCTGGACAAAAAGAAGAAAAAAAAAGAGAGACATCTTCTCTCTGACTTATTATCCGGCAGTGTAAAGGTCTGCCCTCCACCGCGTCGCTTCTCACTCACATCCTACTGTACCAGGAGCAGCTTTTACATTACACGCATGCAGAGCAGGGTAATTAGGGCTGATTGAGAGTGACTGTGGCGGTGATTAGCACATTGCATCCTCATTGTATTCCCCCCGTCTCAAAAAAGTAGGTAATGAGGTAATACATTATGTGTGGAATTATGCTAATTGGATTTTTATATACATGCACGAGTCACACGAGGATCTTTGAGTGGAAGGCGGGCATAGGTTTCCCAGTCAGAGGAAGGAGAGATTAAAAATAGTGGTATCTCCTAACACTACAGCACAGGGGCACGAAAAGGCTGCTCATAGCTTGTCAGGATAATATAAAAATTTGATAGATTCTCATTCGCTTTGCACTTCATCCCCTTGTTGAAGGAGCAGCAATAGAAGGTGGGTGCGTTACCTCATTTAGGTCTCTGTCAATATGAAGGCAGACAGCTTCCTGCCTGTCTGCGAGCTTGTCTCGGATGAGCGGCTCTGCTGTTCCTGGTTAGACTCTTCCGCTGACCTTTCGGAGGTGCAAAGAGCTAGATTAACTGTCCCTCCCCTCCAGGCTTCTAAGGGGGAAAAAGGACCAGTTGTCAGTTATTCTTCGTATGTCTTGGTCATTTCTCCATCAGCCTGAGGATGCATTTTCTTCTCCAGTGCAGCAAACATTAGCCAACCATGAAAGCGTATATCATATCAGGCAATTAATTACATTTTAATGCACCTATAAAAACCCTCCATTACTGTGTGGCCTGGAATCTGGCTATTGATGCGGTTAATTAAGTTAACATCTCAAAACAGTTATTTCTCAGTTGATATTATTGCTTACCTGTATTTATGTGTTGTGTGGTTTTGTTCTGCGGCTTGCTGCCGGGATGGGAGGAGCCCAGCGTTAACGATCTGGTGCTACATCATATAAATTAAAGATCGTTAAAGTTCCTAAGAAATAAACACAAGTCAATAAATTAAAGAAAAAAAAAAAAAGACACCAACAATCGTTAGCAAGGATCATTTCAAGAATTCAAGAACTGCTAAATAAGATGAAAAAACATATCTTGTGAAGTTTGTGGTAAATTCAAGCCCACATTTGACTTTGGAAACACAGCGACTTTGGAAACCCCAACCTGGATCATCAACCCTGAGGGGACCGGTGGGGGGGGGGACTGGCCCCACTTGCATCTGAACTTTCAATTCACGATGTTTAAATTGGAGTATGTTGTTTTTTTTTTCCCCCCCTCCCAGGATCCCGCGATGTTCTCTCTGGAAATGAACGACGCCAGGCCGATGAACCTCATCCTCACCTCATCGGCGCAGTCCTACGCCACATTTAACCTCAACAAGGACGTAAACCTTTATGTGAGTTTCGCTCTTCTTTATTCCATAGTTTTCCTCGTTGTTTCTCGGGCGAGTTGTTCTGAACCTCTCCGCGCTCGTTTCCCTGCCTGCGTGAGGCAGTTGTTTGAATCTTGTTTTTATTATCCGCGCCATAAAACAGGTAATAGAAATTAAAGGTGGCTGACAACGAGAGGGGAAGATTGCATTTACCCTGAGTTTAATGTTGCAATAAAATGAGAGATTCTGACTTTTACACAGCGTTTTAATATTTTATCTGCGATTTAAAGCTGGCCAGCCACAAAACATCTTCAGTTAGGTCTCTTTGTGGACAAAGTGGTTTGGCAATATTTAGGATTCAGGGATTTGGGCTTTTTGTTGTGAGTTTTTTATTCGACAATGACGGTTTTAATTGGAACGGACGGAAGTAAATAAGTCTGTCCTGCTTGTCTGCAAACAAAGTTTGTTGGCTGGACGTTTTGTTTTTCCCACTTTAGATCGAGACGGAGGCACCAGTTGATGTCAGTCCTGTGTTGAGGTTTGAATTTACATCCGAAGGTTCTTGTCTGGGAGAATCACAATGAACTTTTATCGGCGGCACTTGTTTGTGCGTTCGGACTTTATCTCGACACTTGAGGTTTGACGGTAACCTCGGAAATGTGAAAATGACACGGATTTTATCACAAAGTTTGTTTTCCCTCCATTTTTAAGTGCAAATCTTGTTGATGGCTGGTTGTCACATCCCCGGACAATGAAATTGCAGTTATAATTGAGAGATAAGGATGTGCCAAAAAGGAGAATGAAAATAAAAAAAAGTCACAGCGATGACATTTTTACTGGGTGTTGTTGGTGGCAGTGATAGTCCATCCTGAGTGGTGCCCTGTCAGGAGCCTGGACAGCATCTGCGTGACTGCAGGATGTTTTTGAAGGATGAGCAGTATCGCTGCGATACTCCTGTTACATGGCAGACTGCAGCGTAAGGAAGAAAAACAGCGTCTGCTCTGCATCTGAGCGAGTGTGTCAGTGGTTTGACAGCTGATTAATGTCCTGATCGCAGCTGTTTTTGGAATCAGCGTTGCTCACAAAGCCCTCAGAGCTGTGAAGTACAACTATCATGTACCAAACAGGTTTCCCAGGGACTAATCTCAGCTAGAATCCAGTGCAACCATTTAAATGACGGCCATTGTTTTTTCCGTTTTTTTTCTTCCCGTCCGTTCTTCCCGTCTGCCTGGTGCTGTTGTGGCTGCTTTTCCCTCTTTTATTTTTGGAGTTTCCTTCGACACTTCTTTTATTTTCAAAGACTCTTTTCAATCACCTATTCTTAGAACAGAGACAGATGACTCCCTCAGGCTTGATCTGGCTGGGTGCTGACGGCCCGTGACGTTAGCGGTGCGACGGGGCTCATGTTGGCCGGCTGCACCGGGACCGACATTGTTGGGAGTTGGCTGAGCACCAGTCTTAGTCTGGGACACTAAGGAGGTTATGTTTGGAGTTACTATGTTTATTAACGAAGTGGTTAAAGGTGACAGTAGTAATAGCTTTTTTTAAGATTTTGGTCATTTTCCACATGTTTTGCACTCCTTTTCTCTTTTTTTTCTATCCTTGTGATGCAAGATATGCAAATATTTGCGCAGGCCTGCGAGGTCAGAAGAGGAACATCAGCGTGTGGTCGCAGATATCAAATAAACATGTAATGAATTCATACTAGATGCACATCTTTAATACACGTTTGTTTCAAGGAACGGAATTTACTTCTGCTCAGTGATCTCACTTTAAAATCCTATCAAAGTTTAATAGTTTTCTTGAGTAAAATAAGCTATCGTGCAAGTCAGAGGGAATAATCGTGCATGAAGAGGCACAGTAATTACACAACATTTTGCACTTGGGACTCTGGATAGCTGGAGAAGGACAAACACTCTCAAGCATGAGTCTGATATGAAAGATTTCTCGAGGCACAATTCTCTGAATAAATTGTGCATACGTCTTCCCTTTATTCTTCTGCTGTCATTTTCATGCAAAGCTTCTTGTAAACTCCATTATTCCCCAACGAGACGGGGAAACACTGGTGTCTAGTCAATGGGACGTATGTATATATTTATACCTTGTATGGAGCCGGATTCCAGCCGGCCGCGGTGACGCACAAAGCTAAAAAAGGTCCCATTTCCTGGCCCCACTCAGGAAGCAAAGGAAAGACCATGGCTCCAACAGGGTTGTGCAACTGGACTCATGGATACTTAACCATAATAAACATTTCTTTTTAATAGAACCCTACTCAGAGAATGGAGGGAGAATTGGGTGGAGCATTAAAGGAAAACCAGGGATGGGCAAACAGTTTTGATACTGCAAAAATACTAAGCAGACATTAGATGAATTTGGGGATAAGGCTGACTCACAGCTTTAAGTTTATGTTGTTAAGATGAAAGACTTTTACCCGACTTTAACCCGGCTTCTTCTTTGCAGGTTGAAAATGACTCCAAAATTGTCTCTGTTGGGATTCAACCTCCCAACATCCACAAGCAAGACTTCCCAACCACGGATGAGGAGCTGGTCGCATGGGCCCGGCAGAAGTTTGGGGGCGTGACTTCATTCACCAAAGTGCGAAATCTGATCTTGGTCTTAACGTCAGGGGCAGACGGTGAGTAGCATTGATACTTGCTAAGGTGCTGGAAGGCAGCACTTTTTTTATTCAAAAAAACAATGACATTCTAGGACAAAAACATCTTAAACCTATTGAAGGACTTGCTATCTTGCCTTATTACATACCCCATGCACGAGCAACACTGAGCTCTAATTAACATTTAGTCATGAATTGGTGGTCTCTTTGACTAAAAAATAATTTTGTTTTTACCTCCTTCTTACCTTCTGAAAGAGACCCATTCCTTTTAGAAGGCGGGAAGCTCCGGCAGCTTTGGTATTTAGGTGGGGGTCTGTCTGACCATTTACTGAGACAAAGACAAACAGTGGGACAAAGACCACCGGTACGAGGATGGAGCGTTTTAGCCTGCCTTTATTGCACCAACATTGTCCTCTTTTACTACTTTAGATGTTTTGATTAAATTATGAATCACTTTTTGCCAACCACTCTTGGTTTCAGCAAATGTTGCCTCGCGGTGACTCATAGTCAACAAGGACATTGGTGTTAGTCATGTGGTGATGTGGTTTATATCGGGATTTAAACAGAGCCTTTGGCCCATAATGAGGCAGCAGGTTGAATTCGCGTAGGCCGGGTCGTAGGCGCTTCAAAAGTCTGCACGGCCAACACATCACAGGAGGCTGCACAGGGCCTCGCTACAGAGGAAAAAATTCTGTTGATCTGTGCACACAGAATGCTTGTTTATCTTCCTTTTCTTGCAATTGTATCATCGAAAAGTCCAAAGGACCTCGTTGGAGTTCAGTCCATAACAACCGTGGTCAGAGGTAGGCCATGGGATGCTGCAGGCCACCCAGTGCTGACAATTAATAAAAGTGTTCTGACAGGAATTATTCAGACGTTTATTGGGATTTTAACAGACTTCTTATCCATGTTTTGAAGCTGTTTTGCTTTTGAATTTTTTTTCATTCTTTCCATCCTTTTTTGGACTGTGAGCAATAAAAATGCAATGATGACAAATAAAATGTTGGTGGTTTTGCAGGAACCAAACCTGGCTCCAGCGAGTGCACACTCGGGCATGAAGATGCATCACAGAAGCACTTCATGATGATCAAGGCAGCAACCCAGTCTTCCCTCAGCAGCTGCCTGCCGCGGCAACAGAACCCAGGCGACCAAGCCGAGCTCCACATCATAAACATCCCAGAAAGCGTCCCGATCCGGTAACTGCTACATCCCCACCTACGTGGCCCTTGTGTTAGCATCCTCAGCTAACTAAACTTCTTTTTTTTTTTTTTATCAGCAGCAATGTGTCGCTTCAGGTGTACAGTAAAAAGTCCAGCGTGTTCCTCAGGGGCCCTCAGGGCACCACATGGACCCTCCTGAACCAAGAGCAAGTGCACTTTGCTGTAAGCTCACACCTACAGGCTCTCCTGCTAAATGCAGCACAAAGAGGGCACTTATTAGGCCAAAGAGTTCAAACCATGTGCTTTTATTCTTGTTAATGGTTTGATTACACTCACTGCTCGCTGGTTAAATTATTCTATAACAAGCTTGTCTGTGAAAGCCTTTGAAAATATGCCCATTAGTGAATGAGTACTCGTACAAGACAGCCTCTAAGTGATTTATTTGAACTTGTCTGTTTCTGCAGTCAAACAATGACATCCTGTTCCCCGCCATGACAGTCACAGTCCCGCCTTTACTCACGCTGAACAATGACAGCGCGGAGAGCGTACAAAAGGCAGCTTTAAATTATTTCAAAGCTAGCGCATTCACCAGCTACACTGAAGTCACGCCAAGGGACTCGGTGATGCTGCTGGTTCTTGGACAGAAGGATAACCAAGCAGGTGAGGCAGTAACTTTCTTTTCAGCATAAAATAAAGCTGGATCTGTCCTGATTGTGTGAAGTGTGTACCAAACAGAAACAATGCTTTAAAAGAATCTTTTTCCCCCCCCTTAATCCAGAGACAAAATCGAGCACAAGACCAGCTATTCCCATCACAACTAATCCCCCTGATCAGATGCCTCTCTTCATGCAGCTTTACACCTCCCCAGACTACCGCTCTCCTCTGGATCCTAACTCTAAAGTGCAGACTGACAAGAGAATTTATGCCGAGGCAAGAAATCACGGAGCGCCGTGGCTGGTTTCAGCGTCTATTACCTGGATTTACTGCACATTTCTTGTACCCATTTTGACACATCCCTGCATTTTCTGTGTTTCCTACAGATTTCAGGGCATGCTTTAGGAAACATCGCCTTAACCATTGAGGTGATTCGGTGCTTCGTTAGCTCCAAGGGCTCGTGTCCTGTGGTGCAGGATCTCCCCTTCATACCCGAGGCCTGCTCTTCAAACTCTTGTCCTAATAGCATGCGATTCAGCTTTTCCTTAGATCAGCTCCAGGAGCTGACTTCTACCACGTGGAACCTGGAGTGTTCTGTCAAACTATGCTGGAGTGATGTAAGTGCTGATTGAGTTGCTTCATATTAGCGGCAGTTTAAATCTATTCATTTTGTGGTTTTATGTCATTTTGTGGTCTTTATTACTCAATAGAAATGTGTAGATGGAGGGAGAGTGAAGAGGAACCTGAAGGTCACTCAGCCATGTCTGCAGCCACCAAGTGAGTTCAGTTTAAACTCCAAAATATCCATCATGGTGTTTGTTCTATTGTAATAGGCATGTCTCTTTGGATGTTCATGATGGCATTTAAATTCAATTGGGGAAAAAAAACCTTTCTGACAGTATCACAACAGGTGTCCTCAGATTTCATGTCTTCATGTGCATCTGTTTCCTACTGCACAAAGAGGCACATTGTGCATGTGGAGAGTCCTTTAACTGAGGACCAGAACTCCATTTCTGTTATTCTTGCCTGACCTTTTCTCTTGAAATAAAGATTTTTGTATTTAATCTCAGCTCTTTTAAGAACTGGATCAGCCAAAAAACTTTTCCTTGCACACACTCTGAAATGTAGCCCCCGTCTAGGCCTCGGTCAGTGGTTTTAATTCCTATTGTTGCTTTCGTGTTAAAATTTGTGCGGGAGCAGTTACCATAGCAGTAAACTCAGGATGTTCAGCGAAGCCAGCAAGAGGCCCCGTCCTTTAGGAAGGTCTGCAGGCTGACCTTGTGGCCGCAATCAGAAGTAATGGCCCTCAGGGAGGGGAGTCGGGGGGGGAGGGGGGGGAGGGGGGACCCGTGGTCTTTTGTGTTTTCCAGGGGGTATGACTGTGCGTGTTGTCCAAACAGAGCCAGTGGGCCTGGTGCTATTGTCAGACCGATTGATTCAAACAAGGAAAGATGTCTTTCTTCAAAGAAAGAATAGTCTCCTGGCAGATGATTTATTTCCAGGAAAATTGTAATGATTCAATTTCTGACTAAAAACAGCAAAATAGACACAGGGAAGTCAATGCTGATTCAGTTGCCTGGAGTTTTTCCAGACATTTTTGCAATACTGAAGGGTACTTGTTTATTACTTAAGCTTAATTTATCTTCCATTTCCTTCCAGTGAAGAGTGGTTAAAGTGTCTGTTATGGGGAAGGGGACTAAACTACTCATCCGTGCTTTCCTGTGTTCTGTTTGTCCTTTTAGACAGCAGGAACTACTGTAGGCCAGGGGAATAGTGGCACGAGAACAGTGCTGCGTTCTGATTATGTGCCTCCCTGTGTCAGAGAGGTTTATATCAGCAGCTCTGATAGTTTGAGCAGGATGACAGGACAGTTCTTTCAGAGGGGTTTTCACACAGAGGACTTCAGGGAGTCAAAAGAACAGAACCACTGTCTGCTAATCTCCACCCACATGGGAGCATCCGCCGCCTTCTCCTGTTTACTCAGCTTTGCTGTCAGTTTCTCACTTAAGACAAACCAGTGCAGCAGCAGATTACGTAAAAAGAAGGAGAAAAAGATTAGAAAGCTGTGCTGTTTCTTGTTGCCCAAAATCAACTTTCTTTGGATGCAGTTACTCCCAATGTCCAGGAGATGTCACTGTTTCTATGTAATGAGTGCATTAAATTAATATTTCTTTTAATTAAGTATTGATCAGATCGAATATTTAATTAAAAATAAATATTTTCTAATAAAGGTATTTCCAAAGGTCCAATTAGAATGGTTCTATATCCGCTGTGAGGTCACTGACAGGATAGTCTTTTACGTTCATCTACATGCTGCAGTTTCCTATGAACCAGACCTGCATCCTCTGAGTCATCTATGCTTTTGATACACCTTTCTTAGGGAAGGAGAGCAGTAATGTATGAAACATGGTATAGTTTTGAGCCTATAGCTTATTTTGCCACAAAGGCGGGAGGCAGGAGAAAGGAATGCTGCTAAGGCAATGATTGTAATGCTGGATTCTTGTGAATGCATCTCTATCTATTGCCATAAAGATACTTTTTTTTTTTTAACCTTTCCTTCTTGAAACATGTAATCATCAGTCAGTCTCATCTGTGGGTGTTTTTTTTTTTTAACGATTTGGTAAGGTAAACCTCGAAGGTGGGCTTAATGGTGATACAGTAGATGCCACAGTTGTATGGTGTGGCCTTGTTGAAGTGGCGCCTGGCCCAAGATCATTGTTTCATGGATGAACTAAAACTCCATGTTACGTTTGTCACGCAATCTGTCTCAGAACATGAATATTTCAAATGACAGAGAAACGTTTCAGTGTTTTCCTTTCACTATTTCACGACTGAACTGAGGTGATTTTGCTATCGATTCAGCTCGCTCAGGTTTTTAATTTACTCCACCAAATGCTTGAGAATTAAGTTCTTTGTGTGGATGCAGCTAGTGCACAGCACCGCCAGAGAACATCATTTATGCCAAGCAATTTTCCTGTTTTAAATCACAATACGCTGTGATGTGATTGATGTTAAGGCTCTGAAATATAAGGTCTGATTGTGCTGTCTTGCTATTGGGAGGGAAAAGTCCTATTAGAGCAGAAACTCCTTTAACACATGAAGATGCTAAGTTAAGCGTTCTAGTTTTAAACGGAGCTTGTATACATTGTTTTTGTCCTGTGTGTGTCTGTTTCAGCTGCTCCATGCTTTGATTTCGGCTTGGCCGGTGTTCTTGGCATTGCATTCGGAGGGTTTCTGATTGGCGTGTTACTTATCGGAGCGCTGTGGTTTATCAAAATTAAAACAGGTAAATGACAGCACAGAGTTGGTCAATAAATACAAATCATATTGTCATGGTGCGTCGAATTAAACTGATCGATTTTCCTTCAACCAGGGTATCCAAGTGGGCTGGACATTAGCTCCACTGCAGCAGGTCTCCCAGGTAAGGCTGCCTTTATTTGTTTCTTTTGTATTTGTGTTTTTTCTCCCCCTGAATTCTCTCATGAGGTTCTCTGTCGCTCCTTCAGGGTGTCCTTGCTCAGGAATGAAACGACAACCTGTTTCCACCAACCCTTCCCCCTCTGAGAACAGCAGCGCTAATGCTAGCATCGGAAGCACCCAGAGCACACCCACCAGCAGCATGGCATGATTACATCTGAGTAACCTCCACCACCAGCAGGCCACCATCTTCTGTCAAAGTCTCATGTGGGTTTTGTTCTTCTCTCGTATTGACTGATGCTTGAGAGGTTTTTTTTTTCCATTATGTGTCCTCTTCAAAATTAAAAAGCACAAGCCTCGTTTCCCATGCAATCCTTAAATGGACGTGATGTGGGAGCTTGTCATAATAGAATTGGGGGGGAGGCACTGGGGGCTCACCTCTGTGGCCTCACGTTAAAGTCAAGCTCCTAGACAGGAAGTTAAAGAGGGCAATAGAAAAAAATTGGCTTCCAGAAACAGGAAAAACAAACCATATCCCCCAAGAGCCACCAGGAAATTCATTGCATTCCTCTCGGTGAATTGTGCTCGTGTGACGGCAGCACAATAATAGCCAGGCAGAAGACAAACCAGTCAAAAGAATGACTTTGAAAAACAGATGAAAAGCGGCTTTGTGTTCACATCTATGCTACAGAAAAAGCAAAGTGATTTTGCCTAGCTCAGTCCAAGAAATGATCAACAAAACCTCAGGCTTTAAAGAGATCTGCATGTTAAGTTTTCACAAAAAAAAAAAAAAAAGTCCAAATGATCCCTTTGTCTTAATTCGAAGTTGAGGTCAATGATTCACAGCTACCTCCTGTTAGTTTGAACTCTGGGGTGAAGTTCAAACTTAGAAAAATTCTCTGGTGACTTTTTCCTGTCTTTTATTCTTGTGTACCTTAATAATCGCTAGTTGCTCTCCAAAGATGTCTTACCCGAAAAAATATATCTATAGAACCAGCAACAGCTCCGAACCATAAATTACTCCAGTAATGAACACTTACATCTGCATATTCAGGGATGAGTAATGTGCCCCCAAATTAGGTCAGTTTTCAGACCTCAGACCTCCGTATGAAACTAAGCGCCATTCGCAACTACACCCACAGGGTGGAGTTTCCCTGAAATAGACCCTCTGGAGGTGGAATTCCTGTACTTTTCCTTGTTATTGCATAAGGCCCAAAGTTCCCAGAATCAACAATAAGTTCTTATTTGTTGACAAATGTGGCCACCTTTCTGAAATTCACAGTTAATTGTGTGGAAAGTATCGATTCCATCACGATCTTCATGATCCAAATGCAGCTATTTGTGGCGTGTAAGGATTTGAGGAATGACGCTGCCAACTGTTGTCTGTCTGATGTCCTCGCACATATTCGGTGTCAGATGCTAATGCTGTTTTGTGATCAGAAATGAGTGCTTAATGGCTTCTAATGGGTTTTATAGCTTTCCAGCTGAGAGTTGTTGCAATGATAAACAAACAGTTGTTGGTCCGTGTCCCACGCAGAAGCTGAGTTGCCTCAGGGTGACCGGACTGTCGCCACTTTAGGAGGGGAGACTTTAGGTACAATTGGCTGTATGTTCCTTTGGTATAAGGGAGTAAAATACGTGAGATTCGAAGAAAATTGTCTCAATAAATAGGCCCAATTAGGTGATTTTTAAAAAAAAAATGTATCTTAGAATAAAAATATGCAAGCTGTCCACTTTTACTAACTGAGCTTCGGATTAAGACTGTATGTTGTAAATACTGTAAATCTGTCACCAGTTACACTTCAACACTACGAAGACTGATTCAAAAGATTCCTCATCTGGTTATCATTTTTTATTTTGGCCACATCTGTTACATTAGATGGGCTGCATCAGCCACTGATGTGCTAATGCTACACAGAAGCTGCGTAATGGAGATGAGCCACATCTGTGACGGTTGATCCGTGAACCCGCGACTGTACAAGTGTAAATGTGTTTGTTTTCACCTTTTTTTTTTCTTTATCTCCTTAAAAATATCATCACACATCCTTCGGTGCAAGTAATTTGTCTTTGCAGCATCCTCCTCTGGAGCTTTATATCATCTGTCACGACCTGATCGACGGATGCGTGCGCCACATATACACACACTCCTCTGATCCGAAGTGTTTTATTAATTCGGATGTAATCCCAGCAGCATTCGAAGAGCTCTGTCTGCAACCTGCCTCCTTATTGTGTGTGAGCTGTGCAGCTTGTCACTCTTTAATACACATTTTACTGTCCTGTTTTTGTACAAAGATGGAGCAGAGAGGGCCAGTACAAATTGCCACTTGAGTGTTTGTGCAATATGATGAGAAAAACTTGTATTTAATGTCTGTATGTAGTTTTTTTTTTTAACCTTTTTATTTGTAATTGTATGATTTTAATACTTGGAGTTATTTTCACTTGTTTTGTTTGTGAAGGACTGATAATCAAAGCACTTAACCACTGTGTCCTCTATTATCTCTGCTTTATATTCGTGCCGATTCATCCGCAGAAAGGGCGCGACGTGTCCCATTGCTGAGACAGTGGATTTGTTTTGTTGGCCCTGCCTCTGTCTGACACCGACCCCTTCCCCTGCGATTCACCCCGCTGTCCAAAAACATGACATATCTGTGCCGAAGCCGACATCCTGACATCGCATTGTCTGAATTTTTCAATGCGGGGAAGCCTCCAAGTAAAATATTCCACAATCTTATTATTTCATTTCTGTTTTCGCCACCCCTTTCAGACAAATGTCAGCCTCTGCACCTGGGCTGACCCGGCCTCATGAGTCCTGCCTGAGCCCCGACAAGCACGTATCCACATAATTTGCTTGTTAACTTGGCAGATCTTTTCTTTTATGTGACAGGAACTTTGCTCCCCTCAAAAAGAGTTAATTAAATATACGTGTCCTTGTGTGTGGGCGCACGTGTGTGTGTGTGTGTGTGTGTGTGTGTGTGTGTGATGTTTTTATTCATGAGTGAATGATAAACCGTATCTCTCCCTCTTCTTTTAAGTTCTGATTTGTCTTTTTTACCCAAACCTCTGAAGCTGTAACAGAACTGCTGCTTTATAAAATGCAGTATTATTTGTGTAGTTCATCGAGGACTGCAGTCGTGTAAGTCTTTGATGTCCCCAAAGAAGTATATGTGTTGTCTGAAATTATCATAATAAAGTAAATATCAAAAATATCTGGGTGTTTACTGCAGCCTTTGTCACCGTGTTTGTCTCCCAGGACAGACGCCATCACAGAGGAACCATGTAACACAACTCTGACAGAATAAACAACTCACTTTTTATAGTAAGTTAAAACGGGAACAAAAAAAACCTTGTGTTTTATTTGACTGCTCAGCGGCTCTGTGTTGACTTCTTGATGCTCTGACTGATTATTTCACCGTTAATCTTCAGTAGAGGAGAAAACAAAAGGATCTATTTTATATTTATATCATTTCAGCAGCTTTTGTAACTGATGTAACACTGAAAATCAGGTTTTTCTGTTCAAAATCACTGATGTATGGGATTTTGTATGTATGTGACACAAAGACCATCAAAAACAGGAAAAAAAACAAACATCCAGCAACGTTATGAAATACTGTATATAGGACCTTCATTGTTAAGGTGGATAATAATGATGGTTCGTCCATTTACGGTTTCTCTTTATTGACACCTCTTTATTATATAAAAATTCAATAATGCTTTCAGGACTGGAAGAGTACACTCACATGGTTTACAATCATCCACTAAATATGAACTATTTGCCCTTGCAGCAGCATACAGAATACTCTGTGTGAGTGTGTGTGCTGTTGAGGTGATTCAAGACAGATCTGTCCTCTGCTTCCCAAAATACGTTTTTTTATTTGTGCAAAAAAAATTTCTTCCATAAAAACTAAGCTGAGTGAGTTCTCCAGAGATGGATGTTTATTATAAATTGATTTAATTTATTTATTTATCTATTTTATTTTATTTTTTTTGCATTTACTGCCCTTACATTTACAGTATAGGTGATGAAACACTAGCTGCTCATATTTTATGTTTAGGGCTTGTTTCTTTTCACTCCCATCTGTCTAAACTTTTAGAGATTTATTCCTGTAAGAAAAAGAAGAAATAAGTGTGTTGGTGTTGCCATGGAATAACCAATTTACTTATTGAAGTGCGTTGCTAGGCTCCCAGGGCAGCGGAATCAGTAAAATATGCAGTAACATAAGTGTCTGACCCTTAATAACTTATTATTCAGTCCATATAAATGAACTTAACACTGTTTGAGAATTATATTAAGTCTTTGCATATGTAAAGGAAAGAAAATGGTGCAAATATAATAGAATTAAAGTATGAGGAGGAGAATGTGTGTGTTAGGAGCCATAGCTCCCTCTAGCAACGACCCTGATAATATGGTTATATACACTAAAGGTCAAGTGCTTCATTGTATCTCCCCATGCATTCCCCCTATAAGTACTCCCCAAATTGTCGATTGTGTAGAGCTGACAGGCGATGATGATGAAATTAAAAAGACAAATCTTCCCAGTATAGCTTTCATTACAGCTTTAGATTTGCTAGTAGAGCCGCGGAATAAGTGGCCGTGAGGAAACGGCCCATTACGTTTAATTACCCTGATAGATGGACCAACAATGGCCACCAGCAGATGGTGCTCTATTTTTTATTTTCCCCTGCTTTGCCCCATTAGCAGAAGAAGACAATGGCCGTCAATAACGCGCCACCACAGAGCGATGGTGGAAATATGCCCCAGCTGTCGTGGAAAAAGGTATTAGCCGTGATGTCTGTGACGTGAGCTACACTGCACATTATCATAGATCTACATTTAAAGACCTTTCACGGAATCAGATTAGGAAATCTGTGACTGATCTGTACATGGAGCCCATAAAGCCCTCAGGGCATGTTGGATTCAGGAGGAAGCCATATTTGAGCAGACTAGTCCCTGTAAGTCCCCCCCGCCCCACTCTCTCTCAGTCGGACTCTCACAGCCTCGGGCTCAAACGCGCTTGTTTACACTCGGCGAGCGTGTACAGGCTGAGCGCCTCTCCCCGGATTCTCAGCCACACTCAGACGTTCAGTCACAGGCTCACATACGCTTGCCCACACCTCGCTGAGTATCCCAGTCCTGCCTAATCCTCCAACTCCGAGGCAGAGCTGCGCGCTCCGGGCGAATCCCATTTCTTCAAAATTCAGACACCACCGGAGCCGACGTGTCTCACACACCTCAGAGGTGATGCGGCCTTGCTTCGTCTTCTGTCGTTCCTGCTCTAACAAGCGTTGGACTGAGTGAGAAACACAGTCCACAACCAATGTTGCAGCGCTGGGCCTGAATATTAGCAATCAACAGAACAGCACAGAATATATGTGGATCAATATTGCATTGTGGTGGTGGGGGCCACAGAAAGATAATTACCATCTGAACTGCGTAAAATCTGTGACGATTAATTTCCAAACTAGAGACTCAGTCCGCCTGCTTGACCAACTGAGTCCATCCAAAACGGCTTCTACACCAGCTGAGATAAGTAATATTTTCACCAATTATGAGAAGAAAAGGATGCAGCTCAGGGAGGCTTAAATTAGAATTGTGGCAGAAAATAGAATAACTCCATGAAATAGCTGGCATAGCTCGCAAACAATCTGTTGCTTGAAATCTAACAAATTGGCATTTGGCTGTTGAAAAGTCAAGAAACTTGCCAACAAGGGTTGACTCTGCAAACACACCAGACACCTTATTGTGCAAAGTCCTCGTTCACTTCTGAGCAATGTTTGCATCTTATAAAACTGGCGACTCGCTTTGGAGAGCATCAACCCTTTTCTCCTTGAGCTTGTTGCATGGCAATAAAACTGAAGCACCGTAGACTTTACAGATATTACCCCTCTTCTGATATGTTCCACACTTACAGCCTCATCAGACGTAGTTTTCCCATCCATCACTCTTTCTTTAAACTGTTAGTTCTAGTTTTCTCTCAAAAGACTTCCAAACAACTGAATAGGCTCATGCGTGTGCGAGACATGTTTGATCTCTTATCACTAATGTAAAGTGTTTTCTTTGAACCGACTGGCTGAATAAACTTAAAGATTCATCCATATTTTAAAAATGGTGATTATCAAATGTATGCTCTTACTTTGTGGGATATTGAAACAGTTGCCGATAACATTACTGCCAATGATAACAGTTTCTCCTTCTGAAGGCCACCAATTCTCACTGGAACACATATGGGGAAGAAAAAGAAAAACAAATGCTGGTATAAATTAGTTTAAGCATTAACTGTAGCGCCAGATAAATCCCTGACAGGCTGTATAGACCTGCTTTCCGTGCGCAGACTGCTGAGCACAGCTAGCCCCTTGTAAACAAAGCCTCTGCTATTTAGTTTCAGTTGGCTTAATTAGAATGAATGAGGCAGCTTTGTGCAAAGAGGATAGTTTTTGTAGGTGGAGGGAGAGAGGAATTGGCCGTGGTGGATGCAAAGCTGGACCGGGAGATAAAGTTACTAGCGGGTGGCGTGGACCGGTTGGACAATAACAAACAGAACATTCAGCCAAAACGCAGCTGTAATGAGTTTATGGGGACATCATGCGTGTTAATCTGCGGAAATCTAATTATTATGATTCTTTCCAACGCTTTATCTCCACACAAACACCAAAGACGGGTTGATGTGCAGAGTGAGAGAGGGAGGACGGCTTTAAACAGTGTTTGATTTCTACAGGCTGTGATAACGCTCGACAGAATGTCGAAAACCAGCGTGGGGGATCTGTTTTCACCTAAACCTGTCGGTCGGTTTTTGCAGACAAACAGTGTGTTTTTAAATGTACTGTTAAAGGATGCTTTTGGTTTCGCCTTATCGAGGAATCAGACAGCAGACATGGTAAAAAAGAAAGAAAGAAAAATACAGGAATTTATCTGGCAAACAGTTGTTGTTATGAGCAATGGAAAAAAAGCATTTGTATCTTAAAATGAGCCCAATGTTGCTCATAATTCACCAACGTGTGTGTTTAGATTTACAAATTAGATTAGGAGGACGGCTAATATGTTTAAGGGTTATTATTGTATGGAGGATTTAACACCCACATTAACATCCACACTGCCTTTTAGGTGCCTCTGAGGCTCCTAAAGACAAAAAAAATACCATTTTGTGTTAGCTTTCACATGCCCTGAAGTGCGTTGTCAGCACCGAGAACTCATCTGGGTCAGGACAACGGTGCAGCCGCTGTATGCTACAAAGTCCCAAGCGGATGTAGAGGTCAATGGTGAATTCATACTTTTCCGAGGAGCACGTTTGATTCTGCTTGTAGCACAAGGAAACCCTCACAAATCTGGAGTTAGTGACCGTAATCGTGCAAAAGAGAAACAAAAGGTTTAGGTTTAGAGCAGATATCTGACACATTAATAGACCTCCAACCTACAAAAAAGCAGACAAACAAACATGAATATCTGATCTGATTGAATGAAAGAATAGTTATGTTACGAGAAAATACAAGCTTTTTCTTTATGGATGTTTTTTTTTCTCCTCAAAGTAAAAAATACAGATACTTAGGCAGTGACCATGTAGGCAGGAGCATACACACACAAAGAAATCTAAAAAGCAGCTTTAATCAATCATTTTAAAAAGCTCCGACAACTTCTGTTAGACTGACTGGTCCAGAGGACTTTGTCTGTTTGAAACTTTTGACATTAAATGGACTGTCAAAGGCTGAACCCAGGGAGAGACGGCCCAACCGTAAAAGTATGAAAAAATAAGATCAGGAAGAGTGCTGGTTCCATGTTCAACCACAGAGCTGACATATTGTGTGCATGAGGTCAAGTCCACACAGAGATGGTGATAATGACCAGTGTTTGGGGCAATGATGGAAACTGGGACTCAATTGGGTTCGTGTCACAGCGGCTCTCGTCAACCATGGAGACGGCATGATGGAGTTCACCCGGTTCAGTATTTGAGGTTAAAACGCTTAAAAAAAAAAAAAAAAAAAAAAAATCATATTGACTAAAAATCCTAATTTAAGGTTTGGAGACGTGGAATTGAAAAGAGATTTAGGCAGTAATGAAAGTGTCTCGCTGTCTTAAAAATAGGTCAGATGTGTAAGAACGGTGATTAATCATCATGTCCTATCTCAGGTTGCCTTTTCTCATCTATAGATCGCGTACGTAAACAACAATAAGACAGAGGTTACAGTGTGACATGCTCAAAAGCGGACAAGTCACCCATATTGACTTTGTGTCACCGCACTACTTGGCCTTTTGTTTTGGAGGGGATGGCCTGTCACTGAGATGCCAGGAGAAGGAGGGAAGATCTCTCCGAGGAAAGATGGGAAGAAAAAGGTCACGGTGAATAAAAGGCTTTTAATCTGAGTCGCGTTTGTTGTGTGCACGGGGAATATCAAAGTCAGCCCGTTTCTGGCGAGGTCAGACCAGGGCAGCCGTCCCGTTTGCCCGCTCTCTCCATTTGTGTTTGTGGTGCCTAAATAGCCTTTAAGGGGAGAATATTTTTGTTTGACTGTTTCTGTAAAACCCGCCGCCTGCAGACATTAAACCTCAAATGGAAGGAAGAGGAGTCACTAATATGATGGAGCAGGAACCTTTTCCTATAAAAGAAAGGATTGCGTCCAGTTTTAGTGTATTCTCTGGGCGTGTCGGTCGTTCCAAAGTGCTGACAATAAATTAAAGCAATATTTATTACAGTGCGGGGGCCTCTTGCTTGTTACGGTCTGATTGAGGACGGTGATGATGATTTATGCTGTGGTTTGACTTTTCCTGCGTTTCCTGTCAGGTTTTGTCTCTCCTGCCTTACCTGACGACCCTAATTGTCTCCACCTGTTCCTCGTTTGCCCACCACCCCCACGTTTATCAGCCGCTCTGTCCCTTTTGTCCCGGTCTTCCTGCTCTCCTGTCTGGATGTTGCCTTGCTCGTCTGTAAGTTTGTGCTTCTGACCACGTTTCTGTTCCTGATTTAACTCAGATGCTCTTTGTAATTATTGACTGAAGATGGATACCTTCTTTAATTTCATACTTCATACTTTCATACTGGTTCTTCGTTTTTTAGAGCCTCACTGTAAATGGATCACAATCAGTTCTAAATGTTCATTTTGTGCCACAAAAGTTTTTGTGAATAAATCAACATCAAACCTTGGTTTTCTGCTTCGTATGTAAATGAAGATGTAAAACACGACTGATTACTGATTTATCTCACAATTGCTGTACACAGCTTTGCTACTACAGGGTAAACTGAGTTTACAGTTTACAGCCTCTTGAGAAGATCATATATATCTTTTTATTTAGTTTTCATTTAAACAGACGTATACTGGAATGTTTAACTGCTGAAAGGCAACAATACAGAACTGTATTATTAGTATTTATAAGATCATTATCATTAGTTACTGACTATAATATAATTAAATAGAAACTATAAACAGAGGAACTGTTAGTTCATGTTACTGTCACTTTATTTTAATCACCCTGAAGTCTTTTCCTCATTTGCAATGTAGTATGAGTAACAGAATCATGAAAACAAGTCTGACAGCACTGGTACATCGGCTAAAGTCCTGTCACGTTAATAGTAGAGATTTCATTTCTGTTGCTGGGAAAGCAGACTTTGGGTGTTTATTTGCCTCACTAGATTATTTGGTGCAAAGTGAAATCATTTGTTTTGGTTCATTTGTCGTCAGAATGCTGTTTACACTCTCTGTTCCTAAAGAAATGGCTGAAGAGAAAACTTGCAGAGCGCAACCCCGTCACAAATGAACACAGCACAAATGTTTCTTCATTCTTGCTCCATAATTGGGACTTTCTTCACAAGTCTGCACAATTCCTGCTGTAAAACAAGAACCCAATTTCTTTTCCTCCTTCTACATCCGTCTGCATCTGTAGACAGGTGTCCTTCGGGGCATTGTTCGTTTTCTTTATCTTATTCATGTTCCTGCTTTGTGCATTTATGTTAATTTCTCAGCAAATTCACTTTCTTTTGCGGAAATTTGATATTTGACAGGACGCTGGTTATTGTCTGCCTCAACTTAGACCTATCTGCCAGTTTATTCATTTCTCCTCCAGCTGTTGATCTTTCTCTTTCAGTTTTCAAATTTTTGGCCTTTTGATTGATTTGGCTGTTAGACTGTGGTCGTTTGAACACTTTTTCTTTCTTCCTCCAGCTGTTTTATTCCTGAGTTTTTCCACTCACGCACATTGTAGCTTCCGTTCTACCTTCCTCTTGATCTCCAAATGTATTCTTCTGCTCTTTCAACCCCAAATGAAGTCCGTCATGACTTTCCATTTGTCCTTTTGAGCTTTTTCCTTTTTCATTTCCTTCTTGGATTTTGAGATGAGATCTCTGATGTCCTCTGTAACATTATCTTGTTGAGTGATGCTTTTTCTATTTGTTCTCTCTCATCCATGCAGAGTAGAATCTATTCTCCCACACTTTCTCCTTTGAGCAACATCCATCTCCCCTTTCGGCATTGCCTGGGAAGAGCTTGGAGAAATTCTCAAGGACAAACTCATCTTTTCATTTGCGGCTCTTTCTCGTGGTGTTTGTCAGGTTTAAATCTATATCGAGGTGTGCCCTGCGCTGCAGTAGATCCTTATAAAAATGTCAGGATCATATGTAGGCGGTCAGTGCTTTAGTAGTTTTAATGGGATACAGTATCCTTGCTTTAATAATTTCTCTGTTACGGTGGAATCGATATTCTGAGAGTGTTTGAGATCTTTGTACAGATACATTTTCTTTGACTTAGTTCAAGTGTTGATTCTTTTATTTTCTTTTCCATGTCACAGCGATGACATCAGCGACTTTTGTACCTGCTATGAAAATGTATTAATGCGAAGGAGGATCCTGTAAGACAAGGACATATTTTAATTCCTTTATATTTATATTAATTTAATCAAACCATACATGCCCAGGTTTGCTGCTAGCTCAGGAGCAGAGGTGACTCATAGTAATAATATAATAATTGCAGATGTATTTTATGTCACAACAGCTCTTTGTGGTTCCCAGGTTATGGACACATTTCTTTCGATGGAGGGAGCTTCAGCCCCTGACCTCTTGACCGACAAGAATCCATGAAGTATGAGACTCCCATAATTGGATAAAGTAAGGTGCCATTCTTGGTCTTTTTTTCACAGTAATCACAGCAAATCCTGGAAACACAGCATGAGATTTGAAACCTTCCATACCATGTAAAATAAATTCTTAGAGTCAGCTAGCCATACAGAACTTCCAGTAATAAGACACATTTCAAATTTCTCCATGTAAGCCAGAGTCTTAAAGATATTTTGTCATACTTAGATTTTGGTTTTTGCAGTGTCGGATAGAGGGGATAATAGAACAAATCACTAAAATATGTAAAAAACCATATCAGCCTCTAAGAAACAGCATAATAACTTCCTCGGGGAAGAAGCTTCACATCAACAACTGTGAAAAAATATGAATTTTCTGCCCATTTTCATCAGCATCTGTGCTTAAAGTCCTTATTAGAACAAACATTTATTCACAAAAAGACATGTAATTTATTCTTTTATGTAACATGATGGTTTCCAGATGGAAGATAATGAGATTTCATGTGCAGCATAACAATTAAATTTTAAAGATGGTTGAAGATCTGAGTGACTGAACTATTCCAGCTAAAATATATTATTGACTATGGTGTATTTTGTTGAGAACAAAATATATAAATAGGATCAGTGGAAATGCGGATAATTAACCTAGTGAGGACTGTGTTCTCTATAAAGGATGGTCTCCTCAGACCTGGATTTGTCTGTCAGTCAGCTCCTGGTGCGATATGGCTCAGTGGATGAGGCAATAAATGGCGTCTAAGATGTGCTTGATTGGATTCAGGTCTGGGAAACATGTGGGAAAGTCAAGAGCATCAATGCAGGAACTACTAACACGCTCTGGGCTTGCGAGACCCAGCATTGATGGACCCTGCCTTGAGGGATCCCAGGGACCACTGCATCAGCATATAGTCTGATGATGGAATATCACCCTGGTACCTAACAGCAGTTCTCGTAGTTTTGGCTCGCAAGTGGAGGATAGTCCAGCCCAGACCATCTCTGGCCACCATCAAACTTGTCACGCCGGTGGATGTTGCATGCAGCAGAAGGTTCTCGAGTGTCTCCCACATGTGCCCGGTGTGAAAAGAACAGGGCACCGGTGGTGAATCTACCAATCCTGGTGTTCCCTGGCAGGTGCTCACCGAGCTGCTAAGTACTGGGCTGTGCATGCTAGTCCCTGCTAGGGACGCCAGACCCACACCCCACACTGTTTCTGAGCAGAAACATGCACAAAAGCTGTCTGCTGGAGGGAATCTTCAGGGCTCTGGCAGTACTTTTCGCTGCTGGGCTGTTGCCCTGATACCGCTTCCTCCCCCTCTCTTGGTGTACTGGACCTTCTCCTGGTAGCTCCTCGGTCCTTTTGAGTCTATACTTGGAGAACACAGCAAAACCTCCTGGCCGTGCCATGGCACCGTGTTGAGGCCTCTAGAAAAGCACAGAACCTGCCAAGAATCAGACAGAGGATGATGAGTGGACACCACCTGTGAATCCATTCCTTAAGTGGGTCCTCTTGGTAATGGTCTGTCCTTTCAGCCTGCCTTTGTGTCATAACTGAACAAGTTGACGTCCCAGAAGTGAGACTGACTCCTTTTATTTTAATGAGCAGTGTATTTATACCACGTTACACCTTCATATCCACACCTGCAGCGTCAGTTCACACCTTTGAAACAGTGGAGCGTTAAACGGGCCACTGGGAGTTTTTTGTTTTGTTTCATCTCACATCACAGCGTTGGATTCTCCCAGCTAAGCATTCTAGCAAATTCGGGCTAAATGAGAAAAGGTTGGAGTCGATATCTTAGTAGCATAACATGAATATTCATCCTGACAACTTATCCCCCTTAAACACACGGCTTCCGGCCTCAGTCAGTGTGTCAGGTTGCAACAGAATTTAATCAAAGGAGGTGGGGGCATAAAAAAAGGCAACTGACAGAGTAATTACATAATGTAACACCCTTGTTTTGTGAAATAGACAGGCTACACCTGTACCAACAGCTTCCCTTTCATGAGTTTCGCTCATCATTTCTTCTTTACCGACATCTCTTCTAATGAAAATCTTGTTTTCGACCTTATTTGGTTCAACACTGTTTTTTTTCCATAAAACACAGATCATTGAGGATTAATGCTGTTAATGATTCAAGTGAAAGTGAATAAATCAATTTATGCTATTATTTAAACTGTTAGAACTTATCGTTCCCTAGCATTACTGATTATTATGAAAACAATTAAAGTAGTGAGAGGTAAAAAAAAACAACAAAAAAAAAAAACAGGTCCTGACAGAGGAGATACAGCTCCAGCATCAGAGGATCATATTCTGGGGAATAGCTTTTATGTCATGTATTAGCAAATATGTTTTTTGTTTTCACTCATCAAAACGAGCAATGCTTTTGAGAAGGAATGTTATCAATGATTGCTGCTAATCCTCTTTGAACGGCTGTTGCCAATGTCAGCTGGAGTATTGATGAGAAAAAATGTCACAACAAAAAGAAATTTCATTGAAGAGGTTGTAAAACAGAAGAATGGGCTCTGACAAAGGAAGTAGATGCCACTGTATGTGGGCCGGCCAGATTTATTGGCAACCCTTTAGGCTACAAAGACCCTCGCTGTGGGTAGTTTAGTGTTTGAGCAGTGTGCCTGAAGTGGATCCCATTCATTGAAAATGATTTTAATGTGAAGGATGTGTGCAAATTTTAAGATTTTGTTTAATTTGAGTAGAATGTTCTCTGATTTCACTATTTATATTGTGGTGAACTGAACTGGAAGACTCAATAGGAGAATAGTTAGTTGCCATACCAAGCCATTGATTATGGTGCCTGGCCTTGAAGCCCTTCGTTTCAATGAAGTAACTTGTGAAGATACTGTATTTAAGGCTGAAATTGCCCTCTGCGCCTTCAGATTGCTTCCAAAGGTAAAATGCAGAGTGGAGGTCGGTGCCTCGGAGGGATAGAAGATGGAGCTGAGCCTAACAGAGGCTTAAGAGGATGTGTCTGGCCGTGTTGCTTTTGATTAATGGCACCACAGGACTTCTCATCAAGAGGTAATAAAATATGAGGCCATAAGCCATGCTTCAGAGCAGACTTCTGCCATGTGTTCACATCTTAAAAGGCATGCTTCTCCAAGGAAACCCACAACTATTGATCTATCCTCAGCCTCTGACTTGTGACCTGCACCAACAGTTGTGTGCAATTAATAATTTGTTAGATTATGCAGGGTGCATCACAGATACTTATACTTATGCTGCAATGTGGCCGAAAGGGGAAGTGTTTGGGGCTGTTTTCCTAAGCAATAAGAAAAGTCAACGCTTTGTCTCCAACTCCCAAGTGAAGTGCCTCCCGACGTCTGCTTCACTGAAATAGATTGGCAAAGAAAATATGCCATCCCAGAATGTCAAGTTTGAAGATTGCAAATCCTTAAAGACAGACTTAAAAATCCAGTTAGAGAAAATCTCTCTGTGGCCCAAAAACCAGCTGCCTCTGAGAGCCAGATAGTTGAAAATGACTCAAAAATCTAAGAATGTAGCCACTGAGCTGCTATCAAACTGAAAGTATTTCAAAGGGAGTGACAAAAAAAAATAAATCTATAGCTATCTATCTATCTATCTATCTATCTAGATAGCTAGCTAGCTAGATAGATAAAGTTTTTGGCTTCTATATGGAGAAAATAAAATATCTGTATATTCTATAATAAGCCCTTAGGTTCCAGCATCAGTATTCTGCAGGTGCCTCCTGTTATGTACATATGATTTGTTTCAGGTGCCAGCTGATGCCAGGGAAGATGTAAATTTAATGCACATGCTGAGAATCATCTGTAAACACTGTCGAATGTCGAACAAGAGTTAGTGGAAACGGCTAATGAGACAGTAGCCGAATGATAAATAAACCAGTGGCTCCAACGCTTTAGTTTGGTCGGGCTGCACAAGTGTGTTTGTCTCCCATTCCATCATGAATCTCCAGGTAAAGTAGATGCTGGGGGGCATATTGATGCTCGCTCTGTCAATGCTATGATTTGTTCCATTTGGATGTGTAAAATATTGATGTGACCATCAGGCACAACAAGTTCTGCAGCATCCACCAAAATATCCCTTCTAAACAGTCTTTAAAGAGAAATGCTTGTGGACAGCAACAAAGTATTGTTTCTGCAATAATTCTGGTTTTTCACTCAAATATTTCTTAATATATGCTACATTTTCCACATATGGAGCATTTTCATAGAGATAAATATCAGATTTTACCCTTGTTACCATAATCCTCAGTATCTAACCATCAACACACAAATGCACACTCTGTAACCTATGCAGTATTACTGCCAAAACCTCTGTGAATCATGTTTTAAATTTCCTGTTCACAGACAGTGTGTGATAGTTAAGGTTGATAGTCACTGAGAGATCTCCTGAAGAGATATCGATGAAATTGACTCCACTGCCGGACTTCTGATGCAAGAAAGTGTGTTTTCTTTAGCTATTTGTAATGAAGATCGCTCGGACTCTCCAACATTACTGTCTGTAAATGTTTACCTTCTATGCGTCAACAGCTCGGAGACACATCTGGCCTTTATGCTAAAATCTATGTCATTTAACTAACATGCAGCATTTAAAGTGTCAGTCATCTTCCTGATGGTCAGAATCTGTCTAAAGAAGACCACATGCCCATGTACCCTCATGTTACTGAAAACCACAATAGAGTGCTGAGAGCCTCCCCCCACTCCCTCCTCCTCCTCCTCGACATTGGCACCTGACGGCCAAAAGATCAGGGAAGTGTTGTGCTAAAAACGTGTTGAAAGGTTGTTACGGTATGAAATAACAACAGAGCGGAGATTGATGCTCTGTTTCAGCCGGTGGGCTTTAATAGGCTGCTGTCAGAACGATTTCATGTCACGCTGTCAGTCTGGGATCAGCTCCGTCTGGCTACAGGCAGCAGCTCCCAAAGTGTCAGAAATATGAATAGGAGAACCTGAGAAACTGGATTTGGCTACGGCATCGAGTCACAGTTAATTCTACCTTATAGGTCAGAGGGGACAATGTGATAATTAAAACCTGCTGTCTTTTAGCTGTGGCAGTGTTACACCTGAGCTGTGTTCACCTGATCCTCTTCTTTGACAAAAAGAGTGTTTCATTAGTGTAATGTATTCAAGTGTCTTCATGTAAAGTCAGCTTGCCTGGGAGGGACCATGGTTTAAGAACAGATTGTGATGAAGTTGCCAAAATTTCACCCAACTATCGTGTGTCTGTAGTTGTAATGCTGTGATTCCCTTTTGTCCTGATGTTTTTTCTTTTCCAAGGAAAGTGATATCTTTCTATCAGAACAGGCACTGTTTTACTTTTGAATTATGTCTTTCACTTATTTTTGCCATGTAGGTATTTCACTTTAAAGCTTCTACATTTGTAAAAGAGAGAGCAGAGACGTCCAGTTTCCCGAGATCAGAGAAATACATTTCAGCTCCCTGCTGTCAACACCTGCTCCACCTAAAACCTCACCTGGGCTACCGATAATGGAAAAGCACAAATCTTTAAGGTCAGGTTAAACCTGAGAATGCGACATGTTTTGGCATGGTGGGAACAGGGATGAGCATAGAGTTAAACTCATCATCAATCATGCTAAATGTTACGGAGCTGTGTCTGCAGTGATGAGTGTCCTTTGTGTTTTTGCTAAATGCCAGTTTATATTGCACCATCTATAGTGCTGTTATGTGTAGGCTTGTCCACCGAACACAAGCCGTTATTATCAGTTTTTAATTTGTTGGACAGATAACTGTTGTGCATCCTGGCACTCTTTGTTACCCCCCCACCCCCTACCCCTAGAGCACATCAATCTCTGCCATCAAATACAAGGCAGGAAGGCATCTCCATTTGAGCAGCAGCAGAAGGTGTCAACTGCTGTGAAAATCAACGCAAACAATCCCCCAGCTGTAATGCATCCCAGTGTCTGCTTCATAAAAGACCTCCTGAACGGTGGGGCCTTTTAGCGAAATCAGATTTAGCCCTAATTGGATGACAGACTGGACTCCCGCTGGACAGGGATGCATATACATACACTGGGGTGGATAAAGTATCAGCAGATGCAATCAGAACACAAACACACTCATCCTGGAAGCTAAAACGCTAAAGTTGTTGATGGAATTCTGATTTAATATTGTTAAATGTGAGGTCTTTGTCAGTGTTCTTCAACAAATAAGGCAGGTCATGGCTTGTCATGAGCTGCCCCACAAAAAGTCGTTTGTCAATCAGTGATGAGCATAATTGTTGTAAATTTCAACCGCTAACAAGACAGGTAGATCACATATTCAGTTGAAAAACAAACCATCTTTCTCTACCTCAGCTTAGGCTGTAAGACAAAGAGGAGTGCCTGCTCTACTTTGGAGCCCGTGGAGAAGGCTCTCTATCTAAGGAATGCCTGGTTGGTTCCCCAGAAGGTAGATCCTGGCTGAGGTACACAGCCTGTAGGGAACTTCAAACGGCAGGGAAAACAGAAGCGGCGAGGCCTGTGGTTGCTATGATATCTCTTCTGAACACGGGGAAAAGAGACACTCCAGGGTTGATGCTTTGCACTGTTCAATAGCACCTCTCTTTTTACAGTTTCGAACAGGTCGTTAAGACCCGTCGTTAATTTGTTTTTCTCCGTGTAAAATAAAGGTGAGGTGGGGATAGCGCAGCCATTTGACTGCTGTAAAATGACTTGTGGAAGTATTTCTCTTCCTCCTTATGGTACAACGGGGGATCTAGGCGATATTCGACAGCTTGAGAGCTTGTCAAGATACGTGATCCATCCAGAGCTGTTAATCCTCAGCATTATGTTGACCCGTATTGGTGTGTGGTGGTGTGGCACCTTGCAGTGAACACGGAATACTTTAAAAGCACCAGAGTAAAAGGAAATCAAATAAAAGTAAATAGGAAGCAGGGCACGAATGCATTTTTAAAATATGTCATAATAAAAAAGCTGTTTCCTCGAGGTAATGACGCAGGCCGAATGAGAAGATGTTAAAATTCATGGGGAAAAGGCAATAAATGTAACGCATCCCTTGCTCCCCCACACGAACATGCTCGGCTTTTGAACATGTCTGGTGGGCAGCAGGCAGGAGGAAAAGGCGTCTGACTGGGCACTGCAGCAGTCCATTGACTGTTTTCTTCAGAAGAAAAGGTCAGAAGATACGGTGCGAGGGAACACCTGCTGAAGGTAATCATTAATACTCCTGCTGTCCTGTTGGCAGCCTCCAGATGTGTTCAGATGGGAGGCAAATGTGGAAGTCCACATATCACTTTCCAACTGCAGGCAATAAAAGGTTAATAAAGACTCTTGGGATAAGCGGCTTCGTTAGTATTTACTACATCAGTTTTCTTTATTTAGCATATGGACTCCAAACTGAAACTTCCAAAGAGACTAGTGCACATGCATACTGCATTTATAATTCTCATAATTTCAACTTAATTTTCCCGACTTAACACTGACAAAGCACTGGGTAGCATTTTCATTCACATTGGACTGTGTAATTATAGCATAATTATGTGGTTGGTTCTGTGCACCCTGCTTTTGTCAAATTGTACAGCATTAAATGTAATTATCTAATGTAAAATGTAATTAGCCCTGCGTACCTACCAAAAGCACTTAAATGCAAGCAAGGCATTAAAGCATCAGCAAGGTATAAATATTGCACAGGCACATGCATGAGGACAAGCATTACTGGCTTTTGTGAAAAGATGCTTCAGCCGAGGACCAGGCGGACAAAAGCTGATTTGGTGGTTGAAGTGGTGTTTAGATGCCAAACTGCGCCTCAAACTTTGCTAGTGAGTCCTGGACGAGGTTTTTTGAGAGAACTTTTATTAGGAAATGACAAAAAAAAAAAAAAAAAATTAGACTGCATTTGCCAGCATATATTCTGTCTGAAACTAAGTTTTTTTTTTTTTTTAATTTAAGGACTGAAACCAGACAAGGGAGAAGGAATACTCAGGTTATTCTGTTTTTTTTTCTTCTGTTGGCTGTGTTGAGACTTGCAGAATCTTTTCCAAAGTTACCTCGAAAGTTTTCCGTCACTGGAGAATTTTTGCCGCCTTTAACTTAGTTTTGTGCGGTTTGTTAGAGAGCGGTGAGAGAACTAGTTTGGTGAAATACCTGAAATATCAGACGCATCTGTCTCTGGTGTTCCACTGTGGTTGAATCCAGTCCTCAGCTCACCTGTGAGTGTCAGCTGATGAGGGCAGTTTCGCTTCTCCAGTCTCCTCTTAGCCCTTCATATTCCAGCTGTCGGAGTTTAAATCACTTCTCCTCCCGATGCCTGTCAGCTATCATTTGGGCATGAACTGTCTCAACCCCCCCTTCACACAGGTTTCATCACTCTGTGCTCGCCAGACACTCGCTCCTCCCCAGCCGTGCAGATCCTGAATTCTTTTGATCCAACCCTGGCGCTGCGGTAGACCCCATCAGGAGGTGGGCCAACCCCCACATCAGCATCCATTTTAAAATAATGGTGCATACCAGATGATGACAGAGTTCTACACGAGCTCTTCTTCTGAGCTTCATTTTTATTTAAATGCTGCAGAGTTCGTTGCATCAGTGCATCAGGAAATGACAATATGTCATATTTGACATTGCGTATGTTAAATATACGGTTTTCTGATGTCAAGGGCTTTGAGGATTCAAATGTTCAGCAAACAGATTTCCAGGAACAGCGGCTGGTGGTTGATATATGTCCCCAAGCTAGGATCTTTATCCCTCTCTACAGTTTACTCTCGCGATCTATACTTTGCCAGCTTCCAGGCAACGCTGTGGGAAAGAAGGATCCATTTGCAGACCATTAGCATTTTGTTTGAACAGTTCCTGGCTGTGCTTCTCGGCTTGATATAGGATGGAAGGGAGAGGATGAGGCCAGGGAGGAGAGTCGGGGGACGAATGCAGTCGAATAGAAAGGTGATGAACAGCCGAGTGAGGCAAAAGGCAGTGACACAAAGACTGGCTTTTCATCTTCATGACAGCCACACCTCAAAGGGAAAGTGAGGGAATTGGAAGGGGAGAGCTTAAAGATGCAAAGTGGGAGTTACAAAGATGTGGAATATTGCTGGAGAGAGAGAGAGAGAGAGAGAGAGAGAGAGAGAGAGAGAGAGAGAGAGAGAGAGAGAGAGAGAGAGAGAGAGAGAGAGAGAGAGAGAGAGAGAGAGAGAGACGCAAAGGAGGGGGGAAGCAGGGCAGCCACAGTGACAGAGCCAAAGAGATCTGTGAAGCTTTAGGTAGCACCGTACACACATTAGACATGACTGATGGCAGAGAGATGTAATTAAAGTCCCATTAAGTGATTTTAATGTTATATAAGTGTCCGTGTGCTTAAACTTTGTCATGTGGAGGGATTGCTGCTACGTGACTGACAAACCTGCAGAGAAGCAACGCAGCATTGGAGGCTGGACTACACAGACTCTTGCTGACCTTCATTTAGCACACATTGAAAGCAAAGACACAAAGAACCAGCCTAGCCAGGGAATTCTTTTGAAATCAAATGATGAAACTATGACACAAATAATCGACAAAACATTTGTAAACAAGGAAAACGTACGTTTTTCTCAGATTCTTTTGTGAAGGTTGTAGGTTCTCTTTCATAGCCTTCTTGAGCTTTCTTGGCTGTCATCCAGTGACTGCTGGGCCCCATTATTGACCCTAATCTGGAGTAAGATTGCTGATATGATCAATCAACAACAACAACCCCAACCCTAACATATGGCAGTTCATTTTCGGGTTATGGTTTTAATCGTGTTTCAGTGCATGTAAAGTTTCCTGGAATTTTTATTTTTGTTTTGTTTTTGGCTTTAGTGCGCACATAAAAGTGTTTCGTCCTGTGTGAGACCTAGCCTGTTTGGGATCTCCCCGCATCTAACTGTGCTCGACTTCCATCCCCAGCCGCCCTGTCAGGACCATTTAAGCTCTCCATGGAGAAGAGAAGAAAAGCAGTGGTTAGCGGCTGTCGTTTAAGTCTGGAGTGCCAGGCAGCATCGTCCCAACCCCTTTCCCTGTGAGCCACAGTGGGTCAAAGCACTACTGTCTCAAAAGACTGGCTGTTTACAGGCAGGCAGGCATTGTTAGCTAACGCAAACCCTCCGACATTGTGGCATTATGTATATGACAGGAAGGAAAAGATGGACTGGAAATGCAGAGCAGCCTTTTTAAAAAGCTGCATCTAATCTCTCACTCCATCTTGCTCTGGTTTCCCTCTGATACCACTTACTGTGCTTCAGAAGCATGTCAGAACATAGACTTGTACAAAGTAGAGTACAAAGATCCAAACATGAGAGCTCTCCAAATGCAAACGTATGCACAAGGTTTTTGAAAACCTGGCTGGAATATGAGAGGCAGTGGTTTGCACTGCCAGGTATGCTACCATAATTAGCATAGCTTTTACGTTTGGCCATTTAATCTTTTACCCATGTGCTGTCTTAAATGGGCAATTTGTTACAAAAACAAACAAACAAACAAACAAAAAACTTGTTTCACATACTGTATGTTGTATTTCCTGTTTTTAAAAGTTTCCCATGTGTGTTCTTTTGGTTGACTTTACTCTAATAATATCATAATAGCTATACTACAAAACAGACTTACAAGATGTTGCACATGTAAAGAGTGAGCAGGAAAAATATCCAAGATTATATTCAAGGATTATTCAAACAGTGAGCTAAGGGATAGGCTCAATGCAGCCATGGCACTCCATACAACTATAATGATGTGATAATGGATTTTCTGCACAAAAGGTAAACTTGACTAACACTAACATTGCTTTTGGATCTTTCTAATGGCACTCAAAGTACTTGTGGAGGATATATAGAAGGAGGTGATTCAAGTTGCCATAACTAAAGCGTTGCCCAGAGCAACACCGTCTGCAGCTCTCTTCTTCGCCCAATGAAAGGCACCATGGCAAACAGGTGTCTCCCGCAGCGAGCCTGCTGCCGGCTCTGTCCCTGGCTTTCATGCAGCCAAGAACAGACTGGGGAAAAAGTTAGCCCCAAACACAGTTTGCAAAAAGAGCAGAGACAGACAAAATAAAGATACAGGGTTGAAGACAAAGAAACACTCTTGCTCTCATGAAAGGATGGATTAGAAATTAATGCATTAGTATTACACACTTGAAGTAATGCAGCATTGGCAGGGGCCACCAGAGAGACTGAGCACAATTACAACTGGTTTAGGGCACTGATTTTCTGATAGATGGCTACTTAGAAAGCCTATACCTCCTGAATAAGAAACTGAGGGCAGCGTCTGGGGAAGTCGCATCAATGCTACTCACGTAACAAGCAGAAAATAGAAAGGATGACTGGTGGTAGGGGGGAGTCATGCTATTTGGAGTAAATCCACTGATGTTCAATGTAACACCTAAGAAGCACATCTAAGAAGAAGTGGAAAGGGGGAAGGCAGACATAACATGCACACAGGTGCACAGTGGCTCACTGAGAAACTTGGTTTCTTTGAGCAGTTGTTGATTTTGTAACTTTTTAAAGTGAAAAGAAGTAAACTCTGCCTCTGCGGGGAACAAAACCCAATATGCACTGCTTTGTGTAATTTTACCAATTGTTGAGTTTCCCCTAAATTTCCACTGAGAACATCAGGAACCTCGATGTAATCAGATATATTTTTTTTATGCGCCAAACCCCAGGGACATCTCTCCCAGTCATCATTTGAACATTTGGTCGGTTTTGTGTAGAAAAAGGTATAATTTAATCCATGTAAACAATGATATTGCTTTTTTCTTTTTTTTTTTTTTGAAGGAACCAGGCAAAAATTGCGTGTCTTAAGTTCTAAGAAGGAGAGGGTGTGTTTCTGCTCCAGTTTCCACTCCCCACCAATCAAAATGTGAAAAACCAAATCAAACTGCCCACAAGTCCAGATATGTGCTATTACACGTATTCTGTTCCACGGAATTCCAGCATCAACATCTCCTGATCACATAACTGCTCACATTTTACCTGAAATTTGAGATCAATCACACTGGAATTAAAAAAAAGCTTCGTCTGAGCTCCATGTCTATTTTAGAAGCGTATTTTTTTCTTTTTTAAAAAAATAAAAGCAACCGACCTCATTATTATGAGCACTGACACGCCTCAGAGCTGTGAAAACTGCTAATCGCTTCGCCGTCTGCTGCAACAAAGCTGGCGACGTAGCTAAATTTGCTTGCGTACCTTATCTGAGACCATTTTTATTTCATCCCATGACACAGAAGGCAGAGATATGATCTCCTCTGATGTGAAACTGGTGGTGTTCCCGCGTGTTTTATTCCCTATTTTCCCTCAGCAGGAACATTTTCCAGTTCCAAGCAACAGCAGGATAAGTCCAAATGTACAGCACTGAAGAAGTGGACATGAGTCATACAGTCACCTACCTATAGACTGCCTACAGAAGGCAATATAGATCATATCCCTGTGAGAGAGCCAAATACAATAACAGCTCTTACATGATGCAGCCGTGTGTCTACCTGTTTTCTGGTAAATGTGCAGTGGAAGCTGTGAAGACTCCACCATTTGAAGATTAAGGGGGGAAAGAAACAGTAGGGGGTCGACAGTCTCCCATCAGCAGCCACACTTATGTATATTTGCATATAAAATATATCTTATCTCTGAGATGTGCGAGCAGGAACTTTGCCAATTTATTGGAATTGCATTGTGTCCGTGCTTGCTGTCAGCCGCTTAAAATCCACCCATCTCCATTTGCTCTCACACGCTAGCAGTTTCTTACTGCTCATTTTCCTTGAACCTTGGGTGTGCTGCTATTTGTTGAATGAAACTGTTAAAAATAGAGCCAGAAACACAGGTTTGGAGTGTTGCCTGAGCAAAAGAGGTTTGGCTGAATATTATAGTATGAAAAACTTTCTCAAAAACTGACTTTGAAAAGATAAAGTGAAAACAACATATACCGAGAGAAGAGGGTTAATCCCTGACAGCTAATAGAAACTGCAGTCTCAGACAGCAATTTTGTTGCACAGCAGGGAAAAGAAATAAGGAAATAGTCGGAGAGAGAATAACAAAGCTTAAATTGGTCTTTTAAAAATCTCTTATTATGGAATTTAAGCATTTTGCATGTGCAGAAGCGAGCAAGATAAAATTGGGCTTTATGTGTGCCCAATTTTGGATGTGTCCTTCCGAGATTGGCATCAGGAGTTGCACAGACTAGACTTGGAGCAGCCTTGTTGCCTCAATGAAACACATTCAGCTTTTCAAATCCAATTTGAACGTTTACTTTTCCTTGCGTCCTTGCAAAATGTTTCTTTCAGAGTACTGCTGAGTTAGCCTCAGGTAGAAGTCCATACTTTTCTATATTTATTTATTTTTGCTCCAACTGGGGCTTGAGGCACGCTGCACCATGGCATCGCTGTAGCACTTTTTTTTGTAGGGGGCATCTGGTGTTTGGTGAAATCCAAGGCACACCGGCAAATATGTTGGTTGACAGTCTCACATTTTGTCTCTGAAAAACCCCTGCTCATTTGCAATATACCTCATATACCTCATGGAAGTGCTTATTTGTAGTAGTTTTTAAAGGTACTTTTATTTAGTTTAGTTATTGTAGTTTTATTTATTTATTTTTTGCTGCATCGTGGGTACGAGAGGACTGAAATTTCATCTATGCTGTATGTCAAGCATGTATAGCATATTTGACTCTAAAGCTGACTTGACTTGACTTGAAATGGTTTTGCGACAGAGAAAGACTTTGGACATATCTGTAAAGATGCTTTCTCTGGCTTAGGACTTGCTTTTTAGGGGTTTTGACATGCATTGTAATTTCAGATTGCTTTTTTCTTTTTTTACGTCAATAGTTTTAGTCGATAGCTGCATTAAATTAGAGCCTGAAAAGCTTTTGCTTCCCCCTCCAACAAGTAATGACAAATTCATTAGGTAAGTACTGCAGTTGCCTGTTAAAATTACATTTCCTGTGGACCCTTTTCATCACTGGAGTACTTCCACAGCAAATTAGTAATTCAAACACCGTGTCGAAAACTGTCACTCTGTCAGCGAACAGCCAGATGGTGAGTATCTGAGCCGATGGTTTGGGAACATGTTCACCAGCAAAACATGACTCAAACACGGATGTGGCATTAGCACAGACACCACAAACCACCAAAGAGTTTCTGCTGAAATAATGCAAGTTGAGGTAAAAATGCTGCTCAAATGCTTTTATTCATGTATTAAGTCATTCGAATGACAGGTCTGAAAACGAAAGGCTGCGCTTCTGATCACGGCGGTCCAACGTTAGAAGACCAGAGCAATCGCAAAAAGGTCACTCCATTGTGTTCTCGCAAAGCAGGGGTCCTTTGAAAAGAGCAATTACTGCATTCACTGCTGCCATGGCCCTGACTTTGAGAGTGCAAGCACACACGGTCCATTCTGCTCTGTTTGTCATTCTGCCTTCACATGCTGTTCTGAGCTCATGTTATGACTTCTGCGGCTTCCACTACAAAGACCTAATTACGGTAATGGCCGAGGATAAACAAGCAAGCAGATGAACTCCAAGCCATGATGGCAGCTTGATAATATGTAAACCTCCCACGCCGCTCTCATAAGAGTCATCTCAGCTAGCTGGCTAGTAAAAACAGCTAAAGGGGCAACAACAGGCAAATTAGGAAGAAACGCTAATATGAAGCAGCTCGGGAAATGCCCAATGGGATTATTACATGTAATGAAAAATGAAATCCCATTTTGCATTTTCAATTCAAATTAGAGCATGTTTAAGCATCTACATGGGTGTGAGAGCGGGAATACATTCGACGCATGGGCAGCAGCTCCAGGCAGGCCAGAGAATGGGCGACTAATGAGAACTCGCTTCGCCACCTTCCCCTGACTCTCAGAGGGTACTTTGCTTTATCGTGATGCCGCATCGCGTCCACCGTTTAACCACGGCCCCCCTGCTGAAAACCCCGTTACAGGTGTGCAGGCAGCAGACGGCGAGGATGAGGGGAATCTGCTGCTGTCTTTGATGTTGCATAGCCCAACGTCATTGATCCCACAAAACACACTCAATCACAACTGTGGGGCTTTTGAAGAGCCAGC
>BJFM01000436.1:75087-92394 GCA_016586285.1 Arothron firmamentum | reverse complement strand
CCCCCCCCCCCCACCCCCCAGCTGTAATTGACACCGCTGTGTAAAGGGACAGGGGATCTTTTTCACTCCTTCGTTTGGGTGTCACAACATATCTCCTAACCTTGTCAGAACTTATCATGACACCAATTAGCTTTTCATTAAAAAACCAGAAGCCGCTCGTCGGCTGAATGCCTGTGGTTTTACACAAAACCAAAAAGTGAAGAAGAGGAAGAATCTAAAGCAGGGAGGAAAATAAACGCATGTCGCGGTGAAGCGACAGTGACAGCGGCGCTATTGTATTTGTTCTCTACAACACAATTAACCTAACGCCAAGACATCTGAAACTCCTAAAATAGACCAACGTGTAACGACTTTCTGTTTCCTCTTGTCTCCTCTCTCTCTCTCTCTTTATCTCTATCTCTCTCTCCAGGTCTCCACAGAATGGAGCGAGAATGAACAGAGAGCGGCTTAAGAAAAAGCATGAACTGGAGGTTTATTGAGGTCATCTGCTTCCTGTTTATATGGGACCATATAACAGTTCAGTCTTCCCGCCAGGACCCGTCGGCCACTGAGCAGCATGTCGCCAAGCAATATGACTGGCTCATCTCGGACCGTGGACCGTTCCACCACTCCCGGAGTTACCTGTCCTTTGTGGACATATTCCACCAAGGGTTTACGACCAGATATAAGATTTATAGGTGAGTTTTTCTTCTCTACCAAATAGAAATATTAAGTATATTTGTTTTTGTTAAATATTTTATTTGAAATATTTGTTCAAAGCAATCCACAATATTCAAGGAAAATCACCATATTTTGGAAAATCTACAGTTTAAAGTAACTAATTAGATTAAATAATTCCAGTTTTTATCATACCAATTAGCATTTAACAAGTTGGCAAGACTCAAGATGCCCTAATTAAACACTTCTGACCAGCTAAAGCACTTTTTTGTGATCGAGTGCTACTTTAGTTGCCTGATGGTAAAATGCCTCAACAGGTTCACCCAAACACACAACAGCGACTTATTAAAACCAATAACCAGCAGGTTTGTGTTCCGCAACTCTGTACGCCCTCCAACCCACGGCTGGATCCTCTCATATCCTCTCAGATGAAGAAATATCCATCCATTTATTTTCTGTAACTGCTTTATCCACACATGGGTCGCAGGGGTCTGCTGGCGCCTATTCCAGAGATGAAGAAATAAGAATTTGGAATTAAAAACAACTTTCTTAGAAGAATGTGCTTTGATAACCACACTACAAGTATAGAAAGCGCCAGACAAAGACAGGGAGTTCTGTGCTACATTCTTCTGGCAGCGTGTTCTCTTCCACCGCCTCCGTCTCTCTTGGTAGTGTGCCGCAGCCCTCGGTCCCCACCGGCTTTCAAGCCTCGATACTGTCACACCAACAGCAAACAAAGTATTTGCATAATGTGCAACTTGACAGAGGAAGACATTGCAGACAACTTCCAGAGCTACTTCCCGCCATCCATGCAGCCGCCGCCTGCTCCCCTCCTGCCTGTGTGCTGTGTGCTGCTGGGAATGTTGGGCCCAGGCGGCTCCTGTGGTTTCTGCCTCTGAACAGACCATTAGAGGCTTTAAAATCAGCTCTGCACATGATACAACAGAGACACTTTTCATTTAAAGACCATCAACAAATGCTTTGGTGGTGCTGTAGCTCTGGTCCCAACAGGGGGCCTGAGATGATTTCAGTGATAAACACACCTTTCACCTATATTGGTGTGAAACCAGTGACATCGGGTGCAGCAGACTTTTGTCTGGAAAGGAATGGCTTGTCCCCTCTGCCCCAGTCCGCTGGTGATTGTTTGCCATGCTCTCCTCTAACCAGCAATGAGGACTGAATCGCTTTGTAAATTTCCCCGGGGACTTGCGCTGCCTGGACGATTTAGCAGTGGAAAGTGGTGGAATCAGATTTGCAGGGAGACAAAACGTCCACTCCTTCCGGCAGCTCTTATCAAGAGGTATTACTTCAGGGGCGTGCTGCTCAGACAATGCCGACCTGATCGCAACAAACAAATCTGCCCCATCTTTAATAAGGAGGGCACTCCGCCTAATTTGGCAGATAAACACAGATTTAGGACGTGTTCTGCAAAGGTCAGCATCGCATTAGGGATAACGAGACAATCCACATATTATCCTGTTCCTGCGGATTTAAAGACATTATTGGAGCATTTATTTGTATAAGCATGACAAATCTGTCGTTTTCTTCACGCTAAATTCCCCCTTTTCACCCACTTGTGTCATATGAATGCTCATTTCTCCGATGGCGACCGTCAGTCTCTTTAACCGCTTCCTGCGAGCTGCTGTCGCATCTGCCTCAGCCTAATGTTTGTGCTCCTGTCCGCGATGGCCTGTTCCACTCACGCTCGCATCTGGTTTTGCTGCTTGTACCTTATTATGGGGTCGAATGTGTTTCAGATGATGCGTGTTCCCTCTTTGGTCTTTGTTCGCGGTGCTCTATCTCAGGTTGCTGTGTGCCTGAGTGAAAAACCAATATAAATGCAAATCTGGTCGCCATTAATGCATTTTAAAGGCCTCAAATCAGCATTGCACTGTAATCAAAGAGGCGGGCTGGGGGTTGTTTAGAATAAAAAAATATTTATGAAAATGAATAGTGCTGATCATACTTTGAAAGGCACTGGAGGAGTGAGTGAAGAGAAGGGGCTGATATAAGAACTCATCGCTGGGGCCTCGGATCACTCGAGGTTTTGCAATTTCCAAAAATTATTTATGCAAAAATAATCTGCTCCTCTGAATATAAACAACGACCAAAACAATTATGTATTTTAAAATTATTATTAGCATGTAACAAGCTAAATGGTAAAATGATGGAAATGAATTATTGGAGGACTCTAAAGTGATCAGCAAGACGTAGCAGTATGAATAATAAAATGACTGCAGCTTTGCTTTCAAAAATATTCTAGTTGTGGTCCATTATGTGCACACCATGACTGTTCCAGTTCTCCCAGTAAACAGCTGCCTGCGAGGGCAGGTATTGAGTCACTACTGGTTCCTGCAGACCAGTTCTCCCAGACCAAGACTGGAGGAGTATCATTTCTGATAATTGTTGAGGAAAAAACATGATGCCACAATAGTCATCGCTGCTTTCTCAGTAACCTCTCGTGTGCAGTGGGGGTGTTTTAGGCTCCATCGCTGCAGCTTCAACAGTCTACGGACAAGCACAAGAACTTTGTCTCATATGTTGTAGCTGAGCTGATCCTGTGTGCTCATTTAACCTTGTAAGCCGGTCTGTCATCCAGCCCAGTAATGACTGGAACCAGCTCCAGCTCTCTACCATGTTGCATAATAGTGATAGATAACGTTGGAGATGGTTAACCTGTGGGCACCAACGTGCCCACATTGATGGAAAAAACACGGCAAAGCTGATGTCTCTTGCAAGATCATGGAAACACAAATTCACTTCCTTCCACATGGTTTGATACCTAGCATATGAAGCTAACTGATACCAGAAAATGCTGATGCTAACAGTTCCATCATGAAAGTGGATTTTAAATGCTATTCATGTTGAATTCTAACCTAGCTACCAAGCAGAGACTTGAAATAATTAAGAGGAAGATAGGAAGGGCTGATAGCCAGAAGAGGAGCTCGTGAAAATTAGGTGACGTAACCAGGTTTGGGAGTCAAACCAGCACCACCAGAGGCATAAGACAGGCAGATCTGAATAGAAGCATTTTTCCAGCTCATTTAACCACAGCAGAAGAAGAAAAGGAGGGTTGTTTTTTCAACCTTAATGGATTTTTCACCCCATTTTAAATGTGTTTTTTTTTTTTTCCAAGCAGCACCTCACAGATTTGATGGTATCAGTTCTTTTCCACAGCACCTTTGTATTTTCACATCTCAGTGCTGTAATGGGCTCTGTTCTCATAGCAGCTGCCACTAGTGTAGATGAAAACTGAGTTTTGAGGATATTTCCATTAAATATAGGATCAATGTTGTCATGATCTAAAACTCAAAGCCCTCTATAGCTTCACACCTGCCTCAAATCCACATTTGACAGACTTAGTTATATTTAATTCACACACATTATGTATTCCTCTGACTCCACATTTCCTTCATGATAATTATTCCCAAGTATATTCAGTCCACAAACACTTGATAAGCACTAAACCGTGAATATATAATCTCCGGCTATAATTTGCATGTGCAAAGAACTTCTTTTATTCCGTCTAATTTAAGCTCCTCATCAAACACAGCCCCAATCTCCACATTCTCTTCACCTTTTTAATGCAAAAATTGTTATCTTTTAGGTTTTTTGGTCTTAATGGCCACGTTTATGTAATTTTCAAAAATTTTAATAAACCAGAAATGGCAAAATAAAGGTTAAATCTGCACTTTTAGCCCCTTTTCATGGTCTTGATTATTTGTCAGAACCATCTGTAATCGTGCAAAGAAAGAGGCTTCGGCAATCTTTAATTCAGGAGGCTGTAGCCAAAGGAAAGAGGAAGTCATGAGGGATGAAACAGACTGCAGAAACGCAGCAGACACGGAGGGGTCTGGGACGCTCAAAGTGCGTGATTAAGAATGTTGGAATGTTAGAGACAGGGAGAAAGTATGACAAGGTGAGTGTTGCGGAACTGTAATGGGGAGGCTGACGGTGAGGTCGGGGACAAGGTGAGGAAGGATCTGGGCTCAGATGACTCAAAACTGCAGCAAACCCGCTGCACCTTGTTCCTGCCGACCAAAACTAAAAGCCATCCATTATTAAAGCCCTTCCTGCTGTGTAATCATAGCTGTGCTGAGGAAATCACGTGTTTATCAGAAAGAGCCCTCTTTTTCCATCAGGGTGACAAGTTTTACTGCGCAGCAGCTCAGTGTTTCGGGCGCCACGGAAGATCCTTTTTTTTTTCTTGCCCTTGAACACGGCAAAGCCATCACAAAACAGGGTCTGACCTGATGACATCACTGGACATCCTTTACAGGATGGAGGTTGTTAAAACAGACATGAAGTGCAACATAAATTTAGTTTGTTCTGTAGGTGCACTGTGGGGCATGAATCTGAATTAGGTGAGTCACAGGAATCCTGTCACACAGAGGATGTCGGCCATCTTTGCTTGGGCTGTAACCAAATCCAACATCGGCTCGCAGACGGCGGCAGAGCTCATGAACTATCAGAGCTGAATTACAAAACTGCCCAGCGCTCCCGTGGAAGAACTACTGGAAGGTTCTGTTGGAACGGAAGCGCTGCCAAAAGTGGGTCTCGAGGGAGCCCCCTAGCTGCAGTTTCTAGTTCCTGCTGCAGAAGTTGCTCCGGGTTTGTGTGGGAGGAAGAGCTCAAAGAATCTGCTGGCAGGACCAGCAAATAATTAAAAAAAAAAAAAAAAACAGACTCTGTGTCCGGGCTATGATTCAAAACCAATCAAATCACCGATGTGACAGTGGGAACCTGTGCGGCACCAGTCGCAGATGGTTCCGCCGAAGGAATTCTAATCAGAAGAGGCGTGCTGATGCTTGTTTTTCCTTAGCTGTATATGTTTAGGAGAAGCAACAGGGGATGGCGTAGGGATGGAGAATGCGCCGGCGGCAGACAGCCCCTATTGTGGGACAAGTTAATTACTCTCAGGGAAAGGATGGTAATTAGAGGAGAAGCGGGAGGGCAGAAGGAAGCGTCAGGGTTCGAGAGCTGACTCATTCAAGGTGCGAGACGTGTGTGCCACTCTCCCTGGTGAATGGCAGAGCAACGCCACCATGCAAACGCCACGCTCGTGGCGGCAGGGGCCACAACATCCAGTTTATCTCAAAGCAACTGAATGTAAATAGCAGCATTTATCTGCAGCATGAAAACATGTCAAATCTGAATTATCCTCGCACCATTTCAAAGATGGTGTCTTACATTGACCACAGAGGCTCATTGTGCCCAGTTTCCATGGCACCCTTAAAAAAAACCCAAAAGTGTTTTGTGTGAAACGATTTACAAAACAAGGAAGTGCCGCTTTGTCTCCCTCTAACACTGCTTGAACACCATGGAACACCTGACTAACAACTGAGTAACACCTGAATTGGCTGTCTTGTCGCGTGTTCGTGAGGCGACTTCAACTGTCCTGGAAATAAATTCTACTTTACTTCCCTGATGTGCCGTCAAATAAGAATATGATCGCTGTCAATGTGAAGCGCCGGTTAAATTCTGAGTGGGCTTTGTTCCCAGTAGGAAAAATGATTCAGAATTTCCTGAAGTCGGGCTTTATGTTGTCCTTTACAGCGACAGAACACAATAAATAGAAGTAGTCATCTCCAGGTCGGAGGGAGTTTGCTGTCTTTTACAATATGAGTTGTTTCTTTTCTTCTCTCGACTAGATGGATGTTGTGACCTTGGTGTGTGTGTGTGTGTGTGTGTGTGTGTGTGTGTGTGTGTGTGTGTGTGTGTGTGTGTGTGTGTGTGTTTGGTTGCATGAATATAGGGATGATTTCATTAGCGAGTGGAGTCATCAGCTGTGAGGTACAGAAACACATGAGCATTGTTGTCTTCTGTGCACGTACTAATCGGGGTTCACGCAGCCTTGACAGTCCGGCAGCAGAGGCTGCTGCATTAAAGGGTGGAGCTGTCATCCATGATGAAAATCTGCTTTTTTTCCTCTGCCTTTGATTATTTCTGTCAGAAACACAAATTTTTATTAAAAGACAGCAGCTTAAAGGCTCTCAGTGTCTCTGAATGAACAGATTATTGACTGATCTTTAAAAAGTCTAACATAAAAAGTAAACCCACAAATTGTTCCGTTTTTGGAATTCCTTCCGTTTGCTCTTGTGTTGGCAGCCATGTCATCGTCTTGTCTGCAGATTAAATTCTTTGCTTCTTGGCTTCCTCTGACAACCCCACGGTGTTTTTCCCGTTTCCATGGAGATTCTCTGCAGGTATCGCAACACATACGTTGGTGCTTATTAAACCAGTCCTGATGATGAAAATGTCGGCATTATTATCATCAACAATGCAGCATCTGAAACTGAGCATGTTTGTGATTGGTTAAGTTTTTTTTATTTATTTTTTTTATTTTTTCATTTTAAAGATTTAATCTGAGTAAACAAGACGAGGGGGAGCGTCTCCCAGCTTCTGTTAGACAATGTGTGCACCATTATTAGTTGGACAGAAACATCTCCGCAGCTCTTCTTGGAGCATCCATGCATGGGATTAAGTTTTATTCCATCACATTTTAAATGGAATTCATACAGGTTAACAGATGTGTTTGATTTATTGCTGTGCTTGGCCTCTTTATTAGCATGAAAGGCTGCATTTTTCCCCCCTCTTTCTTTAGCCCGCCAAGCTGCCTCGTAATGATCAGGCAGCAGAAGAACAGGAATTTTGTGGGATAATGAAGTCGTTTCCCAAAATATAACTTAATTCACCATGCAAGATCCAGTTGCCACGTAGATCTCTTTAATCTGCTATACTTTAGATGAGGAGTCTGAGTTCAGATTGGGGATTTTTTAAAGAATATATCTTTCTAAAGATACCCAAGAACAAACATTGAGGAATGTGTCTTTATCTTGTCTCGATCTTTTGACCATCTGATCCGGGCAGATGAGAAAAGGACATTGCACGATGTAGATCACTAATGAGAGGAATCTTTGTAACGGCTCTTCAAAGCGGAAATTCAGCACATATGGATGCTCGTGATCCCTGCTGGGATCCGTGTCAGTTTTGCTTTTATCTGAGGGGAACAATGAGCTCATGCACGGCCTGTGTGGGAACACTGTGTAGGGAGGTAAAGGAAAAATGTCAATATTGTGTAGGAGGACAATGCTGCTTCTCACACACACACACACACACACACACACACACACACACACACACACACACACACACACACACACACACACACACACACACACACACACACACACACACACAAGTCATTCATGGGGGATGCAATGTTATTAGATCGAAGTCTCCCCAGTTTGTTCAGCTTAGCAGGCTTCCTTTGAAATTGCCTGTTTACAGTATTTGCCGTAATATGCAGCTGATAACGAGTTTTTTTTCCCCATTAATTGTGATGAACATTAAACTGATCCCACCCCAGTGACGTAGCATTTCCAAACCCTTCTCATATCAAAAATGATACTTTTAAAATAATAAATTCTCAGCTCATTGGTGTTAGTGGTGTCTAAATGTTTGCATCTGAAAGCGCCGTAAGGTGCGAGCCAGTTTTCTTAATATAGAGTTTGTGTATGAATTAGCAAGGCAGCAGGTGCATTTTTTTTTTTTAGTCTTTAACTGTTGGAAGGAAAAAGTAACAACAAAACTGAGAAAAGATAAAAGCCACATTTCTGTGCTGCATCCTCTCCAACTGGCAGTTGAAGTATTACCCGAGTCACCCCTAACAAACAAGTAGTGGAACAAATTACTAAAAATGAAAGGTTCATCCTTCATTAAAGCATGAAATCTGAGGCCGTCTGTTCCTTCTCCCATCAGCAAGCACGAACACAATCGACATCAGGAGCATCAAACAAACACCGCTTATTCCACCCAGCTCTGCCTTTCATGGGCTCCACGGAACCAAACTCCCATCTTGAAGGCAACACAGATTCTCCAGTTAAATTGGAAAAATGATGAAGATGTCATGGAAGGCTTGCGATTCCCTTCGCTTCAGATGGTTATTCAGAACCACGTTCGATCTGGTGAGGGAATGGTTACTGCATCAATGCAAATTGATGCATTAAAGAAAAGCCGTGATTGTCGTTCCTCTGTTGAAGTGGAATTACTGTAGCCCACCAGACCCTTGAATCCCACAAACTGCAGAGATGGAATTTAAAAGTGTTATTTTTACATTTTTCCTTCTGTTACCAAGACAAAAGCGAAGCAGTGGCTCTGTATGCAATATCTGTTATTACCATTAAAAATCTTCCCTTCAGGTTCTTGTTTGAAGTGCTTTAGAGTTAAAAGTAGAAATGCTTCATTTATGTCTTACAGGCTTTTTTCCCCCGTCATTACAGCTGTCAAGTGATTCAGTGTTTTCAGTCAGATTAATGACGCTTTAGCGGCAGATTAACGATAATGAAAAGACTCAGAAATGTCCCTGAGAAAGTCATATTTACTGCAGGAAATGGAAAGATAAATGACGAAAGGCGGATATACATCCACTCAGCCAGAACCTGAAGCCCTGAGTCGCAATTTCTGTGTGTTCAGATCATGTTTCGACGCCTCAGTGAAACAAAACCTCCTCCCCGCCGGCTGTGTAAATCACTGCCTCCTCATCAAGGGTTCCTCTCTTTGTTGTTTGGTCACTAGAGGATGGTGCTGTAGTCTGGGAGTAAAGGTCCCAGCTAGTTACAATACGGCGACCATGTTGTGTGTAGCAATGAGCTTTATCCGCATCATTCCTTTAAATATGCATATCTTAACCCTGGAATGTGGTTAAAAATAGCACACCTGTCTGAATCAGTAGATGTAACAATGGTTGCCACGGATAAACAGGATATCTGCCTCCCGAATGCAGGAAGTCGAAGCAGCTAGCAGGTACCTTTAAGCATGATGGCTTTCAGTGGACCCGAGTACACAAAATAATGTAACTCTAAATTAAACATTCGGTGTGACTTCAGCATCTTAAATCATTCATCCCTGTACATAGTGAGACTTTCTGCCTGATAAATATTCTATCTTTATCCATAAATTAAAACCTTGTGGCTAAATTAAGGTCCCTAAAGGCTGTTTTTTCCAACACCAACGCAGCAAAATTTATGAACTTTTAACGATGCTGACGACATCAATTCCTGATTTATTTGTTCAGACAGGCAGCCACCGAAGCTGTTTCTGGAAGCAAAGGTGGAAGACGGATGCATCTAATGTTTCTTTGGATGCAATACATCTGACATCTGACTTTAGCATGACGCGACTCAAACAAGGACAGCAGCAACAGAAGTTACAGCAGAGTTGAGTCATCGTCAGTGGCAGTTTAAACCTGATAATGCTGAGCAAATTGTAAACACTCAATATTTTAATTTGTGTGAATAATGTTCACAAAGTCGGTTGCAGCACTGTTGTCTGCGTGCTTTGAACACACTACCGTGTTTATTTTCTATTTAATTTAATATTTTTACTCCCTTTCATGTGAGCAGAAAGTAAAACAAGTATTTTGTCAGCTGTGTCAGTCTCCCCCCCCCCACCCCCCCCACCACCACCACACACGGACACACACACACACACATACACACACACACACACACACACGCACACCCACCCAACAAAGACGTGACAGAGGTCAGGCCTGTTCTGAGTGATCCTTTTAAAACCTGTTTTGTATGTGAGACTTTGATAGGCGGTGACAGGGGTTGAACTCGGCACGCTATGACAAAGTTCCAGAACTTCCTGATGTCATCCGTTAGTCGTTAAGGAGGCTGCGCCTCCACGTCCTGCAGAGCTGTCGCTAGGGCGCCGTTCTCTCTCCGCACATGAGCTGTTTTCAGCAGAGCTGTCGCCCGTCTTTTTCTGACTTTAAGCTACAGTGTCAGAATTAACAAAACGCCTGTGGTGACACACTATTTTCCAGCTTCTATTGACATCAAGAGAATATTCCCCAGAGCGCTGACAGAGTCCAACTCTAACTGAAGCAGAAAATGTGCTCAGCATGCCGGTTAAATGGTAAAAAATTCGCCATCGGCACATTTTATGTTACGGACAGCAACATATATTCACGACAAAATCATGCAAAAGCAATTAGCATCATCCAACGCTAAAGTGCGTTAAGTCAGGAGCGTTCCTAGCGCAGAAAGCCCCAAGATTTCCTCTCTGCCTTGCTGCTTGTGTCTGGCCTTGAGATTTTCTACAAAATCATCTCGTTGGGAAGATAAAGTTATGCATTTACGGCCGTGTTTTGCGCCTTTTCAGATCAGTTAACTCGGGCTGGTTCCATAACTCTTAACAAGTCAATATTTTCTGTATGTAAAGCTCCTTGCGTTGCTGTCAAGGCTCCACGGCAACCATTAACGATGTGAACCACATAAGACCATCAGCGTCCTTGATGATATTTATAAATCTGAGAGTGTTTTATGGTGCTTGCTTTATGTATGTTGTAATTTCAGCGTGGAGGTGATGCACATCCTCCCACGCAACTTACTTGAGGCAATAATCACCTATGTTTCCTTTTTCCATCCCATGCGGCGCTGCCGCCATTTATCTCATCTTAACTTCCTTTGATAGGCCATTAAAGCGGTCTTGGAGCTGTGAAGCCGAGCAGTGAATCATGTTGCGCCTTCCATCTGTTGGCGTGCATAATTTGGGGCAGTGGGGTCCAACTACATATGGCTGCTGTAGAAAGTTTTATGTCATAATTGGCAGTGACAGAAGTATGAGGTGGATTCTGGGAAAATGAATGGATATCTCGAGGAAGGCAGAAGGCGAGAGAGAGAGAGAGAGAGAGAGAGAGAGAGAGAGAGAGAGAGAGAGAGAGAGAGAGAGAGAGAGAGAGAGAGAGAGAGAGAGAGAGAGAGAGAGAGAGAGAGGGGAAACGTTTGAGCTCTGCCTTCCCCTGCGCTCTTTTCAGATCCCAACAAACACATGGAGCATTTTTATAAATTCATGGAATTCTCTGTCCTGCTAGGGGCTTGTTTGGATGTTAATGGTGGGACAGCATCGAAGGCTACAAACTACCCCGCAAAGCATTCACAGAATATCTCCCATCCAGTCCAGCCGGTGCCTGGACTGGATGACACCAACCCAATCTCATTGCTGATTGTTTCTGTATAGATTTGTTTCCTTGAAAGCACATATTTGGCGTTACTCATTTATTTTAAAGGAGGCTCTTTGGATGAAACTGATGTGGGGATGCATTTGCTGTGCTCTGAGTCATACACTCACACTAATTGAGGTCTGAGTCTGATTCCCAGAAAGTGCTTTTAAAGATCTCTCTCTATAAAGAAGAAAATTACATTGTTCCTTATTCTTAAAAATGGGTTCCCCGGTCGTCTCGTTGCTTGTCGAAACATATTGCTTTTTGTGTGGTTTTGTTCCTAAATGTTCCCATGTCCTTAACAGGGAATTTGCACGTTGGAAGGTGAGGAACACAGCGATCGAGAGGAGGGACCTGATCCGGAACCCCGTGCCGCTCATGCCCGAGTTCCAGCGCAGCGTACGCTTGCTGGGCCGCAGACCCACCACCCAGCAGTTCATCGACACCATCATTAAGAAATATGGGACGCACATTCTCATCTCAGCCACCCTGGGGGGTAAGAGAGTTTTTACCTTTAAATTCGAGTCACTTGCAATAAATCTTCCTACATTCCGAACAGAAACTGTTCGATAACAGTTAAGATGATTTACTGAGGAATGCAGAAAGGTAATGCAATGAAACGCAGGATTTTTGACCTATTTTTACAGACGAAAATTGTTAAATGGCACGATTCTGTCACAATCCAACAGCAGGATTGATGTGTGAGTGGCGTGAGGGCACGAAGGAGTGATTTTAGCTCTGAAAGCAGAAGAAGGAAGCATCAAAACGTGGATTTGCAAAAACGGGCGAAGGAGGTTGCTGTGTCACGTTTCAGGCAGGAACAAAATCTTCAGCAGGATTAAACAGAAATTCTTTAAAAGGCGAAATATCTGTAGGTGCACTCTTAGAAGATTGGAAAGGCAGAGAAAACAAAAGTTTCAATAAAAAAAAAATCCAAATAACAGCACCACAATGTATTTTACTAAATGATTCTAATATATTCATTACTTGATTTTTGTAGTTTTTTCACATATTAGAACTAAATATAGAATAAATACACAAGAACTGGACCTGCTGTACATTATATCAACATGTGCACGCAGAGTTGAAATCTTTCACACTACAGAAGTGAGTGTAGAGAAAAGATTATGACGTCTCTGGGGCTAATCTGCTTAGCAGATGACTTGTTTGAATCTGAATAACAGAGCTCTTTACCACCTCCTGTCGCACAAGTAATTTCCGAAATGACATCAGATTTCTTAACACATTTATTTCTCTAAAAAGAGGAATAAATGCCTTTAATGGACGATAGCAGAGTGTTGGATGTGTTTCCAAAAATGAAAGTGAGGCTCGCTGGCAGTGGAAATGGTTTATCTCTCCAATCTCTTATCTTATCTGGATCTCAAAGGGACACACGGAGGCAGCTAACTCTGAACACGCTGCCAAATGCATTTCCAAGATATAATTAGTGCGATAATCTGCTCTTTCTCGATCGCCATGCATGATGCGTCATCAAGTGGCTTCAGATGTGTAAAATTCCACCTCACACACTCATGTTGTCATGAACAAACAGGGTTTTCCAATAAAGCTTTTCCATAAGTTCCCACACATTGTATAGTTTTCTTTTTTTCGGATTGTTATCAAGCAAGAGGGTAAGAAAGTGATTAAGTTAGACGATGTAGGAAAGTTTGTGTCCTGATACCTGAGTTGAACGACGGAGAATGACATCAATACATCTGATCTTGAGTTTAAATTTTATTGTTATTACGCATGTATGAACACAGAGTAACAAACGTATATTGCATAAATAAATCTGTGCTTCTGCACGAAGGCAGAAGGTCTTTTTGTGAAAGGCGGAAAGGGCTTTGTCGCCGAGCAGACCTTCCTCCCATGGCTTCTGGAAAGACTAAAAAGCTATCCAGCAGTTTGTTCTTGACTTATTCATACGTGCAAGGACTGACAACACAGCCAGAAGCAGGGGCAGAGAGTCCGGCGTGTCGGGTTTTAGCTCGGCCAGGAAAAAAAAGTCATCGAAAACAACAAAAGCAAAGGAAAGAGAAGTGGTAAAGAAGTCATCGGTCAGAACAGACGACAGCATCACCAGAAGGTGAAAACATCGTCTTTGCTAAAATAAAACACAGTGATGGCCTGAGTTGGGTGAGTTTTATCAAGTTCAGAAAAAGGCCGAAGCTAAAAAAAAACAAACAAAACAACAACAACAAACCTCTGAGCTGTAAACACATGAGTTCGGTATGAACTGATTAATTTTGACAGCGAGGTGCTCTGTAATGTTGTAACCCCAGGTATTACTCACGCAGAGGTGCACACGGATGAATTTTTAAAGACTTTAAAATTTTAAAGATAACAATTTTACCTGACCATCAGTAATAGCTTCAAAATACCTGAAACCTTTCCCGGTGGCCCCCCCCCTGGGCTGCAATGGAGATGGAGCTTAATATAGGACCACTGTTCTTATACAGGTGGAAGTGAAGTGTATGGATGTAACCCTGCCCCCCTCTAACCTGATGGTGCTCTAACCAGGCATGACACACGGGCCTTGGCTGCCCCTCAGCGTCACCGCCAGCTAAGTGACCATCTCCAGCGCATCGCCTGCGGCTAAATAAGCGTGCACACGAGTGGAAACCTGAACATATGGGACGAGCTCCTGAGCAGGTTGTCGCCGAACGGTTCGCCGGGAGAACGGTAATCTGGGAAGGCTGGCGTGCTGGAGCTCGCAGAAATGAAATGTTTGCTTGTTTGCTATGTGTGCGTTTGCGCGAAGGGGAGATGAAAAAACTTGATGTGTAAAGAGCGAGAGCAGCTCGAGCCTTTATAGTGTGTCAACAAGCAAACATATGAAATGCAAATCGGGGAGATTGTCAGGGTCTCTGCAAATGTTTGCACTTGTTACTCTTCCAACATTCCTCAGTTTTGGTGTTTACTTTATGGCCAGTTGTGTGTAAATACATTCCTCACACCGTTCCGTGTGCATGCATACATATGGCGACGAGACGAAGGGCTTTGAGCTTCCTGCTTATCACTTCAGAATTCAAGTATTGGACTGCAATTATGGAAAGACCTAATCAGGCACCTTGACCTTATCGCAATCATAGATTTTAAATTCGCATCACGCTTCAAATTTACTCTCTTACCCAGAAAACCTGCATTATATGATCTGAGCAAGATTAAAGGATGCCGGCATCGATGCTGCCAGAAAGAGTGGGATGTGCTGAGATCTGATAAGGAACATCCCAGTTAGGCCATCCGCAACAAGAAAACCTTGGACTGCAGAACTACTGCATTCTGTTGGTTTCCTGTAAATGACAGGAATTTAAAAATAAAAGGTTCAATACAGCTCAATCTTGTCTCTCTACTTCCCCTGCTGGTCTGGTAAAGGTATAACACCCGGAATGGGATGGAAATAACACCCTTTTTCGACCCCATTGATGACAAATCTACAGGAATGTCCTGGCTGGTGACGTTCAAACAAAGCTAACAGGAGTGGAACTGTGCTCGCACCGGAACCTGCCACAGATATACAGGCCCTGTTTGCCTCCAACGGCTCCACGTGTTTCTCCCAGCTGCAGCAGTGCTGATCCTCAGCTCCGTTTCCTAATTTTAGTGGCACTAATTAAATTTCTGAAATCAGTAATGGCGTTCACTAATTGTGCATCTTTATAATCGAGTTTGTCTTCCTCCTTCCTATAGCGAATGGATGTGGTGTCTTTGTCCACCACAGGATAGAATTCCTGCAATGTTGCGGCCGTATCACTAGACCCCGTGTGAAAATATTACCCTCCCTGTAGGGCTAAACTGAGGGACATTTCTCGGGACAGTGCCAGCCGGGGATAAAGCAGCAAACTCAAGCTGTTACTGGAAAAATGGGTCATACGGTTCCTCCAACCGCTTTCATGTTCACGTCTTATCTCTTATCTCTCCAAGTTAAAAGCTATTGGCTCCTAAATAAAGCCTGGACAATTTTTCAGAGTATTATAAAGCAGACATTTTTGTTTTCTCAAGCAGATCAAATGATCTTCCAAGACAATATCTCTAAGCTCCAACTTTCCATTTCTGCTGCTGTCTTTAGGAGAGGAGGCGCTGACGATGTACCTGGCCAAAAACAAGCTGGACAGGAAGATTGCCAATGCTACTCAGAATGTGGAAGCCCTTCATCAGTTGGCTTCATCCTACTTCATCGATCGCGATGGCACAATGAGGAAACTGCACGAGATCCAGATATCCACCAGTGCCATCAAGGTTGGTGAATGTCATCAACGTTAAACGCTCTTCTCATTCGTTCCTCTGCTCCCAGGCAAAGTTAGCTCATTTAGTGGGAGACGTAGAATCAAACCCGCTGCATCATTGCAGATTTTCATCAGTCCCTACTGAGGAAAAGCCATGTCAGTCATGTCCAAGACAGGCGACTACAAATCAGCTGCTTTTAGCATATAAACTCACAAAACGCTTAGAACAGAAGACTGACTGATGAACATAAACCGCATGCTGCGTGTGAGCTTCAACAGATGGGTTACAAAACACATATTTACATGCATGGCTGTCCTCTCAACACACACTTCCTATAAGCGTATCCATCTGTCAGGATCAAGTGACGACGGTTTGACTGATTCATACAGAGATAAATTAGGAATCCATAACAGGGCAGACACAGCAGCTTGACATATGCTGCTACAATTTTCTCTCTCTCTCTCTCCTTTTTTTTTTTTTTTTTTTTTAGAAAAGCAGACTTTATTTGATATTTATGTCAGAGAATATTAGAATTGTCTTCAAAAATATGGTGACCTGTCTATACGTACAGTAGTCCATCGCCCCAACATTAATCTGTGTTTCTCCTGGTAACTGAAACTCACTCGCACCACTCCTGCTCAGCTATATGCATTTTAATTCCATGCGTGTTTATATGACGTCGGCCAAAGGGCCATTGTCAGCTCTGACCTTGCTTGTGGGTACCTAGCGAGGCACTTTATGCAATAAGTGTGCCACAACTGGGGAAAAAAAAAAAAGCTAGATATATGACCTGAATGTGTGCTTCTGCAATATTGTAGTTCAGCATAAGGGACCACTTGCTTTTATTAGTCTTCCAGTATTGTCCAGGGACTCTAATAACCCAGAGCAGCGAAGCATTATTTCTGCCTGTAAAAGCATTATTGCAGTCAAATCTATTTATTTATAGGTAAACATATATTGACAGACAGAAGATTCATATCTCCAGACCTACATAGATTTAAAATGACCAAATTTAATTGCTTACTTTTAATGTAAATTTTTAATGGCAACCAGTGGTGTTTTCTTTGTAATCTCAAATCCTGGTATTTTGATAAGTGTATAATCGCATCGATCTGGAAGCTAAAGGAAGATGGATTTCAGAAAAATTATAACACATGTAATCCTATATTTTAAGGGACAAAGTAAGATACCAAAACCCCCGGTGAGAGTATCTTTTGCCAGGTAGGACAGAAAACCCGACTGAGTTGAAGCCCTTGAAGACTGGCTCCTCACCACCATGATTCACAGATACACTGGTGATTTAGGCTTTCACGCTTATGGCAGCAAAAAAAGATCAAATGAAAATGCAAAAAACTTGAGCAGAACATTTTTCTATTGTGGCTCTTGTATATATATATATATATATATATATA
>BJFM01000434.1:82470-133477 GCA_016586285.1 Arothron firmamentum | reverse complement strand
CAAGTCCGGGAAAGCGGTGTCCGTGGCCGTCGCAGAATGCCAGAAACTGGGTCTGAAGCACGGAGAGCTGCAGGACCGGTGAGCCTTCAACACGATCACACTTTAAACACCATAAACAACCTGTTACCTAACTGATCCATTTCTATACCGTTCAACATTTTCTCAATTCCAAGGTGCGTGCAGACTTTATTGTTTCCAGTAGAACTTGCATTTAAAGTGCTGAATCGGTCCTTTTTATTTAAACACACATATATTAAAATAAACAAGACCCAAATAAGTTGAGGAAAATGTGTTGTACATGATCTTAGTGGCCTCTTGGTGTGTTTTAATCTGCGTTATTAATGACGTCACAGAGTCTGGGACTTTAACCAGAGATGTGAAATGAGGCAGATGAGGCCCTGGCACCCAAGGCTTTGTTTGTTGTTATTCCAGGCACTGGCTGGTTGTCACAGAGGACGGCCACATGGTGACGGGCAGACAAGAACCTCGCCTGGTGCTGGTGTCTCTGACCTGCGTGGGCGGCCGTGTTTGTCTAAGCGGGCCCGACATGGAGGAGCTGCGGTTCCCCATCAAACAACCGGATAATCCCGTCATCACCTGCAGGTCTCAAAATGTTTATTTAACCCCATGCTGTTCATGGTAGAAAGTCCTTTCTAACATCTTTGTGATATCTGCCGATTCTTCAGTAATTTGACTATTTCTGCCATGTAAAAGTAGCAGAAACTAGATGTGTGTCATGTTTTTTCCTGCAGCCAATAACAGCACCAAAACAGGAAATGTTTCTCTCACAGTCGGCTGAAAATGTGACAATTTCCTCACTGAGGTTTAATCTCGGTGCTTTTATTCCTTTGAAGAGTGTTTGGAAATGACATTCAGGGTCGCGACTGTGGCGAAGAGGCTTCCCGCTGGCTCTCCCGTTACCTGGGGGAAGAGAAAACCTTTCGCCTGGTGCATTTTGAACCCGAGATGAGGGCGAGGCGTCCCACAGAGAGCGATCCTCTTTTTCCAAAATACGAGGTGAGCACCTGAATGTGCAGTCACTGATGTGCTCAATCTCTAATTTAATGAGAGCTGGATGCTCTTATCAAACCCTGTTTGTTGTTCATCTGTAGGTTCCAATGTTGCCCTGAACAACATTTAGTCTATAGATTCAGGGTGCAGTACCTAGTTCAGACGCTGGGTGTCAGTGTTGATTGTTTTGCTATTTATTTAGACAGATACATTTTAATAAGATTAATTCAAACTAAACTAGAAAAAAAATGTAATTCTGGCTCTATCTGGTTGAATATACTTTGTATTATCAGTATTTGATATGCTTCTGCTTGACACTTTGTTATTCTATTCTTCCATTTTTGATTGCTGCTGCTGTGCTGATCCATCAGGTGGCGTATCCAGATGTGGGCCCCGTGATGCTGCTCTCTGAGGCCTCTGTGCAAGATCTGAGCAGCAGGTTAGAGAAAGGCGTCACAGCCGAGCGTTTCCGTCCAAGCATCCTCATTCGTGACTGCGAGCCATTCGAGGAGGTATTGATGACCCAGATTTCTTCTCATTGCGGCAATAAAACAGAATATTCTCCACATTCACCCAGAGATGAGAGTTTCTAACGCTGCACTTCTCCTCCTGTGTGGGTAAAATGATCATTTGGTTCTTTGCGTCTGACTAATACTCTGGCCTTCTCAGCGTGAGCTGTGTGGACTAATTTTATCTATATCTCAGAAAACCAACTGTTTTGTTATTTATTTATTTTCAGGACTCATGGAAAGAGCTCCAGATTGGCAGTGTGAGACTGCAGCGTATAATGTCGTGTGGACGGTAATGCTCACGATCCTTCATGCTCTTTTATTTAAGCATTCAGTTTATTTAAGATAGAGGGACTACTGAGCATGCATAAACGTGTCTCTTTTTGCAGGTGTATTTTCACCACGGTGGACCCTGAGACAGGTGTTATCACTAGGAAGGAGCCTCTGGAAACGCTGAAAAGGTAAGCTTCCCTTCAGTGTTGTGGAATAAAGTTTTTAATTTCAAATTTTGGGGGATTTTAGTGAGATCTCTCTCATGATCTCACAGCTACCGTCTTTCCGAACCGTCGGAGAGGCACATCTACAAGTCATCTCCGCTGTTTGGACAGCTGCACACCGTCAAGAGGACGGGTGTCCTGCACGTCGGCGATACGGTGTACAAGATCAGCCGCTGAGGGGAAAAAACAGGCCGACAAAATCATATTTACCCTATAATTACAATGCCAAAATGAACTTAAATAAAGGCAGCTTTTGTAAATAAGATATCAGAAAGCAGCACAACAATTATCACATATGGGTAGCACAGAGCTCACAATATAACCACACTCTGTTGTCATGGCGATGGCCTCCGTAAAAAATCCTTTCTGGAGGAGTATTTTAAATAACAATGAGCACAAATTCAATCTGTAAAATGTATCTCAAAGTATGCAGTTCCGGTATTAGACACTAGGGGGTGTCCTGAACAAATAAACGCTGCGACTTATAATGGTTTTATGACAAAATGACTATATAAATGCAAAGATACAAATCTTTGCATTTTTTGGCCCGACATTACAATTAATTGTAATTTAATGGGAGTTGAACATGCACGTATATTTTTTGACAATCACAGATGGCTGTTTTATAAACTGTGAGTCCAGCTTTTGGAGGCTCATCACATGACACTAATCTTGCCTAAAATGAGCACTTGGAATTTTTGGAACATCTTCAGTCCAACTGTAACTTGCACTAAATTTAAATGCAAAAATAATAATAAAAAATATATTTTGATACCTGGCTCTCAACTTTTTGGTTTTGAATTATAAGACTTCCGTGTATTTAAAAAAAAAAAAAATCTATGGTGAAAATATCCACAAGTGGGGATGCGGGAGGTCAGTGTGGCGATCTGAAAGCCTTCTGAACGCCTCCGTGGTGAGGTTTCCTGGGCACGACCGCCAGGAGTCCAACAGATGAGGGTATCTTAATTAATTAGGCTAAGTCCTTTCGTGCGTTAAATATTTTGCCAAACTAGTTACAGAATGTAACCGGCAGGTGGCAGTAATCAGTTTTACCAATGCGCCTAAAACATGGAAACGGAAGCGGAACTTCGTCATTCTTAAGCTTTTGCGTTTGTTTTGGGTACTGGGAAATAGAGCAAGTTAACCAAACTAAAGTGCTTTCACTTCCTTCTACACACATCAATCTAAAAGAATAATAGCACTCTCATATTCGGGAAACTTTGTCTTTTTTAATACAATATCAAAATAATTCCGGATGAATTATTAATCGTATTTTCATGTGTTATTCATTTCTTTCTATGTTTATTTTACATATACACTATCATTTATTCCTGAATTATAAATGCGTATGTTTATTTTGAAAGTTTAATTTCTAGTTTCCGGTCGCTTTTACGCTAACACTGTTTAACTTGTCAAACGGCGATAAGGCGCTGCCAAGTCGAACAACAAATTATATTTCCTCTAATTTAACATAATGCAGCTAAAACCGTCTGCCATGGCACGTTAAACAGCTGGGAATCGACGCTGGTTTAATGCTTGGTAGTTGACCGGAGCCAGACAGCCGTTCGCCGTTGAAGAGTGTGCTGTGAGATCCAGACGGCTCCGTGGACGCCGAAGCATCCACAATGAGCTCGGAGCACCAGAGCGACAGCGAGGATGCCGACGAGTCGCAGGGCAGGCCCAACAGCGGCACCGTCTCCGACAAAGAGGAAGACCCTGATATCGACGACTCGGACGTGGAAGGTGACATCGTCCGGGTTTGCTCTCCTCTACCGCCAGGAGACGGCGGTGGGCAAACGGAACACAACATGAGTTCCCCGGGAGAAGATACCGATTCGGCGCCGCGGTCAGGAAGCGCCGGGGAGCTGAACGCCGACATCCGCAGAGGGAATAGCCTGTTTTCATGGCTGCAGGGCAGGCCGATAAGGCGAGGGGTGTTTGTGGACCCGGCGAGGGATAACTTTAGGACAATGACTAGTTTGTACTGTTCGATGAATTCGGCTGTGGAGTCTGTCAACCTGAGCACCCAGACCCACGGAGCGGTGTTCAATCTAGAGTACTCCCCAGACGGGTAAGACTGCCCCTTTCGCCTCTTAACACAAACTGTGATTCACATGTGAAATAAACCATTCAATGGATTGGTTAAATATTGCAGAAGTTGAGTGCATTTCTTACAACCCGTCCTTGTGAACTCCCATGAGCAGGTGAGCGCGCTCCGGAATTAGACCTGCAGACAAAGCAGGTCAATCTGAGGCCGGTCTGGGTCAGCCTGGTTGGGGCTGCAGACAGGCTGCAGATGCACCACCTGCACCTGCTCTTAAATGGTCCTGACCTACCTGGTCCTGTCGCCCAGGTCCGTGTTGACTGTGGCCTGTGAGCAGACGGAGGTCTTACTCTTTGATCCAATCTCATCCAAACACATCAAAACCCTGACGGAGGCCCACGAGGACTGCGTCAACAACATTAGGTGGGCTTTTTTAATTTAATGATCTAAATCCTTGTAGAGAATCCTCACAGCCCCCCCCGTGTTGTCGTTTTTTTTCTGACCTGTAGGTTTTTGGACAATCGTTTGTTCGCCACTTGCTCGGACGACACCACCATTGCATTATGGGACTTACGAAAATTGAATTCAAAGGTGTGCTCCTTGCATGGTCACGCCAGCTGGGTGAAGAACATCGAGTACGACACCAACACTCGTCTCCTCGTCACGTCTGGCTTCGATGGCAACGTAATCACGTGGGACATGAATAGGTTGGCGCGTCAGTGTGTTTAACTCAAAATGCTCCATTTACACTCCAGCATATATGAAGTTTATCATGACTTTGCAACACAGCTGAGGAAAACAAAGCATAGACGCGTCAAAAACCTCAACGCTTCCGTAATTGTCCGGCCCCTTCAGGTTTACAGAGGACGGCTGCCCGTACAAAAAGTTCTTCCACACCCGCTACTTAATGAGGATGCGTCTCACCCCTGACTGTTCCAAGATGCTCATCTCCACTTCCTCAGGGTATCTGCTCATCCTCCACGACCTGGACCTCACTCAGTCCCTCGAGGTGGGCAGCTACCGTATGCTACGTGCCCGACGGACACCCCTCAGCTCTGGTATGAAAAAAAACAATCATCCAGTCTCCCTTGTTGTGCAGAACTAATTTGTTGCTAACTTGTTGTGGATGTTGTGACCTTATTCTGACTTTGCAGACGGAGGCACGTCAGCGTCCAGATCAGCTGGAACTCCTCGTCAGGGAAACGACTCCAGCAAGACCCACCCTCCTCGAGAAGGTCGGCAAAGTGTAAGATACACTTCCAGACCAGCCCAGGTGGAATTTACAACCGGATGTGTCGTTGCAGGCCTTTCCCCCAGGAACAGCCTGGAGGTTTTGACGCCAGAGATCCCTGGAGAACGTGACCGAGGAAACTGCATCACTTCCCTCCAGCTCCATCCTAAAGGTTGGGCCACCCTCATCCGATGTTCCAGCAACACAGACGACCAGGAGGTGAGAAAATAACACGTGACAGGAGGAAATTTGAAGTGATGTTTCCTTAGAGAGTCTCGTCAGAACTGTTAGCTGGTGGAATATAAGAAATGCTTAACGGGCTCTAACAGCACTGTGCTTCTTTAGCTAGCATTGAGCTTAGCCAGAGGAGGTTACTAGAGGTAGTATTTGATACTGGGCCAGTCTGTTAGCACACTAGCTAACACGATCGGGAAATTACCACTACTGGTGGTCAGTTTGAGACGCTAATATTGATGTTTGTTGCAGAATCATTGCCAGGCTGTTTAAACAAATGCTAACAGTGTTAATGGACTATTGTAGAAGAATAGATTCAACACTCTCTCCGGCCATGTAAGTGACGTTGCGTCTCTGCTTCCTTCCTGTCTCTCTCCAGTGGACATGTGTTTATGAGTTCCAGGAAGGAGCGCCCACCCGCCTGCTCGTGTCACCCCGCTGCTCCCTCCGCCTCACCCACTACATTGAGGAGGCTAATGTCGGGAGGGGCTACATCAAAGAGTTGTGCTTCAGCCCGGACGGACGACTCATCTGCTCCCCGTATGGGTACGGTGTCCGCCTGCTGGCGTTTGATGACAAGTGTGGCGAGCTGGCCGACTGCCTGCCCGTCCAGACCAGCTGCCTCAGGGAGATACGCTCCATCTACTCGCACAGCGACGTGGTGCTCACCACCAAGTTCTCCCCGACCCACTGCCAGCTGGCATCAGGCTGCCTCAGTGGACGCGTCGCCCTTTACCAGCCCAAGTTTTAGCTGCCCGCGCTGCCAAAGAGCCATGCACTGCAGACCTGGGTGCTGAGGCGACGGTGAAATCTGCTGAATTTTCAGTATTTTTAATCTTTAATCATCTAATACGTGCAGGTTTCCGTGGTGCAAAGACTCCATCTATCTTGTAATATCTCCCTCTTTGTATCTTAAAGCATCACACGGACAGAAAAACATGAATCTTAGTAGCCTTAACTTTAAATCTACTAACGTTTGTTTGAAATCTCACGGATGAAAAAAACACGGATGCAGTTTTGGGACAGTCCTCCGACATCTGGCACCTGAGAATAACCTGGAAGATGATTGAGCATGCCCGGCGCCCCAGGTCTGCAGCTGTTGGGAACGCGGCCGCAGTCGCAGATGGAAATATTCAGCGTCTCCTTCTGCAAACTTTAACAGCAAAGGACGAATCCCAGAACCGTCGGGCCTCTCCGTCCAGGCCTGAGAAGAAGGATTAAAGCTAATCACCCCAGAGGTGCAACTTGGCATTAGAATCAAACTGCGGTTTGCCCAGATATTGAACAGAAACACTAACCTAGACGCACAGCAGAGCTTTTAAACCTAACGAAATGGAGTAGAGCGAGGCCCCGCCTCCTGTGGATGTTCTGGCGACACGGTGTCCTCCGCTGTCCACGCTGCTCATGCCTTTCCCTCCCACGGGTGCTTCTTCTCTGCTTCACACAATCTGAACTCTGACTCCTGGCTTCCAGGACCTCGTCATCAACACTCCCTGACCTCCGCTTTGTCTGGTTTTTAAACGTTTTTATGGCCGTGCGGATCTTTTCCCTCCTCGTTCACGGTGTTTCGCTTCACGCTCGCTGCTTTTTGCCACCACTTTGGGTTTTATTCCTCTCACTTTTTTTAGTCTGCGCCTTGGAACGCTAACGGTTGCTGTCAAAAATCCCGGCCCTGTCCCCACATTTGTCACGTCCTCATTTTGCCACATTCATCAAGGTAACAGGATCTCGCAGCTATTTAAATTGCATTAAAATGTTCTAGTAACTTCATAGGGCCATGTCTGGCATAACAGTTTTTGATGGGGGTTTCTGATTGTTTCAACATCGTGAAGAAGAGTTTTGATTTCTCAAGTTTAAATTGAACTGCTGATTCAGGCACGTTTGCTGATTGCAGGCTGGTTGACGTACATGGCTGCAACACAGATGTTAACACACTCCACTGAACCAGCCTTCATGTAGACTCTTATCTTAAGATGGTGTTTCTGAGCTTCCAGATGCCAAAAGATGCTCAGTGGGAGCAATTTTCTGTAGTGAACCGTGAGCCGACAACTGCAGTTAATCAATGCTAAAAAGAATTTATTGCAAATATGCCATTTTCTGCCTTCATTTAAAGGTAGCAGCTACTTAGCTTGGAACATTTGTTTCTTCTGTATAAAACACACCTTAATAACAGAAAATATGCTGGGTTGTGTGTTTTGTTACAAGCTCTGCAACAACCAGTCAGCAAACTGTTCCTGGGCTTTACACTAACGTCCGAATAGACGCTTTTATTTCATCTGTGTTTATACCGATTAAACCAAATAACTAAATAGTAAACTTCATACATAATTGTAGGTACATTGATTATTTGCAAGCAAGCCGTTTTCTGCTAAGTGCTAAGCTAATATGTGTGATAAAAAAAAAACAAAAAATCAGGATATGATTTAATCATTCTCGGCTCACAACGTGGTCCTGTGTGCATTTACAAGGATGCTTCAACAGTTTTACCTCAGCCAACTCTGCAAAATGTGCACAGCACAAGTTGTGTCTGCTCTCCTTTCAGTTCCGAAACCTTTGATTACTTTGGGAGGATAATATCTCTTCTCCCAGAGGAATAGTCTTGGTGAAAGGGTGAGCCTTGTCTTATCTGTCGCTTTCACCTGTTCTGCTTTTTTTTTTACGCGCGTTCTGTTGTAGATTTATAGAATGTTCTTCTCAGTTCTGGCTTAAACCTGCTCGCTGTCGCCTCAGCTGGAGGAGGTGAGGACAAGAGTGAAGCAGTGCTCTCACTCTCTTAACAAAGACTCCCATAATGATATAAAAATGGTACTTATTATCACCCAAAATAAAGACGGTAGCTCCTTTTGCACTGCTGACTTCTCAGTGTTTTAGAATTTATTCTTATAAGGTTTCTGAAAGACAGTCGGACACTAGAGGGCGCTCAGGTGTGGAAAGGTTTCCACGGTGTGTTCTTTCTTCCAAGTGAAGTTTTCACTCGTCTTTCAACCTTTGTTTTTTTTTTTGCTTTTGAGGATCCATCACTTGATTTTACCAGCAGCAGCTCAAATCATCTTAAATCTAGACTCCAGAATAAGAACCACACAGACAAATGATATTTATTTGAGACTTTATGGTCCTGCTCAGACAAAAAGAGACGTTTGAGGACAGAAACGTCACATATCAGACCAGCTGACACACATTTTTAATCGGTCTCCTCGAAGATAATCAGCAAACACCAGCTGTAATATAAAAGAAACAACAGAATTTATATCTGTCCTTAAATCTGCATACATCCTGGGAATTCCATTTAAAAAAAGTGATTTTTTTTTGTTAGCACAAAAAATGTCTCAGAGACAAACAGTTTAATGGGGTGAATGACCTTTAACATGGATTTAACATTTTACTGGAACCTGCTGTTGTTCTCAGAGGTCAATTTTTCTCAGTTGGGAATGAAGAAACCACCATCCAGCTCATCTGAGAGCCCTCGTCCCGGCTCCGGTTGACCGGGCCCGCCTGGTCTGCTGCTGCTGCTGCTGCTCCCTGCGACGGTTGATGGCCTTGGTGCTGGCACGAAGCTTCCGGAGCCTCAGAGCACGGAGACGCAGCTGGAGGTCCTGTGGGATCTTTCCTCCATTAGCCCGGATGTCCTTTAACCTCTGGATGGGCGTTTGGGTCAAGGTGAAGTCGCAGATCGTTGGGCGTGCCTCCATTCCAACGTGGCACCGACGCATGGTGGGAAAGTAGCCCTCCGCCCAGACCGCCACCTTGTACTCGCCTGGGTTCAGCAGCCGCCAGTAGTCCCCGTCAGGAGCTGAGATCACAGAAAAGAAGATAAAAATATTGAACTACATTTCCCAGAATGCCTTTGAGAAGCTATTTTTGCCTTTTCCTGGGAATACAGTCATTAAAGTCTGAGAAAAAGTATAGAAGTTTGAAAAAACGAGTAAGATTGAGCCTCACCTGATCGGATATCGTGTTCGTGGTCCTCCACCTTGATGATGGCGTCCGGTATCCCCTTTTTGGTCACCTTGTCCCTGATGACACCTTTGATACCTCTGTGAACCTGAGGGAGACGCCGGAGAGGCTGAAACCGTGCGGAATAGCAGCCAGAACGTGTTCTTTCTCCACCTGGACAGCCGGAGCTGCAGACTGACCTGCTCCATGTAGACCAGCAGGGACTCCTTGTTGTTCTCCCACTCGATGGGAAGCTCGCTGGCGTGAGGGAACTTGTCACAGGACAGCTCCACCGTCACCTCAAAGCAGTTGGTGTGCAGGTAGCTGAAGTCATTCATGCCTGCGCACGGGTAAACGAATGAACATCACAAACAGCGCCAGCGAACATGCTACGTTTGCACGTGGGACCCACTGCCGGGAACGGTGTGCCAGGCGCCCCCGTTGATGATGTTGTGGTGCTGCTGGAAGTCCTCGTAGTGGCAGAGGCGGCGGTTGGGGTTGGACATCACCAGGTTAGTGGAGGCGTAGACGGTGGCCAGCCAGCGGAAGAAGGCGTTGTCTGCCGTGGGGGTGTCCTCCTGCGGGGCCCAGTCGCGGGTGCAGTCGTAGGGGTATGTGACCACCAGTTCTCCCCCGTGGAGGTTGGCGCTGAGCACGAAGGGAATCTCCTGCATCCAGTTGATGACAGCGCGCGTCTCCGGGGCGACCTGTCAGGACGGAGCCACGGAGCCTGAAATGAACCTTGCTGGCTCGCTTGTTTGCAGAGAAAGTTTGTTATTTTTGCACTTTTCAGACAGTTTTTGCTTGCAACTGAAGGAGTTTGTTTGTTTTAGCTTTGCTGCAGTGCCAGAGAGTCATTGGCCTTTTCTCTCCGGATTCCTGTTGACATTAAATATTTAGCCTTTAACATTCAGTTATTTCTAAATCCAAAAACACAGGGATGGAAATGCAAAGGAGAGGAAAAGAAAGAATACATGGCCCAAGAAGTTTCTAGGAAAAAACACATGCACACATGGCTTTGATATTGTCGTGTAATTGGAGGTTTTAAAACATTTTTTTATAAAAGTGTCCACACATGAATTCCAAACCTCTGTGTCTGTGACCTAAATTTAAACTGGAGACCTGCTCTAAAGACTCTGACAGCATTACAGTTATTACCCAGTTATTACCAGTTAACAGTTCTAGTCAGACAGTGTAGTTACCATGGCATCTTCTTCGGTGTAGTACTCTGGGATGGGGATGTAGTGGTTGGGGACTTTGGAAGCGTCTGCTGCCGTCTCCTGAGCCCTCCACATGATGTTGTTCAGGTCTGGAAAGTTATGGTTCAGGTCGATCCCTTCATAATTGTACCGTCCCTCAGCCCAGTTGGCCAGTTCTGAGCCCTGCAGCGGATTTAAATGAAAGCATATTTATACCTCATCAATACCGAAATTTCCTATTGGCTTTATTTTATATTTGAGATCATGAATGTTTGCCCAGTGATATTACTTTTCCTCCCCCCTTTCATTTCTGTTTTGACCGGACTCATTTCCTTTTTTATGACTTTGACCCTTTACTGCCTCTCTATGCTGCCAGTCTTTACTGACCCGCGGCAGCTTTGGGAATCTGCATCTGGGTCCAATTTGTGCAACTCAGAAGCGTGACAGAGGCCCTATTTAAAAAAAAAAAAAAAAAAAAAAACAATAAAAAAAGGAGGATTCCAGTTTCCTTCTCATTCCCACCTTCGCATAAGCAGCTTCGTAGCCATCAGGATTCATGGAGGGCAGGAGGTGGATTCGGGTCTCAGTCACCAGCCGAACCACACGCCGGTTGCCCTTCTTGTATTCTTTGCACAAGTACTGCATGAGGTTGAGGACCAGCTCTCGGCCGAGGACCTCGTTGCCGTGCATGCCGGCCACGTAGCGAAACTCTGGCTCTCCTGCCAACGGGAGCATTTAGAGTCAATGTGGGTCAGCGTGAACATGAAAACAGCATCAGAGATCAGGACCCAAGCACATCTGGATCGTTTTATTTGTTGAAACCAGTCTAGCGTGTTGGGCAGAAGCGCGACCTGGCGACGCTCAGCCGGTGATCCCGCTTGAGCTGGCCAGACTGTCAGAGATTCCCGAAAGTTATGCGGTTTCACAATCTGCATTTGATGAGGCTGCAATTTCCTAAGTAAGAAAAAAGTAAATACGCAAATCCAAATCGTCGGGGATTCTCCCGGTTTCTCATCTCACAATGTTTGTGTGGGTTCTCTGATAAGAAATGCTGCGCTTGATTAAATTTTGCGTCAGAGCGGCTGCAGAGCGGCCCCCCAAAAACCCTGCGTTTGCAGACAACATGCTGAGGAATCGCATTTCTTGGGCTCCCCTTTCACCCACTTATCAGATGGTTTACACAAGAGAGGCCTCCACCAGAAAAGCCAGCGTAAACACTGAGCTAACTGGTTTCCAGTTTAGAAAGAGGATAAACTCTGTAAAACACATGGATCCCCAGACTGGACTGGAAAGGCTGCGTAATGAAATGGTTGAAGCGCACTCACCCAGCTCGTGTTTCGTGGGGTTATCGGAGATGACCATGACGTACAGTTTGAGGCCCATGTAGCTTTTCCCGATGGTGTAGACGTGTGTGATGTCTGGACACTCCTCATTCACGGATCTCATGAGCTTTTGAGGTGGAAGAGACGGGTTAAACTAAGTCTTCAAAGGGTTAAGGCTGGAATTTGTGAAGGAAATCTGCAAACTGTTAAGCTGTCGTGCTCAGGAAGCCTCCAGAGACATTGGCACGACACCCACCTTTCTCATCTCTTTGTAGTCATGGTGCCTGAAGTCCAGGGGGTCTTTAGAAGATCTGTCTTCCTCTGAGTAGAGGCGGTTTGCTGGATCTACAAGCAAAGGCAACCATCGAATGTGTGTTAATGATGGCCTGAAGGGACAGCTGATCGTTGCTGAGTCAGTCAAATGTTGAGTCATGGAGCTTACCGTCGACACGGCAGCCAAGGATCTCCGCTCTGAGGCAGACGGTGCCGTTGGGGTACCAAGTCTGAGGGTTGATGCGGATGAAACGAGCCACTGTGGGAACAGGAAGGAGCCCCAGCACGGGGATCTCAGGATTCTGGTTCCCTTCAAAGATCTGTGCAATTCAATGAGAAACAGTTAAACAGCAAAGAGCATCTACAAAACTGTGTTCCCTGTTGGGGTTTATTTTAATTTTGCAGTAATGAAAAGGCATGGATGCACGTCAGCTACATTAGCTGACATTTAGCTAAAGGACGACAGTGGCACAAGTTGGCAACAGGCAGAGGGAAAATATGACTCTAATTAAAGCCTGAAGAGAAAAGAAAACACGGTTCATTTCAGGTTCCAGCTTCTTGTTTGGTTTTCATTTTATGTTCTCAGGTTTAAAGCTCAGTCATACGTCTATCTTCATATTAGCAGAGGGTTAAAAAAACAAAAAAAGCATTCTTACTGCTTCTTCAGTGCCGTTCATGCAGGGTTTCCAGGTCATGGAATCATTGCTCAGCTGGACTTTGTAGGTGGTGACCCAATCCCAGCTACGGTAAAGACCAGCGGAGTGGAGAAGTCAGCGTTTCATTCACTTCAACTGAGTATAACAGATTCTACTCATCCAAAAACTCTCCAGATTTTAATCCAGATACTACCTGACCTCCAGATGGAGTTTCGGCCCTGCAGGATGACTCCAGTGAACAGGGTGAGGTGGATGGCGTCCACCTCGAGCCACTGGTGTCGGTCCCGATACGAGGCACACCAGGCTCCATCGTACATATCCCCATCTTCAATGCCAGACTGAAAATACGTTACACAGGAGGTTTGTTTCCATTAACCTGGCTGCTTCGGTCTGGAGCCAAAGTCTGATGTTGGGATTTTTTTATTATTATTTTTTTGGTCCTCATTGATGGAAGCACTTCCACTTGTTTAATCACAGAAATGATACTTGTGTTTTTGCATCCAGATCCAAACTAACCTGAATATTCAGCCTCCCCCTGTGTGGACCCAAACCCATTCGCTGGTAGGAAGAGGCTTGCATCTGGCTGTCATCGACCCGCAGAGACTCCAGGCCGAGGGGAGGGCACTCTGTAAGCAGAAGATAAATAACTTAGATTAAATCTCCTCTGGCTTTATGTCTGTTCTTGTCTGGAGGGGCTCGGCTGGGGCGAAATTCATAAGAGCGCTCTCAGTTCCTCTCAGCAAACAAATGCTTGCCTGGTGTGATAAGAGTTCCAAGTTACGTGGAAAAGCTCTCTAAGTTCAGAGGAGTTTGGAGGCCCCTTTCCAAAACACACTGCAGAATGTGAGCAGGCTTTGGATGTAATCTGAGCCCAACGTTCCAGAGCCAAGAGACATCCAGCAGAGACAAGACTTACAGCTGCGGGCCATTCTGCTGCTCTGGGAACTGGCCAGGATCGTCCCATTAATCCCAGACGCTTTTTATGTTTTCAGGAAAAAACAGTCCTATTTTCCTTTTGAGGTCAGGGGTTGTTTGGTTTTTTTTTTAACAGCCCCATCTTGAGAATCAAAGAAAGTGAGGATTGGGTTAACTTTTCTGTGTAAAAATGAAGAAAATGGGCTCACTTTCAGCTCTGGAGTGTTGCTGAAACATGTCCCTCTTGCATCTCACACACTGTCCTGAATCACTAATCACAAATACACACGATGTGGTTTTTCTGGATCCCGATCTATGATCATTTAAATGTAATCTCTAATCATAAATCACACATTTTATGAATAAAATGTGAGGGCAAAGACTGCAGGGAAGAAAATATACTTTTGATAAGAAGCCCTGGTTTTCCTGCAGCCACAGGCTTCCATGGAAACTGACACCATGATAAAATCTTCTTGAATATGAAAACAAAAGAATTTATTCTGCTTAATCAGAACTTCCAGTTGGGTTATATCAGGTTTCCAGGAATCTCAGCCTGGTGTTGAATGTAAACCACTCCTTACCCAGCTTAGTTTTCTCATCTTCTCTGCTGTCCTCTTCCTCGCTGCTCTCTTCTTCTCTGCCATTGCTCTTGGCTCTGACGGTGGTGCTGGCTGGTTTACTGGGAGCTGTCGTTGGAGTCGGCCGCTCCGTCTTGTGTTGCAGCGTCACAGGCTCGGCCGTGGTGGCAGTCGTCCCGCTGGTCAAGGTTAAAAAGCTCTCCGTCGTCGCGTTGTCGTCCATCAACGCTGTGTCCAGAAATCCTCCGAGAAGGAGCACCCCAGCCAAAAAGCACAAGGACCTCTCCATCTTCTTTGTCCGCTGGCTGCAAAGTGAAGAGAAAAAACTCACGGAGCAGCTTATGTGGATCCAAAAGGGCCAGACATCCATCCCCTTCCCTCCTCCTTGTCCTCAATACCACCTCCCCCCATCCCTCCCAAAGTCCTGCCTGAGTACCATGGAAAAAGTGTGATTCAAGCACATAATGGCAGCTTATGCAATGTAGGTTTTGTGTGCATCATCATGAAAGAGAATTAGGGACACATTTAGAAAAGTGTCTCAAAGCAACATGTAAAATAATTGTATTAAGTTTAGAATTATGCCACATATCTACTTGATTATATACAGAATACATTTAGATTTGACCTTCTCACTGAGTTCACACTTCAGGAAGGTTAAAAATGTGTGACAGGTGCATCCTGTGACTGCAAACTGTCTCTTTGATTGGCATCAACCATATCCTTTTCAACAGGTAAACACTTTGCTGCTCCTGCGACATCTGGTACAGTTTCAGTTGACCTGAAAGCTGCAAATCTGCATTTCCAAATCTGCTCTGCATTTGGACACGATCTGTTTATGATTCAACATCTCACCGACTGAAGTTTGTCTCCAGTTTCCTGTGTTCCCGGAACCTCAGGCAATGTCATCTTCATGAATAAGAACATAATAACCAGCTGATCTGAAAGTTTTCTGTTCTTTTGCTGTGTGTATTTAGAGATTCAGGACCTGTAAATTCTCCTCACATTGCCATCTGGTAAAAGTAAAACTGTAACAATGCAAGATGGAATTTTTATTTATATATTTTTTTAAAGCTCAGAGGTATTTCATCAGTCCTGTGTGATGTGCTTCCAGATGGGATGTACATTAAGGATTTCTGCTCAGTCATCAAACTCTGATGTGAAATTTCTGAATAGAAGAATTGCAAATGTGAACTAATCAACATGACAGATAAAGAGAAGACAACAGGATAACCACAGACAGAAAGTCATAGATTTTACAAGATATGAGTCATCTCCTTCTGGGAAAAAAAAAACACATCTTTGAGAGAAACGAGTCGTTGTCTTCTCATATCCTTTTAAATTCCGGCAAGGGAAATTCGTTATACTTATATTTTTCTTGAGTACATCCTTTAATTTATCGATCAAAAACGGCCTTGAGTCGAAATAAAGTTTCCTATCCCTAAAACATACTTTTATTTTGAAGTCGAGAATACTTGAACCTGATTGGTGCCGCTTCATATGGCGTGTCACCAGAAATGGCCGCGTGAGTGAATCATAACATTGCATTTGGCTATGTATATGTACTTTTAATTATATCCTTTAATTTAAATAACATTTTCTCTCTTCTCTCTTACGACTTACTCTAACTTTCCTTGAAAGGTAGCCACCTGAAAAGACGAAAAAATACCTGGCGGGTAGTGATATGAAAACATGTTGCTAGTCGCTGTGGAAGCTAACGGCCAGCAGCCGCTAGTTATGAAATGGCTGTTCGCCTGTGATGTCTGTCACTGTGCAAAGTAAGTAAACCATTCCCATTTCACTGGCTACCTCTCCAAACTGTCTGTCGCTGCCATGCCTTAATCCATGCACAGAATTTCAAACCACTCTGTTGTTAAACGATGCCGGACGCTAAGTCATGAATTAGCAGCTAAAATAAGGCCTGGTTGGTCACACTGTACTGTTTTTTATTCTGCTTAACGTAATAACTTGAGGACGTGTTGTATTTTCAGATGACAAGAAGACGAGAAAAACAATAAGCATGTGACAAGCAAGCTGTGCTCGTCATTAAAAGGTTACAAAGATGCCTCGTCTGGAGGAATTGGCCAACGTTGCCCTCAGGGTGCCCAGCATCCTGGTGCTGGACCTGCTCTATAAATGTGACATTGAAGGTTTAACGGATCGCCTCAAAGCCAAGAATGAAGACATGCTCTTCAAATACAAATACCTGATCTGGAACATGTACTACATTGGTAAGTTCCTTGGGGAAAAAGACCTCCTAGGAAATATTTGATCCCAGTTTCTACTCTGTCAGGTTCACATTTCAGTATGAACAGAAACCCTCAGTGATGACTTTACTGTGTTACACACCCTTCAGCCTGTTTATTTGTCTTAATTAACTATTTAGGACATTAATCTACATCCAGCCAGAAGCAGATTTGTGGTACTGTGCTTCCTCATTTTGTTATATATGGGAATATATTTAAAATTGCACAATGAGGAATCCATCAATTGAATTTGAATCAATTCAGATAGAAAATAATGATTGTCATGAAACAATATAATCATTATTAGAACTAACTTAATTAGATAAATGGTAGAATTAAAACTTGGCACTGTTTTCTGACAGTTTTGATAAGTGAAATGATCACTAACATATGTTGTCTGTGTCTTCTTGCAGAACAGGTTTTATCTTGTTTGCTTCTGCTCAGAAAATGTCAAGAACTGCTCTGATGTTTTTAAAGTCATGAGAGTTGTTTAAGGAACAGCTTATTCTGGATGTGCCTTTACTGTTTGATTTGATCTTTATGCTTTATGATCAATCCCATCGAGACGCGTGAAGATGACGCCTTGTTGAAATTTTATCAACAAATAGAGTTGCAGCTCAATCCAAAACAGCTGAACAAAATGGAAGTGTAAAGATAAAAGCGGAATGCATTCATATTTCTCCTGTCGAGTCATCCAAGACTTCAAAAGACATTTAGGTTAGACTTGAAATTGTGTAAATTTAAGCACACTTTCTGCTTCTGTTTCAGGTCATCTGGTAAATGTGGTCGTGTTGATTCTCCCGCTGAGACACATTGTGACGCTTTACCTTCATGTCCTTGCTGCCCTCCTTCTGTACATGGGGCACCAGATTTCCAAGTAAGTAACACTAGTTTTGGTACTGTTACTACCACTATTACTAGATTTTGAGATTCCTTATACTCAGGCCAGGCCTTATACAGTTTATTCACGTAGAGGTAAATGAAAAACCAGTGTAAATTAGCTCAGGACTGCGGTCTGTCTTGTAGTTTAGAGTCTCCAATCAACCAAATGTGCATGTTATTTGACTGGGATGAAGCTGGACCACCTTAAGAAAATCCATGCAAATACTACATTGAGAAAGCTGAGCTAACCTGGGCCTTTCCTTCATTCTTTTCTTTCCTTTTTAACGAATGCTTTTCATGAAAGTCTAAGATATTTAAGAGTAGAAAAATCTCTCAGACCCGCTTTGAGTGTTGTCAAACATAAAGTACTGCTCAATCCCTGTCACTGTGTACTCTTAATCTAACGTGTGCTAAAATACACTTAAAATATAATGATTTTTTTTTTTCTGTTAATCTACAGGGATTATGTTCGCGAGGAGCTGCAATATGATTATGAAGGACCAGTGTACCTCGATTCCCTGGCATTCAACAGATTTGTTTCTGCAATGACTAGTGAGTCTGGGGAACAAACTTTCACTTAAATGGCCCGTTGGTGACAGAACTGGATAACCTGAACGTGTACCTTTATAGTTTTAAGCATTTCCTCCCAAACTGCATCATTTAAGATACATTAACACTGTCGTATCTGATTTTATTAATGGAAAATACTTTCCTTTGCTTAGTTGTAGGTTGGAATTTTGCCACTTTAACACACTTTCCTGAATCAGATTTTTATTCAGTAATTTGTCATGGATGATTGTGAAGGGACTTACTGGAATTCAAATATATTTTCAACTTTTCATCCCAAAAGTCCAGCAGTCAGCAGCAATGGCGGAAAGTGATTCAGTTGTAAGATTAAATACGCTACCAAGAAAAGTAATTTACGAGGCAGAGTTTGGGAAACACCGAAAACGGGACTACAAGCGAAGTCCCCACTTCAAGTTGTAATATGACACCTCAAGTCTGATCATGAATAAACCAGAAATATCTTACAGTCTCTCAACAAACTGATTTGCAACAACCAAAAATTAGTCTTTTTTCCATGTTTACCATTGTTGTTGTCATGTTTGTGTGCAGGTCAGATTATTCTCAGCACCCTGTGTGCCTTTCTCATGAAGACCAGGAAGGTTTGGCTGTTCTCGGCTCACCTTCTCCCTCTGCTGGCCAGATTTTGCGCCGTTCCTCATGCCACCCTGCTAACCATCAACATGTTCTCCATGGGACTGACGGGAGTGGGAGCCACCGTCTTCCTCCTCTCACATCTCTTTCTGCCATATCGTCTGGCAAGGGCTGCTTATTCAGAGCTTGTGCACATGGAGGTACTCGTCTCTGGAAAAACATTGTCCAAAAAGTCCTTTTGTTGAGAATGTTTGGATTCAGCTCATGTTTATTTTAGGTTTTCTCTCATGCATATGTTGTGTCTGTTGGTTTTTCAGGTGTTTGAATTGTACAGGCTTCTTGCGGTTGGAATCTCTCTGTGGAACCAATTTGCCGTCCCAGTGCTCTTCACCGTCTTCTGGATTGTTCTGTTCATTGTGCAGCTATGCTCAGACACCATGAATGGAACTGCCTCATTAGGCCATCAGGGAATTATGTTCTTCCTGCTCACAAGGTGCTGTGAAATGTGGAAGATTCCACATGTTTGTGGGTCTCTTTTTCATACCACCTATTTACTTTCCCCCCCTTCAACATCCAGTGTCTCTGAGTGTTGTGCCACTCCATACTCTCTTTTGGGCCTGACCTTCGTGGTGTCCTATCTTGCTCTCGGACTGCTCAACCTATGCAAGTTCTACTTGGGAGGCTATGCAGCTGTTCAGAATGAAAATGTCATGCACAGGTAAGATAATTACACTGTTATTGTATCACCAATTCACCCCTTTGTGCCCAATTGCTTGTCTAATTCTAAGTCAGAACAGCTTCCTCCATGCTACAGGGTGTTAAAAAGAATTCCCTAAAAAAAAAAATCCCAATAGCTAGGTTTCATCTGTGAGGATGAAACTAACTACAAAGCAAGGGGAATTTTTAAGGGGAATTTTTCATCTGTTTTTGGGATGGTGTTGTCAACCACTAGGTGGCGCCAAACCTCGGAGTGGCTCAATGCCATAGAGTTCTCGGAAATGCAGGATTTATATTAGGGTCCAGGGTGGAGTTTCTTAAAAGATTTCCTCATCTTGTTTACATCACTGTGAGAGGTGTCAGTATAGGGGACTAAACACTATTATTTTTTAGAAAATAATAAATATTGGGTAATTTCTACTGTTAAAAACAATATAATGCAGTTTATAAAGCATGTGTGTGAAGGTTCTCATTCATCCAGGTCATAGTTATCCAAGGTTAGATTTTGTAGGCAACTGGACTTAGAAAGGTTGATCTTGAAGACGTTTCGCCTTCTCTCCAGAAGGCTTCTTCAGTTCTTAGAACCTTCTGGAGAGAAGGTGAAACGTCTTCAAGAATAACCTTTCTAAGTCCAGTTGCCTACAAAATGTAACCTTGGTTTATAAAGCATGTTTTCTTCTAAGTGGTCATGACCACTGACCTTTGACCTTTTACAGAAAACACTCTAGTGGGCTTTTCTCTGTTATGACATCATCACTGTTCATGTCCTCAGAGGTGTGACTGAAGGCGTCACTTTGCTGCTGCTCGCTATCCAGACGGGCCTGCTGGATATGCAGGCGCTGCAGCGCACCTTTCTCCTGAGTATCATCCTCTTCATCGTTGTGACTTCAACTCTGCAGTCAATGATTGAAATTGCAGATCCTGTTATTTTGGCGCTGGGTGCCTCCCGAAACAGGTACTTTTTTTTAAACTTTCGGTAAACCTCAAGGCAAACTTCCTGAGACAGAAACTTCCAGGAGCTTATATTTACATAACTCATATTTTACTGAACATTAATTTCTGTTTTTAGGAGCGTGTGGAAACACTTTCGCGGCCTCAGCATGTGTCTACTTCTACTGGTTTTTCCCGTGTTTATGGCTTATAAAATCTCCCAGTTCTTCCACATGGACTTCTGGCTCCTGATACTGGTTTCTAGCTGCATGTTGACTTCCCTTCAGGTAGGAACCGTATAAGTTTCTCTTTGAAATGATGAAGGACGCTGAAAAAGAATGAAATAATGCAAATAAAATGTTGCTGAATGTTGGATTTTCTATTAATTCCAATTCTCTTTAGAGATAGTAATGGGAACATAGAAGAGCTGTGGATGTAGTTCTCACTTAAAATATTTATTTCCACCCAGGTTACAGGAACTATGCTGATCTACTCCCTCTTCATGGTGGAACTGTTTCGCACTGACCCCATAGAAAGCTTGGACGAAGTGATCTACTGGGTAAACGCTGTCAGCAGGGTGCTGGAGTTCCTGGTGGCGCTCTGCGTGGTGGCCTACGGAGCCTGGGAATCCCTGTTCGGGGAATGGAGCTGGATGGGTGCTTCTGTCATCATCATCCACTCGTACTTCAACGTTTGGCTCCGTGCTCAGTCTGGCTGGAGGAGCTTCCTGCTCAGACAGGAAGCAGCTAAGAAGATCAACTCCCTCCCCCAAGCCACCAGCCACCAGCTGCAGCAGCACAATGATGTCTGTTCCATCTGTTTTCAGGTGCTTTACACTGTGGGTTGTGTAAAGCATCATCTTGAACTCAGATTAGTTAGATTTCAGAGAATACTGCAGAGCAGATACTGACGTTAGCATACGGTGAGACAGTACAGAAAACTAGTCTTGTGATCTGGAGACTTGACGTTTCCGTTTTCTTGATAAAGACGAGGTCATGTGGGTCCATCTGCTGTCGTTTTTGCGACAGCTGCTGTTATTCTAAGTGCACACAAAGGTGTGTATAAGGTACTTTACAGCATATTTTTCCTATTCTTCCACTCACGCTACACAAGCGGTTACATATTTGCAATGACATTGTTACACCTATTGTTTGCTGCTTTGGAGCCTTTTTTTATTTATTTTTTTATTATTTTTTTTAAGAAATGACCAAGTCCCAATTTGAATTTGGGTTATTTTTTTGCATGTTTCTAATGTATTGGAGGGACTTGTTGATTACGTATTCATTTTAAATGATAAAACATGTCTTTTCTCACAGGAAATGAGCTCTGCTGTGATCACATACTGTGGACATTTCTTCCATGGCAACTGCCTCCGCAAGTGGCTATACGTGCAGGAGACGTGTCCCATGTGCCACCAGGCCATCCGTCCCACCCTTCAGGGGAGGGCCCAGGCTTCAGGCATGGCTCCATCTGCGGATGCAGAGCCCCCTGCCCAAGAGAAGCATCAGAATGAGGACAACGAGGTGTCCCAGGAGACACAAAACCCCCCTGCCAGGCCTGAGGAGGAGGAGGAGGAGGAGATGGAGATCTGTTGTGGGACAAATCACCAGCCAGTAGAACCTCAGGGGGACCAACGCAATCATTTCAGCCCCAGTGGAGAGTTTTCGTGGAGCACTTCAGGTGCCACTTTGAGATCAGGAGAGCACAAAAAAGACGAGGAGGGTGTCGGAGAGTCGCTGCAGCCATCATCTCCTGAGGGAGCGAATCAGAACAGCCAAGCAGAGATTACAGAAACAGACTTGAAACTTAACGGTGTGCCACAAAGTGATGATGGTGAAAGTGAAAGCTGTGTGGAGGCTCCCGGGTCACAGAGTGGCAGTAAATCACATGACTGCTGCAACACGAGCCTTTTTAGTTGCCAAACAGGTGGTAAATCTTTGAAAGAGAACTTGGAAGACAATGATGATACTCAGTCTTACAGTGATTGACCTTCAGACTTGGACCTGGATGGGCCCAGAGACTGAAACTGGCCCTCGGCAGTCCTCCAAAGACTCGCTGCCCTGCATCAGTGCCTTGAAGGAGTTAGAAAGGATATTCCACCATATTTAATAATGAAGCACATTTGCTCCCTCTCAACCAATAATGTGTACAGACTGTGCTTGACAAATCGTATGTACAGAGACTGAACGTGGTGAATACATTGGATGAGCTTCAAATTTAAGAAGGAAACAATAAAAAAAAATTGTTAAAAAAAACTGCAAATTATGTGTAAATCACAGTTGTCTTGCCTCTATATTCAACAAATAAGTTAAAGATAATTGTTTACTAGATTTACAAAAATCGTGTCTTTTCTGTTAGTATCATTATTTGACATTTTTGTCAAAACAGTGTGGGATGATGAAGAAATGTAGCAATTTTTTTTTTTTTTTTTTTATGGATCATATTTCCCCTGCACAACAGTGAATCTATACATTTTGTTATAGTTCCTTTATGAATGAATAACACCACAACAGATGTGCTATGAAGAGAATAAACATACCTTTTACAGCCTTCAGCCAGGAAAAGTAATTGTTTATTTTAAAAATAGTATCATTTTTTATTTTAATATCAGAATTACGCGCTTCATTTTCCTGAAGAGTGACAAACTGAAATTACATTTTCAGTTAAAACTCTTTTTAAACTTAGCATTTATCTGTATGAATATATACTAAAGCTATTTCACCTCAACAACGCTATGACTTTTTAACCAGATCGGTTACAAAGTGTACAAGTTGTATTAGTAGTTAGAACTTAAACAACAACAACAACAACAACAACAACCCACTAATCAATGTAATTAACTACATCTGAGTCTTTCCTGCTATTAAAACATCAGCTGTGAAAAAGCACCATTATGGCCCTCAGGTTTGAATAGATAAATTAACTTGGTTTCTAATAATGACCTGATGACGGTCAGGTAAGAGAGACCTCCGGCTCCAGTGGAGGTGTGACACCTGAAATACTGACACGTCCTGACTAATATTTGTGCTGTTTTGTTTTGTTTTTTAGCGGTGACCAACCAATCCGTCGCCTCTGGCGGCCTGTCACTCAGCGGCCACAAGCACCGCCCCCCGGATAAAGCCTCAAATTCACACCGTTGGCTCTTAGTTGTGTACCGGCAGCGGCCGAAGCCAAATGAAAAGTGTCTCTGTCTTCTGGGTTATTGCATCTGGCAAACGCACCTCTCGTACTTCGATTGGGGAAGAAAATACACCAACCCAAAGCGTTGGGCGACGGCGTATTTTTTGTCTTACTGCGGAAACAGCCCGAGTAATAGCGTCTTAAAAAAAAAAAAATCCTCCGAGCGTACGTAGTTTTAGCTCGCTAGCTAGCTAACTACGCTAGTCTTCGAAGGAAGGCCGTCGAGTTCGCCCAGCGTCAAGAGATCTGACGGAGAGTCTTTCTGGCATATTACAGCTGTCCACCACTGCTTGGATAAAACAAAAAAATCGAATCAAAAGAGAGAAACGTCGTGAGAGGATGGCTTTAAAAAGGATTAACAAGGTAGGGAACCGTTGTTAGCCCTGTGTTAGCTAACCGCATTATTTCCGTGCTAGCCGCCCACAGTGTAACTCACTCAAGCTCGCTACGTCCCGTACATGCTAGAAGTATCGACAGTAAGAAAAAAAAAAGTGTTTTCAGTTGAGTGAGTTTATATACTCCCGTGTTTATCGTCGGACTAACCAATTGTCCACTATCCTGTGATAGATGGTAGTTTCGGTTAGTCTGGATTGACTTCGAAAAGGCCGCTCGAATTGCCCAACACACCATACCTTTACATAACCACGCATATGTTGCTAAGCTGTCTGGCTTCACAACAGCATACTTTACGGAATTCCCGTCGATACTACGTCCCATCAAATGTTTTTTTTTTTTTTTTTTTTTAAAAAGCATTTCCTTTATTACAGCAATAGCACGTATCAGAACCCATGACTCATATCAGATGCTCAGTGTTTTTTGGCAGCCTGAATTGTGTTCGTGTTGCACTTCCTTGGTATGTGAAAGTATTCCTTCCTTGTCTTGTCCACATCGTGTACTTTGGTACATAAATTGAGGAATTTTGTCCACTGTAGGGCGACACCAAAGTCCCACACACTGTTGCCTCTTTACTAGAACTCTTCTTGAAGTCCCTCAACTGGTTTGTAAAATGGTGTGTGTTTGTAGGCCTGGGTGGGGCAGCGGCCTCTACATCACCCTAAAGTAGCTCTAGAACTAAAAATAACAGGCAGTAGGATATATGCTGTGTGTTCATCTTGCCTTTAACTTGACCAGCCTGCCACCTTGGCTGCTGCGGTTTTGGATTTACAGGAGGCAACATCAGGGGGGGAGGGGGGGGTGTTAAATGGTTGTAGTACACAACTTCTCATATAGCACCTCCCCTGACAGATCCTCAGTGTTTACAGCCGGGATATTGAATGTCGGCCACGGCACGTGTCTCAGATGGAATTGCTCTAGTGTTTTGTCTTGGAACATTTGTTGATGTGTTCGTGGAAACAAACCTCTTTTCGTTACAGGAGCTCACTGACCTGTCCCGTGACCCTCCATCTCAGTGCTCAGCAGGCCCAGTGGGCGATGACTGTAAGTATCTGACAAACGTTGCAATAAATGCACGTGTTTCTGTGGTATATTAAACATTACCATGGAAAAGAAATCCTTTGTTTCATAGTCATTTCAAACTCTTACCGATCTTGTGTGTGTGTGTGTGTGTGTGGTAGTAGTAGTAGTAGTAGTTTTGCTTCATTAATTCAAATAAAAAATCAACTGGTTGTTGTACAGACATGTTTGGAAACTCTTGTTGCCACCTATTTACAGGAGACAAACGTTATAATTGATAAGAGGCTGTTAGTCAAGTGTAAAGAACTTGCAACAAAACAACAGGAATATTTACTTCCTGGTTCCAGGGATGACCCCTCAGTACACTTAGAAATGCTTTACTGCTCCTGGAGGAAATGCAGGTACAAATTTGGTACAACGTGATAAGGTAATTAACTGAAATTACCCAGATATAACGCTCCTAAATGTTGGTGTAAAAGCAGAACATATACACGTGTCTATGTTCGTGCGCGCATTTCTGCCGCAGGAGGTTAGGTAGGGAATATTAAAAGTACTGGTGCTGAGAATGGGTCTTCCCAGTCAGGGATATTCACATAAAATATAGTTGTATGGGAATACAGCCGGAGTCCGTTTAAAATGGCAGTTGAGTTCTTGTTGTCGGTTCACATTGCCGTCATGTGTGTTTCTCACCTTTACTTTTTGTCCTCTTTAGTGTTTCACTGGCAAGCCACAATCATGGGACCAGTAAGTAGCTGTTTTGACATGTGTGAACCCTGACCTTTTGAAAGTGCAGCCATATTGAAATTCTTTTAGGCAGAAGGTTTTTGACTGTTAAAAACTGAATTTGCTGCACGTGTGGCTGCAGGAGGGGCCTGTCAGCCTTGCTCTCCTCTGACGCAGGCAAATTTCTCTCATTGTTTTTCAGACTGACAGTCCATATCAGGGGGGAGTTTTCTTCTTGTCAATTCATTTTCCAACAGATTATCCTTTCAAACCACCCAAGGTGAGATCAAGCACACCTGAAACCTCGTGTTTATCTCGGGACATTTCCTTGAACACTGTTATGCTTAGGAGAAGCAACTGCTTTTATGTAAATCACCTACAGTTGATGGCTTTCCTATCAACACACCTGTCTGCAGTTTAGAATGCGTAGACCGGCCAGCGTTAATGGCTAATCTCTGGCTTGGCGGGAGCTGTCTGCTGTAATTGCGGAGGGGGGCAAAAAACGAAGGGCCGCTTGTGTTTGGCAGGTTGTAATCACAAACATTGTTTGTTGAAAGCTCATACGTCATACCTGTTTTTCCAGAAGTCGAACGAGATGCGTGACATGCTGATAGCTACAGAGCTGCCTTTTGTAACCCATGCACGATTTCTGAGTTTTCTTTCTTTTGTGTCTCTGCAGGTTGCATTTACAACAAAAATTTACCACCCAAATATTAATAGTAATGGCAGTATCTGTCTGGATATTCTCAGATCACAGTGGTCTCCTGCGCTCACTATCTCTAAAGGTGTGTCAGATGGTTTGTCAAGTTGATTTCCAGATAATAACTTGCCCTTTGGCCCATTTCCAGTAGCCACAGTAACAGACAACAAGGAAAACTAGACAGGATTTGAGCTGCTGAGGGTGAAGAAACTGCTTCAGACCAGGAAGTAATCTTAATCATCTCTTCTTGCAGTTCTTCTCTCCATTTGCTCACTTCTATGTGACCCGAACCCTGATGACCCACTGGTGCCAGAGATCGCACGAATCTACAAAACAGATAATGGAAGGTGAATATTCTCCTTTTTTGTGTGCTTTAGAATGGCCAAATCCCAAATCTTCTTCCAGTCTGGGTGATTATGGTGGTATATAACCTAGCTGTACTCTGTCAGGTACAATAAACTAGCTCAGGAGTGGACGACAAAGTATGCCATGCTTTAGGGTAAGGTCAGGGCTGCTGTCGTGCTGCATCTTGTCCGGTGTTATGCGATTGGCTGGTTAAGGTCTTGTTGACATAACCAAAAGCCTGACTGCACTGATGTGAATGTAATACTACTTTTAGAGTCTGTATATGCAGATGAAACTGAAGCTCTTGATCTGAAAATATTTCTTGATGCCTACCTGCCCCATTGGGATGGAGTTTTCTGCATTCGTGAGTCAATATGTGTAAAACTGAAGGGGGAGAAGGGATCTTGTAAGCTGGTCGTGCATTCAGAGTATTAAATCATAAATTCACCAGGCAGTTTTATGCGGGAAGTCTTCTCTTAACGACCTCAGATCATTAAAGGGACAAAAGTTATTACTTGGGTCTGCATTTTGATGACAGTCTAAATTGGGATACCAGCATGAAATGTCTTGTTACGTAATGATGCGAGAATTTTCTCATCTTCCAGACATTTCATCCTTGTTAAAGCCACCCTGGTCAAGTGGGATCAACATTCCAGATTAGCTCTTATCAGTCTCTTTCAAGAATTGGTGTTCATTTTGGTGTTCTTTCAGTGACTTTACTCCAAGTCATGAGAATGAGCCCACATAATTAGAATGGTTTTAACTAGGCTGACAAAGTTTAGCTGTTGTGGTTTGGCGCATACATTACTAACCGGCATGTGCTTAGACTCGCCCAAAGACAGGTGGACAAGCTGAGAAATATTGGTCCGTGTAACTCATCCTTCTTTTTTAACTCTCTTTGCAGATACACCAAAACAGCAAAAGAATGGACACAAAAATATGCAATGTGATGGCGTGGATCGGGGGCCGGTGGCCAATGTTGCTGGTTTAAACAAAAAAAAAAATCTTTCTTTTTTTTCCACTTTTTCCCCACATTTTTCCCCTTTTACTCCATTTTTCCACCTGTGCTCATAAGAAGATAGTGTTTTCTCTCTAGAACTTCTGTGAAGTCCTAAAGAGTTTTCTGCCAGTTTCTGTGACGTTCAGCCTAAGTTTATATGGAGTTTAAAATCAGTGGTTCTAAACGCATGGTGTGAGCACGTGCTAGGCTTTTCTTTTTTCCAACTCGAAATTTGCTGATGGTCACGTTCACGTCTGATCATTTTGATCTTTTGACACTCAGCATTTCACAAAGCAAGCCCCTAATGTTCAGATCACTACCTGTCTCAACTCTCTGGGGTTGATATTTGATTGCTGGGCACTTGCAGAGAAGCAGAGAACTTATAAATTGTGAAATTTTATTGTTTTCCAGCTGACAAAAACCAATCGCATTCTGCGTAAATAAAGAGAAATCCGTAAGGAAATGTCAAATCTAACATCTGGACTAGTGTGTGACCTCTTTCTTCTGAATTGTGTGCCGTTGATAAGCTCATCTGCTGATTAGTATAGGAATCATTACCCAAGGAAAGAATCTTACTCCAGTATCAACGTGTGTGTACAGAAAAGAACAGTATATATCAATGTTAAGGAAATGATATAAGAACTTGTATGTTGTATTTTATGCATGTTAATAAAGGTAGGCACTTATATCTGTTTCTTCAAATAAGTGAAATGTAAGGCTGGAAGTTGGTAAAATTTGATTTCCCGTTCAGAGTCTCTATTTTTCTTTCCTTTTATTTAGAAGCCAGTTGATCGATTAGTTTTATGCCCACTCAAACACTGTCTTCTTGTAGCCCTTAACAATTGATGCAAAGCTAATGGTTGATAATCAACTCGTGGCTCTGTTTGTTTTTACTCCCCCCCCTCAATAAAGTTACTTAAACCTTAAAATGAATGTTTGTTGTTGTATAGAAATATCCAGGCTAATTATTCTTTGCTTAGAGGACTTTGTCAGGTGAAAAACCGCCGGTTTTCCTTGTTGGGGTGTGTTCAACACGGTTCCGGAAGTGCTCTGGCCAATGGATTCGCACCAGGCCTCCAAGATACCAAGATGGCCGCCTGTTCCTGTCGACGACATGACGCTCACTGAGCGCGAAGTCCGCTTCCTTATTTCTGGTCACCTGACTTCCTGGTTTGTCACATGATAAGTGTTGGCGGAAACAAGAATTGGTAGTAGTGGATTAGTAGGACCTTCAGCCTGCTGCCGAGGACTGAACATGTGATTCTCTGGAATCATGAACATTTATGTTTTATCGTCCCTTTTGTGGTTGTTTCGCGGGGTTTTATTAGAATCTTTGACACGACAACAGAGCTTCAATCTGAGCGGAAAATGGATTCTGTCTAACTCTAACGCTTCTGTGTCGTTGGTTGCAGAGGTACCTGGTTGTGTTCATACAGCTCTGCAGAAGCATGGATACATCCAGGTAAAAAGCGTTAAAATAGCGTTATTTTGGCGTACAACGAATAAAGACTAATTATTTATTGCCGACTTGTGCGCTTGTGACTTAAATACACTTAAAACAATTTAGATTGAGTAAAAGGAAACTAGTTCCTGGGTCATAGTGTTGGTGGCCATTATTATTAGCCTGAAGAAGTATGAATGCTTACATGCATTTAAATAAACAATTTGTGTTTTATGTTGAATGTATATGTTTTTTTCCCAGGACCCATATTTTAGGTTCAACGATTTGTCCTACCGGTGGATTGCATATGATAATTGGACTTATACGACGATATTTGTCGCATCTACGGAGCTGAGGTGAAACTGTTTACCTTCTCTTTTGCTTTATTATTCTGAATTTATTCATAACTGTTTGTTCTGTTCCAAAAGAGCCAAAGCAAAGGTTCTTCTCGTTTTTGATGGCGTTGACACTATATCATCCATTTGGCTCAATGGAGTCAAAGTTGGCAGCACGGACAACATGTTTCGTAGATATGTAAGTTCTCCGGGGGGAAACAGCTTTTTTTTTTCTTTTTCTTTTTTTCTTTTGGACATTTTTCTGCTTTGTGTTTTACATACTCTGTTGTTTTTGTGCAGGATTTCTCAGTTGGAGACTCGCTGAAGGATGGGGAAAATGAGCTGGAAGTTCGTTTCATGTCTCCGGTTCTTTATGCATCTCAGAGGTATAAAGCTCATTCTGCTTACAGAGTTCCTCCCGAGTGTCCTCCAGATGTCCAGAAGGGGGAATGTCACGTCAATTTCATTAGAAAAGTGAGTATGTCTTATCAGGCAATATTTCCAGGAGGAAAGGAAAGAAAAATGGATAAAAGCCAGATTGTGATGAGTTTAGAGAAAATGTCCTTTAAGCTGTTGTTAATCTGGCTGTAAATTTAAAGTAAAAGTGAAAATAAAACAGAGTCTCTGTTTTGTAAAGGAACAAAGGTCTTTCAGTTGGGATTGGGGGCCTTCATTTCCAACAATGGGTCTCTGGAAGGAGGCTCGTCTGGTAGCGTTTGATGACCTGCATCTCATTCAGTTTTCCTCTGTCCCTCTCTATGGTGGGTTTCAGAATAGGTTTTAGTCATTATGTTGTTGAAACTTCACAGAAGACCACAGATTTTAAAATAATTCCTGAGGTGTTCATAATAAACTGTTTCTCTTAAAAATATATATATATATATTTAATTAATCAATTTTTACCTGAAACACACCTATGACTAGAAAAAAAACAGAAAAATTACAAAATTCAGTGTTATCTCTAACCCATAGTCTGTAATATAAATATAGAATGAACGTGTATAGAGTTTTCCTCCTGCATAGTGATTAAATTCATTATTCTACATCATTTCCTGGTTGTAGGATTTGGCAGCTGTTATTCACATTGATGTATGTATGTAGGTATGTATGTTTTCTCTGTCCTTAGTGTGTTCTGTCTTTGTGTCCAGACGCCAACACCTCTCAGTGGAGAGTCCAGGCTGACCTGACTGTGGATGCCAGTCAGGCCGCAAATATGCTAATTGTTCTGTCGGTACCTGAACTGGACTCGCAGCAGACCTTCCAGACCAGATTTCTCCCAGGAAAGACTAAAAACAGTCTCACCTTAAATATCAAAATGGTAATTTTGCCTGTTATTCTGGATGCACAAATATGTATGGTTTGTATCGCGTGAGCATGCCTGTGACCCTCTTTTCTTCCACCAGAGTAGTTCAGTGAGGCTGTGGTGGCCCAACGGGCACGGAGACCAACCCAGCTACCGTCTCACTGTCACTGGTTTTCAGCATGGATTTTCAGTGTTGAAAACAGAATCTACGGTCAGAGAAACTGCCCTCCAGATTAGAGGGGCCTTCATTTTAGCCTGTATTACTTATTTAATCTGCGTTTGGGTGTGCCTGAAAAGGTTCCTTTGTATGTTATGAGCACAATGTCATGGGCCTAAAACATTAAAAGTATAAATATGTCTGTTCTGTGAGCAGCTTCTGAGGAAAAATATCTCCTGCAGGTGTATTTTCGCACAGTTGAACTCATCCAGGACCCAGTTATCGGGTCTCCAGGGCTGAGCTTTTATTTCCGCATCAATGGAAAATCCATTTTTCTGAAAGGATCCAACTGGATCCCAGCCCACTCCTTCCAGGACCAAGTCACTCCTGCTGTGTGAGTGTAAAATTGTGCTAGACACCCGTGCCCCCTGGTTGACTGTTTATTTCAGTTAGGAGTGAAGCTGTCCTCTTTTCCTCTAGCTTATGGAACTTGCTGCAGTCAGCCGTGGACGCTAACATGAACGTCCTCAGGGTCTGGGGTGGCGGAGTGTACGAACAGGATCTCTTCTACAGCATCTGTGATGAGCTGGGAATCATGGTAACTGTAGCAGATCATTGCCACACACCGGTACTAACAAAATCTGGGACCAAATTAGAAAGAAGGAGAAAAAAAAGTCTTTTCCACCTTTAAAGTACTGCGACTTATGTGTGAACACATAGTTGAACAGATGGACGCTCAGAGGTTCATGTGTCTTCAGGTTTGGCAGGACTTCATGTTCGCGTGCGCCATGTATCCCACTGAGGGTGACTTCATAGAGACGGTGAGAGAAGAGATCCTCCAACAGGTAAAAGGGGCTTTTATGGTTTTATTTACCCATCGATTCTGTTCGGACAGCACATCCGCAGACGCGTAACAATCATGTGACAAGGATGTCGGCCCTGTTGCCGTTTTCTTTATTGATCAGGTTCATCGCCTCAAGTCACATCCTTCCATAATCGTTTGGAGCGGGAACAATGAGAACGAGGCGGCTCTGGCGACAAACTGGTTCGACATCCCGGTTTCCCAGAGGCCTCTGTACCTGAAAGACTATGTGACGCTATATGTTGACAACATTAAAGTGATAGTTCAGGAGGTGGGAGCGAAGCCACGTGTGGTGTTGTGACAAGTTTTGGAGTAAATTAGAGTCAATGTCAGAGGTTCCTTTCAGGAGGACCCGACTCGCCCCTTCCTCGTCTCCAGTCCGACTAACGGGGCTGAATCGGAGCGGGAAGGATGGGTGGCGTTGAATCCATACGACCCCCTCTACGGGGACACGCATTTCTACAGCTACCTGGCCGACTGCTGGGATTGGAGGACTTTCCCTCGTGCTCGTTTTGTCTCTGAGTACGGTTTCCAGTCCTGGCCTTCCTTCTCCACTCTGCAGCCGGTAGGTGAATGAACCCTCCATCTGCTACGATCCGGAGGGGAGGAATGACGCTCAAAGTGAATTTGTCACCTTTAAGGCTTCGGTCAAAGAAGACTGGAGCTACAGCAGTCGTTTCACGTCCCATCGACAACACCACGAGGACGGGAACCAGCAGATGTTGCAGCAGGCGGCTTTGCACTTCAAACTACCAGACTCCAGCGATCCCATCAAAAGATACACGGATACACTCTACATAACACAGGTAAAGCAAGCTCACCTTCAGTCTGATTATACTTGATTGGTTCTCAATAGAACTTCAGATAAAACTTCAGATGTTTCGCAGCATCATTACTCTGTTGTGCAGGAGACAAGTAGCACGGTTTTGAAACAAAGTCCCTCGAAAGGTGTGTCTTAGAGGCTTTAAAGTAGATGTATATGGTGATTCTTCCTGTGCAGGTCATGCAGGCTCAGTGTGTGAAGGCTCAGACGGAGTTTTATCTCCGCAGTCGGACGGAGCTCATCGATGGCAAAGGTCGCACCATGGGCGCCCTCTACTGGCAGCTGAACGACATTTGGCAGGCGCCCTCCTGGTCATCAATTGGTGAGTTTTCCAAACTATTTCACGGAGGTTTTTATCAGAATGTGTTTTGCTTTAAGATAATTTTCTTCTCTGTGTGCAGAGTTTGGTGGGAAGTGGAAAATGCTGCACTATTTTGCACGCGACTTTTTTGCAGCCGTCCTGCCCGTCGGCTTTGAGGACGACGGCGCTCTGCACATCTACGCCGTTTCGGACCTGAGTCGCGACACGGTGCTTGCGGCTGTGGTATGTTGTGGTCACAACAGGCCAAAATTCATACCCTGATCTTGCAACAAGGTTTCTCAGAATTTAGGAACAGGGAAAGTGTGGATTCATGCTTGTTGTGACAGCAGAAATGGTTCCTTCTTTGTCAGGTGACCGTGTACTCGTGGGCAGATTTGGATTCTGTGTGCACGCTCAAGTCCGACCGGCGCTTGGTCCCTGCAGGCAGCGCTGTCGCCGTCTTTCAGCAGCCGGTTGCAACCCTGCTGGCAGGATGTGGACGCTGCACCCGCGTTTCCTGCCTGCTCACCTTTCACCTGGAGGACGGCGACGGCCAGCAGGGTCCCACAAACCATCACTTCCTCTCCTCGCCTAAAGATGCTCAGGGTCTCCAGACACCAAATATCACAGTAAGACTTTCTGATAAGCAAGTATTTTTCTTTAGTTAGTATACAGCTCAGTGGGGAGCTTTCACTGGCCTGACTGGTACAGACGTGTCACAGTGGAAACCAACAGCATCCATAATGCTACGCTGTTTTCCTGTAGGCGAAGGTGCACGAGGATAAGACGGGATACCACATTACCCTCCACTCTGCTGCTGTGGCTCCGTTCGTCTGGCTGGATGTGGGAGACATCCCAGGTCGTTTCAGCTCCAACGGCTTCCTGATGGTTTCCAGAAACAGGACAGTCACTTTTCACGCCTGGCATCCAACCAGTGTCGCAGAACTCGCCCAGGCCCTCAGTGTCAAGTCTCTGCGGGATGTGTACTGACAGTGGAGCCAGGTGAATCAATGGACATGTGGTTCATTAATAAGGTCATTGTTTTACATGACTTAGCTTGACAAAAGATAAATATGACCGAGATTCTGCTCTTTACTGAGTAAAATGTTAGTACTTGATTTGCGTTATAGTTGGCACACTTGTGCTGAGCTGGAAAGAAATAAAATATTTTTCATCTATTGGTCAAAATGTTACATCTTGAAAGTGTAATTTTGCAGTTGATAGTGCTTAATAAAATATAAAATAAGCCAGAGGGAAATGAATGGAATATGTCTGACAGTATTAGAATTTCTGAGTAATAGACGCTACATGTCGATGCTCCTCCCGACCAGCAGATGTCGCAAAGCAACAATATGTGCCCCCCGCACGAAGTAGTGTGGCATTCTGGGAGTTGAAGTCTTCATTTTAATTAAACTCTTATCAAAGTTAGCTTTATTTGTCAGCTATGCAATACGTGCATGACATACTGCATAAATGAAATTCCAGAGGGCTCAATTGTTGTATTTCAAAATACCCGGACAGAAATCGTAACCGTGTGCTTTTTAACACCGGTGTTCGTGCGCGTCTTCCGTCATTCTCCTTGCTGCTCGAAATTAAAACAAGCAGGAAAGCTTTTAAAATGTCGTTTCACAGTTCATCAAAATTTACCATTTTGCGAGTAACTAATGTCCGTTTTTGACACAAATCAGTGCAATTCTTTCATTTCTAATTCATCCCATGAAGAGCCTCCATTTGACATTTTGAGTTTGTTTTACATGCGTGGACAATAAAGCTGTTTCAAATACAAAAACACGACCAACTCCACTGAACGAAGCATATCAGTGCACCCTAAAATGTTGACATGCTTTCTGTGTATTTTCTTTAAATTATAGAAATAATCAGTCATTGCAGCGATGCCTCGCTGCCACCAGGGGGCGCCGGCAGACACGTTCCCCCACATGCTCTGGTGTTTATGTCGTCTTCTCCAGCTTCCAGCTGTTTGAGGATTCCGCGTGCAGATGTGACGTGAATGCGTCTCCTGTCAGCGATACGTCAGGTGACTCGACACGACCGTGCGCGCGCGCGCGTGTGCAGGCGGTGACACGCGTGAGGGCTGCATGCCAGGGGAGAAACTCAAAACAAAAGCGTGGAATTAGTGCGTGTGCGCGGTCGGTCACCTCCATTTTTTTTTTTTTTTTTTTCTTTCTGATAAAGTTACGTATCCTGATCTTTGAACCTCCTCAGACAGTCCTGACGGGTCACTTGGAGCACACGCACCACTGTTTACCCACTCTGAGCTGCAGCAGCAACTTTGCCGGTGTTTTCTGATTTTTCTTATTCTTCCTTTTAAAGTTCAGCGCTGCAGAGGTAGAACTTGCAGCAGAGATGGTTCATTTCACGTCTTTTCTTGCGTGCCTGGTGGTTTTCATCTCCAAGACCGGGAGCACCATTTTTGAGGAGCAAGATGGAGAAGTAGCTCTGGAGAGTGTTCTGCACTTTCACGATGGCAACAACTCCATCCCAATGATGAACCTGTCTGAGTTACTGCTGTTGATCTCAAACAAAACAGCTGGAGCTGAAGAAAACCTGCCGGCTGACCCCGAGGTGAGCGTTTTCTACACTTTAGGAATTATAATTGCTTACGATTTTCAACACCCTTTATTATTTTATACTTACTTTTAACTATTTAAAACTGAATCACGCCGAATAAAATCTTTGGCACAGAATAAGTCTTCTGTAACGGGCTCGTGTGATGCGCTGTTTGGCTTCTCTACAAAGAAAAATAATAATAAGCAAAGTTATGACCTCTCTTTTGGCCTTTTTGTTGCACTTCTTTATTTCTCAAGTGGGATAAAGGTTATTTTGTAAATAATTGTAATAAAGGCTGCATAAACAGCACATTAAGTAACAAACATATGTTAAAAAAGAAGCCAACAGACAAAAAAAAAAGACCTTTAAATGTGGGGAAATGTCCAGTAATGCTTTTCTTTCTGCTCCAGTGTCCCTCAACTGGGAAGATCTTGTCGTATTTGGGGTTCGGCAGTGTCAGTCAGCTGACCGTGGAACATCTGGGGAGGATCTGCTCCGGCGTGTTGACCCAGCTGCTGCTGCCCTCCTGCCTTTACTCCGTCCCCACATCTCAGCCGCCGCAGCCGGTTCACCACAGTGGTGAGTTGCTTCATCGCGCCGCTGGTTTGTTTGTGAGGCCCCCCTCAACGCAAATACTGTAACTGTACAGTTCAGTCAGGTCCGGGGATGTTTTTATTCGCATAGTCGCTCAGCAAAGAACAAAATATCAAATATTTATCACATGAGATTGTCAGAACAGCTCTGAGCTGATTAACAGGTGTCCCTGCAGAAACCTGGGATGTCCTTGGTCCAGTATCATGTCTGAATCAGGACCTTTGTATCCATCCTCACCTGGGTCTTAAGATTAGCTCATGACCGCCGTAAAATCCGAGGTTAGATTTTGTAGGCAGCTGGACTGAGAAAGGTTGATCTTGAAGACGTTTCTAAGTCCAGTTGCCTACCAAAATCTAACCTTGGATAACTATGACCTGGATGAATGAGAGCCTTCACAGACACCGCCGTAAAAGTTTGATCTGTTGTAGAGAAGCCAAGAAAACAGTCCAGCAATGTGTCTCAGCTGCTGATTTAAGTAGCTATAATGACTATCATGATATTATATAAGTAGTTATTTCTGCCTTGGCTAACATGCCAGCACGTGTAGATGAAAACATCCCACGGCTCTGGCAGCTCAGTTATGATGTATTGAATTTTGATAAAAATAGGTCTAAATAAACAGGTTAATAACAACTTAAAGAAGCAGGTGAATCGGCGTGTTGACAATGACTCTTATCACATCTCGCATTGACTGGGAATCTTCTTCTCCATCTGGGTCTGTTAAAAACCCTGAGTTTTTGCTCCGAACACGCGAGTCACGCCTGATTTTCGACACACTCCTCTTTCGAGGAATGCCGAGTCACTGAAAGGACGGTTGGTGAACGCTCGAGCATCGTCGCACAATGTCGGAAAGCTTTTTTGACAGGTTTTGAGGAAAAGAGAAACAAGTGGTTCCTCTTTCGCGGCCCCTAAATGCACCGTCACTGTATTGACAGTTGAGGAAACTGCCGTTTTCACAGTGAATCATCAGCTGAGGCTTTAAGATGATCAGATTAGATTTGATGGGAGGCTCCGAAACCACAATTATTGATCAACAACAGATCCAAGGACGTCAGCTCGCTTCCGAGCTGACAGACCTGCTCAGCTCTGGTCGTTCCCTCCTGGATGTCCGAAAATGTTCTGTTATTAAGAATTCGTAGTCTGCTTTTATGCTTCTTGTTGCCTGAATTCTCCAGCTGATGAGACACAAACCCTCTGGACCAGACCTCAGACACGTGTCCGCTCAAACCAAGCAGGCTCGCTCTAATCCTGCTGTCTCTGTTTGATTCTTCCCTCTCAGTCTGGGGTTATGGCTTCCTGGCGGTCACCATGATCAACCTGGCGTCTCTGCTCGGGCTCTTCCTCATCCCCTTCACCAAGAAGCCCTACTTCCCCAAGGTGCTGACCTACTTCATTGGCCTGGCCATCGGGACGCTCTTCTCCAACGCTGTCCTTCAGCTCATCCCAGAGGTTTGGGACACTGTGGCATGAAGCCGCCCGGGTGGGAGATGTTCTGACGCTCTCCGTCTGCAGGCTCTGGGCTTCCATCCCGACACAGACAACTATGTGGCGAACGCCGTTGGCATCTGCGGCGGGTTTTACATGCTGTTCTTTGTGGAGAAGGTATTGAAGATGCTGCTCAAGGTGGAACATCAGGTAAAAGCTGACTGGGTTCCTTTTTTATTGCAGAGAGATTAAATTCATCTCATGTTTTCAGACTCGTTCTCCTTAAGTCAGCCTATTTGTTTGGCTTTGTTCCCATCCAGATCAGCCTCAGCCCTCCATAAAATCACATCATTCATTTGTGTTTCATAATTACCCCTGATTAGAGTTTATTTGATTAGATTAGAGTTTATTTCTGTATTTCCTGAGCTGTCCGCTCTTAATTATGCCACCTTTATTTATCAGACCTCTCAGATTATCTAATCGCTGTTTGGTGTTGGTGGACAACATTTAGTGATCTTCTCTGCGTTCCAGTGTGAGGTTATGGTTGGTTTTAAATAATCTGCTGGCCATTTGGCTGCAATGTGGTTTCCGCGCCTTCATATTGAAACTGAATAGAATTGTTTCAAAACTTTGGTTTGTGATGTCAGGCAAAAAAGAACTACATTACCCACAATCCTAGAGTGTCAGACTGAGGGTCTGATGATGTTAAGTTTACTCATCCTTGGTTTCATTTTCATTTCAACAAAAAATAAATAAAAAATTCTGTTTGTTTCATGTGTCTCCTGTCGTTAGCACGGTCACTTCAATCCTGTGGAAACAACCCAGGAAACGTCCCTCCACAACGGAGACATCATGGAGAAAAAAGACTCCGTCATTCTGACCACCGTCAACACCATCGCTGCAGACAAGAGCAACCCGGGCCCTGAACCTCCACGTTCAGGCAGTGCCAACCAGGTACCACAACCAGCAGTTTTTTTCCTGTTAATCTAAAGAACGCCGTCTGCAACGGCAGCTTTTAACCATGCAGTTTTCCTCCTAGTCCTAATCAGTCTCCTAATGAGTCGCAGCGTGTTCAGCGTGTGAAAGCTGGAGGCTGTGGTGCAGAAATTAGCTCAAGAGTCATCTATTGATCTGTTATTAGTGACAGAGCTGCTGTTAATATTTAACAGGGAAATCTCGTGTATAGAATGTTCTGCCTTCCTAAACAAACACGATGCGGAGCTGTCGCAGAGAGGTGAAGCTGTGAAACCCGCGATGAAGACCGGCAGATTTCTGTCCTCCTTAAGGCCGGAATCATCTGGCCTGAGCACAAGGACCCCTTGTTTGGCTAATAAAAGGATGTTTTGTCATTACAGCGTACCTCCAACCGAGGCCTGCATGCTCGCTTTATGTCGGCCTCTTCTCAGGTTTCACATTAAAAACAATTGTACCTTTATGTGTGTAGCTAAAGCTTTGTTCTACTGATGTTGCATTCTTCTGCTTAACAGTTCTAATATTCATACTTTTCATAGTCTTTACAGTTACTGTTCTTCTATTTCTGTGTTATTTCATAACATGGAATGTTATGTTTCTCTTTTTTTCTTCCGGGACATTCAGGCGTCCGGGGGGGTGATGTGCCACTGGCTGCGTGGCACGCCCGTGTCCAGCATCAAGACGGTGGCGTGGATGGTGACTCTGAGCGACGCTCTCCACAACTTCATCGACGGCCTCGCTATCGGCGCCTCCTTCACCGTGTCGATAATGGCGGGGTTCAGCACTTCTATCGCCATTGTGTGTGAGGAGTTTCCCCACGAGCTAGGTGTGTATTTCCATCATTTGATTTCTCAATCTGGATAAGAGAGCAGGTAAGTTTAAAATGATTAAAGACCTCAAGCGTGTTGGTGGAATTTCGTGGCTAATTAGCTTTAAATTATTAATTTTTTTTACTTAACTTCACATCTGTCCTCATTGCCCTCTAATTGAACTATATGAGCTTTGTCGCCCCCTACTGACAAAGTAACACAACTACAACTCCTTTTTCTTCTGCTAATGTTCTGGTTTCAAAACCAAAGTAAAATTGCTCATCCTGCCATGAAATTTCTTTGTTCATTAGAAAAGAGGCAAGTATACTTTTTTAAATTTGCCACTTTGCTCCTCTGCAGGAGATTTCGTTATCCTGCTGAATGCTGGCATGAGCATCCCACAAGCCATTTTCTTCAACCTGCTGTCTGCGATGTCGTGCTACATCGGCTTGGTTTTAGGGATCATGATCGGGAGCACCTTTGCCCCCGGCGTAATCTTTGCTATTGCTGGAGGAATGTTCTTGTACATTGCCCTGGCAGATATGGTGAGTTCTGCTACACTGTCTGCGAGCTCCTGCTGTTGGTTTACACAGAAAATCGACAGCACATTTGAAAGATCGCTGGTATAAAAAAAGGTGTTTTAAGTCATAAGACGCAAATTCTTCACCTGCTCCAACCGTTTGCAGCGTAACACACCTTTGGTGGAACGCAACTTAACGGACATAATGGTTATTGCGCAACTCCTTGTTCCTCCGAGGCGATGACAATGAGTCGTTATCTTAATGATTATCACTGTCAGACGAGGCTGTTTTGAGTGTAATTCTTGGGTATGGTTGCATAATCTGCAGTGCTGATGGGAGAAACTGGAAGTGTAATTAAAATGCTGAAGGAAAAAATAGTTGAATTACCGAGGGGAACAAAAATGTAGTGAAATAAATGAGCCGATTTACACTTCCTGTTTGTCTAATTCCTCCCATTATGTGAAATGTAGAATAACAGTGTCGGTGTATTTCCCCTGTTCCACATGAGACAAATCTGGCCTTTTCCCCCCTCAGTTCCCAGAGATGGACAGCATAGCCCAGGAACAGGCCCACGCCTCCTCCAAGCTGGTCTTCTTCCTGTTTCAGAACCTGGGGATGCTCAGCGGCTTCACCGTCATTCTGCTCATCACCACGTTTGGGGGGCAGATCAGCCTGGGCTAGAGGGGAGGAGGACTCCATGTACACACCCTGAAAGGGGGAGAAAAAAGGAATAAAAAAGCCCCTTCCTTTTTTTGCTGGCAAGGGATATGAAATGTGATTTTTTTTTTCTTTTTTTACAAGCAAACCCCAAAATACTGCTAATAATTTATAGGAAGATAATGCTTTTTTACATTCTAGTTTTACTCCATATAAAAAGGGAAACTTTTTACAATCATTGGATATATTAACTATAGAGAATAAATTATTTTTTCAGCCTTTTATTGACATACTTCATCGATGCTTCGGTGTAAACTGGCATAAGATGTGCTTTTATTTGGACTTTAATGGCTGCAATTTTATGACCTCTGTGACATTCATATCTGCAGCCTTTAAACTCCACTGTGTTTATTATACCTTTGATAATCCTGTAAAGTCAGATATAACAACAATGTTCACCATTAATTTTAAATTTGATGAGCTTGATAGTTTAATGTTTGAATCTGGTAGCACCTGAGGTCTGTTGTCTGCCTTAGGTTTTGAGTTTTTCTCCTCAGGGTTTCATTACGATGAAAACTTGTCAGTGGTTGTGTTAGAACATAAAGGTTACTGCATGCTGTTTACTGCCTAATAAAGTGGGATTCCACATTTATCACAAATTTAAATTTGACACATTATGTGATCAGTATTTGCTCAGTAATGACTTGTTTTTGAACTGCGTTTTCTGTCATTGTAAAACCAAAGTCGAAGTTCATTATTTATATAAAATAATGTACCGAAAAACGTTGTTTTTCCACTTTTTTTTTTTACAAACACAAATTACTAAATAAGTGCTTTCTATCAGTCACCTCCTGAAAGAGTTGCACGATACTACTGATGAGAACGGTAAATTACTCAGAATAAAATCCCTTTTGTGTCTCACAATAAATATAACTTTGTGTCTGCGATCATTTATTTTTTTTAATGACCGAACGTTCTTTCGCACCACGAACGTTGCGTTCACATGTGCGCGTAATTTTTGGCGAATCAAGTACTTTGAGCGACCCAGAAGAAAACTTAACGTAATAAATCTTCAATTCCACAACCTATCTGTAATTCGTGAAAAAGCACATTTTTAATTCATATAATTTGTACTTTACAAATCCACAGACGCTTGGCTTTTCCACCAATAAACAGTGTTTAACAATTGGACTTTTCTTTGTTCCATAGCCGTGAATGCAGCATAATCGACACGAGGAAGTAGCGCACAAGAAGACAATCCCTAATGAATATATTTAACTCGAGCGTATTTATCTACACACTCACTCATCGCATTTAGATATTCCTCCTGCAACATCACGATAAAAAACGTAAGTTTTGTTAATTCATACCGGTGACTACCGCAGGGAAAATTCTGACATTCAGGCATCTTTATGAGACTACTTCCTAAGCTAATACCGTAGCTGTCGTTAGCTAAACAGTGAAAAAGTGCAGTCAGCTAGGTCCTGTCCTTGAAGATTGTGTCCTACAAATTAACTAATTTATCCAACTACGAGGGTGTTTGAAGCTTCATATAAGGTATTTAATTCATCCAGCTCAGAGGGTGTATAAAGCTTGATATAAGATATTTCTGCACAATGGTTTGTGGTTTTCTTGTTTAAATACATTCCTCAAGTTCCTTTGCTTTCCCTCAGCTAGAGAAGCAGTAGTCCAAGCAGTAACAATTATTTTATTATCAACTCTTACAATTTTGTCTAAAACTGTATAAAATGATGACTTATCACAGACAATTATTTTTTGTATGAATGATGTAATAATTAACTTGGATTAGAATTCATTATTAGACGAGAGTCACTTGATAAAATGTACATTAGATAGTTTATATTTTTTCTTTATAAGTATTTGAACAGTCTGATTTATTTGTCCCGTGTGTCTCCTCCTGTCCTCCTGTCCTCCTCCAGACTCCTGTTATAATCCTCCATTTAAAAAAAAAAAAAAAGCAGGTCCAAACCATGGCCAACTTTCAGATCCGGAAGTATCGGAAAGAAGATGATAGTAAAGTAAAGACACTGTTCACCATGGGAATGAGCGAACACGTGCCTTCAGCTTTCACACACTTGCTGAAGCAGCCGGTGAACCAAATGGTGCTCATGTGCACGTTCTGTGCTCTCATGGCCAGCTCCAAATCCTTCCTGCTTCCCATCCTGGCCGTCACCTTCTTGCTGGCTGGAACTCGGCAGTTTGTCGTCCACATGTTCAACAGTTACATTGACTCCGTCCTCAGGCAGGACCTCTGCAACATCACCGAGACCTACCTGAAGCACAAAGACTCCTGCTTTTGGGTGGCTGAAAGCGATGGCGTGGTGGTGGGCTCGGTGGCGTGCCTACCCTCTGAGGATGCCGCGGGGTGCATGGAGTTGAAGCGCATGTCTGTGTGCCGGAGCCATCGCGGGATGGGCATCGCTCAGGCTCTGTGTCGGACAATGACCCAGTTCACCCGTGAAAGGGGTTATGCAGCAGTCGTCCTGCACACTTCTGTGGTGCAGACAGACGCTCAGAAGCTGTATGAGCACATGGGCTTCAAGAAGATCAGGGAGTTTTACCCTCCACCGATTTTTGCAAAGATCACAAACTTCTCTCTGTTTGAGTACAGACTGGATTTACAGGGAGGGGAGAGAAAGCCTGAGTAATCAGAGGGTTGAGGTCGCAGTCAAAGCAGCCACGACTCAGGACTGTAGCTGTGAACACTGTTTCAGGTGGATGTGGAGGCATGTTTTCTGCTGTTCCAAACACTGACAGGTCGGCTTCATGATCAGCTGCTTTCAGTGTAAATCCCAGTAACAATCTCTCTAATGTTGGTTAAAAGATGTTAAAGCTTCTGTGTTCCCATTCAATTTCAACCCGAGGCTTAATTATTGTCTATTCTATTTCAATGTAGTGTTAACTGGTTACCAGTTAACCAGTCTGAAGCTTGTAATTGCTTGTAATTGTCAGGAAACCCTTCTTGGATAAATGCTTAAGGTATTTATACTATCATTTGTTTGATTTTGGCATGTCTTTAGGTATCAGTCAGCTATGGTACATAGAAATATCAACATTTTGCCTTTAATATTACTCAGGACTCAAAAAATGTTTCTAAAAAATCCTGCCCTTGGAGAGGAGAATATGTGATGCACTGCATTTGTATCTTTATATCCTTAATTAAAAAGAAATTGCAGCTCTGGAGGCTTTTTAATTCTCTGCCCCTGAACTAAAATAACCTGAGTCTGCTTAAAACCAGGTGATAATAAAAGAGAAGTAACAACCGTTTGTTAATTCAGTGTTCCGTACAGAATGAATACATAAATTACTTCCCAGTAAAAATGTATTATTGTAGATATTACAAAAAAAATATCACTAACAACCTTTCACTGATTATACCCTGTACGACATCGCCAAACTACTACAAAAATAACAAACTGGTAGGGTTTTTATCATTTGAAAAGTACATATTTTTCATGGGAGAAGCAGGCCTCTGTAGCCCGGACCGGGTCAGGCATCAGTTCGGACACCTCAGTGATGGACCGGGCCCTTCACATCACCATGGATGGATGTAGCCTGGGAGGGACGCAGCAGGGCCGCTAGTATAAGGACACAAATAGGTAAGACCAGCTCACACATGGCGTCCAGACGGTATGAGATTAATTAAAAGCATAAAGCCAAATTTGTCTGGACATGACACGTGGTTTAGTTTGGTTAGAGGTGTGTGTGCCTGTGTGTGTGATAGCGGACGATAACCGAAGCTAGCGGCTATTTGTGCTAGCAGGTGGATGGGAGTGCCAGTAAATCGGCGTTTAAAGGGACGCTTTAATGGTACTGGTTGTTGTTAAAATTAAATGTCTCCACGTTAAAACATCAAATCACAGTCAGTGTTTTTGTTGCTGTCAGTATTGTCAGCTTCCGTTGGTGAGCAGGCGGTGGGGACGCAGACATTAGATTAAATTAGATTTCCTCTGGGTTTAATTAGTTATAATCCAGCTCCCCCCCCCCTAATTTTAATTGAGATAATTATGGAGAAGCATTCGCGTCGGGCTGGATCTGCACCCAGGCTGCGATTTCTTGTGCCCATCAAACATAAAAGCGCTTCATAATTTATATATAAATCTGTCTGGAGATAAAATTAGTATCCAGGTCAATGAGGCTGCAGGATTCATTTGATCCGCTAGATGGCGGTAAAGGACCGATTATTAGCAGCTCGATTATCGATTTTTATTTATTTGCTTAGCATTCATCAATGAGGCTAGTCTGAAGACCAGCAGTACAACCTGCAGCAGCTTTCCTGGCAAAACATTGATTACAATGTCTCTGAATAAGATAAAAGGTCTCACCGTGTCCCCTTGTTTGCAGTGTAGATTATGTAGAACGTTCTCCTTGTGCTCCTGTGAATGCTTCTTTGCTCAGATAATTTTCCTAAATTCTAGCTTGTTTCAGATTCTTCCGGTATCGCCCATCATCCTGCAAACACACAAGCTTTTACACAGAAACTTCTGCAGTGTTTGAATTCTTTGCAAAAAAAGGAAACGAGAGTAGGAAAGAGAGAGGAGGGAGAGTTTACAATAAAAGGCCAACCCTGCAGTTAGTTGATAAAAAGCTGATAAAGGACAGCTAATCCTTTCTCTGTGATGGAGCTTAATGCAAGCTTCTGGCTTCTGCTTACAATGAGCTGTATTACTGGCACCATCTGGACCTTTTGTGTGCAGTGAAACAGTATCAGACGGCGTTGAGCTGGTTCGCAGAATGCTTACCGCCTCTCATTTTGAGCTGTGTTTGACTCTGCCAGAAGAGAAGTAAATTTGACAGAAATCTGACTGACTAAAAGGACTTTTTTAGACGTTGTTACTGCTTGCTGCAATGATCCACCTTCTTGTTCTTCTCTACATTTTTGCAGGATATAGAAAAAACTGTTTGCACTAATAAAATTAGCTGTTCCTCCTCTTCCCGTTTTTCCTGTCAATGTCTAAGTGAAACAATGAAACCAGGCCATATGTGCATTCAGGAACTTTTGTACTGTTTAAATTTGCCTTAAAGTGTCCTTCGATCTGCCACAAAGCAGTTTTGAAGTGCAACAGTAAACATGGATAAACATGATAAATGCGGAGTAAGATAAAGGATTGATGACATTTTTGGATGTGTGTGAGGTGCGTGGCGACAGGCGTTAGGACCCAGCTCCCCTGTCTGGGCCTAAACCTCCCTCCCTCCTGCAGAAGCCAGCCAGACGCTAGCGCTGCGCAGTGCTGCCGCTCAGATGATGCATTCAGGGCCGATGGAGCCTGGCTGCCCTTTTCTTCCTCCGCTCTGCTCTTTGGAGCCGCTCGTCACTGGAGGAGATTTTTAAAGTTCCCAGCAAACCCAAAAGGCCCCACTCAGAGCACAGGAGGCTCGATAAGGCAGGATCAGGACAGAGATGGAGTGATTCTGCAGAGGAATAGAGACAGAGACGCTCCGGTAGCATCAACAGATCCAGAACATCTTCTCTGTTTCGCCCCAGTAACGCTCTCCCTCAGCTGAGACAGGCGACTCCAGCTGTATGGAATGATGTCACAGTCTAGGAGGACCGTGTACACCCGGGTGAGTGTGCACGGGTCAGTCGTGAGGATGACTTTGGTGTTTAACTTCCGACCACTGCCCTGTTCCGTGTTTCACTCTCTCCTGTGATCCATTTCGATCTCCAGTCTGAAAAAAGGGCTTTCTGATGCACCTCAGCCTCACATTCCTCTATCTGGTTGGGCTCCTCTTTGTTCGGCTCTGATGCCCCCCCTCCCCCGGGATCACCGTTGCCCCGGGGTCGACCCTCTGTGATGGTTCGGTTCTTTGAACCTGTCGGCTCGGTTATCAGCCCAGAGGCTTTTTGTTCCAGGTGGACACACACACATTTCCAGAAGCTCAGAAGAACCGTGAAGGGTTACATCAATGCCAGCTATATTTAATGCCTTTTATTAGTTTCCTTTGTTTTAAATCACACAGATGGTTCCTTATAGCAGCGAGTGGTTGCCGACGCTTCAGTTTAATTTTAGGCTGACAGGTTTGATCAGCACTTTCATCACTGTTGGCTCAAAATAACATTTTTATCCTCTGACATTGTTGTCGGTGTGAGCATGTGTGTGTTTAACAGCACAGTGGCACTAAATAATTCAGTGTGACCTCATTGGGTCGACTTCCACACATCACCCCAGAAGCCCTTTAAAACTATTTGCTTTAACTTATTCCTCTTCTGAGGAAGAACATGAATTATGAACCAAAACAGAGGACTTCAGATTACTAAAAGATAAGTCCTGTCTGCTTCTGACTGGAACACCACGTGATTTAAACGCGCTCGGACGTGATGACAAGCAGCCTTTTCCGCCGTCTGCTCATGAATTATAAGTCAGGTTAATTAGAATTTTAGTAATCATGGGAATTGAAGAATTACATTTATGAAATGGTGGAAAAACAGCTTCTAGAACAAAGAACTCTGTATCTCAACACATTCCAGCGTATACTTAGTGTAGATTTGTTGGCCTCCTGCGTTAAGACCTGGAAGTATGCGAGGTGTTTTCCACCTTAGTCCTCCTGTATATGATAAATGAGGGTACATAAGTATGTTTTGTTTGGCTGGATGCTGCGGAGCGGGGTCAATAATAACTCACTCTGATCTGCTGAGTCACCGCTCTGCTTTGATTAAATAACATTACGGTTGGCGTTTATTTTTGTTTTGTTTGTAGTTCTTGTTGCACATTTTCATATTGCACATTATCTTGCTGCAAAGTTGCACATTATTAATTTTGCACATTTGTTTGTGTTTTTTGTTGCACATCTCCATGTTGAACATTATCTTGCTGTAAATATTATTGTGATTATGTCGACGATGCTGCTGGAACAAGTGAATTTCCCCTGTCTGGGATGAATAAAGTATCTCTATTCTATTCTATTTGTCCTCAGAACACATCAGAACCCATTTGTAAAATATCTGTTTCCATGTATTCACCAGAGAGAGAGAGAGAGAGAGAGAGAGAGAGAGAGAGAGAGAGAGAGAGACAGTAGAAAGTTATAGTTTCTTCCAGTTTTCTCAAAGCAAGTATTTGGACTGAAAACTCGTCCTTCCCTCCCCTCAGACCACCAGCAGGGGCAGCAGCAGGATGAGCTCCGACGGGGGCAGTCGGCCCGTCAAAATAGGCTCCCTGGTGGAGGTGATCGGCAAGGGGCAGCGCGGCACGGTGGCCTACATCGGCAACACCCTCTTTGCCTCTGGGAAATGGGTGGGAGTCATTCTGGATGAGGCCAAGGGCAAGAACGACGGCACCGTGCAGGGCAAGCGCTACTTCACCTGCGAGGAGCATCATGGGATATTTGTCAGACAGTCGCAGGTAAAGTCTGCTCCACCCAAGAACTGACTGATTTTTGACCTAGAAAGTTTTGCAAAACATGCTTAAATCATTAAAAGTCATCTGTGGCGGCCTGGACGTGAACTGGCTGCCCTCTTTGCTCCTGCTATCATGTCATCTAAGCGTAACCTTGTTCTCTGTTGCTGTTTCAGATCCAGCTGGTCGACGATGGAGCAGATACGACCTCCCCAGAGACCCCTGAGCCCAGCTCCGGCAAGGTTCCCAAACGGGGTACAGTCAGGTTTATGCATTCTGCACCAGTTTTGCGCCTGCTACACTTCAACAAAGTGCTTTAACATTCTGACTCGCATCCTCGGCTGATAAAACCTGCAGGAATAAGGAACTACATGTGTGAGAGGCCGATGCTAAACCTTCCACACCCACGAAGTCTAATTAAACTGGATGTTTTGTGAAGACTTTATTAATGATAACGCTGATCACACAGCAGAGATGGTCTCTCAGGGTCTCTTTTTTTATGCTTTCAGACATTCTGGAGTCGTCCAAGTCCACAAAAGTGGTGAGTCAGCCGATGCTGCACCTAGACTTTAGTGACGCATATTATGGTAGTTATGAAAACTATAAACCACACTGACACTGCAGTTTTCAGTCCAGTTCAACACATTTGTTTTCTTTAGTATAAACACGTTTAGTTAAATTAGGATGTGGGAATTGACTAAAATTGAACAGTTTTTTTTAAAGGATTTAATTTGTACACTTAGGTTTATTAACTATACAATATGTTGTTTGTATATTGTTTATATAATCTTATATATCGATATTAGATTTCTAAACACGTTTTAGAGGTTGGAATTATAATTTTGTTGAATTTCTGGGTTTTTACAGCAGAACGTATCAAATCTGCTTAAACCCATCCGTCCAGCAGGGGGCAGTATTTACCCATACATCCATTAAAATACTGCAGAGCTCCAAATAACCTCAGAGGAAAACTTTGTTATTGTTCCCAAAAAATGTATTTGTTTCGTCATTCATTTGTCAGAAATTTACATTTTTACGTATTTTAACATTCACACTGACAACAAGTTTGTCGGTGAAACAAATTATTCTCTTTTCTGAGACCTAAAACGTGCTGATGAGAGAACCTAAGTGAACCGAAGTGTTCTTGCCCAAACTTTTATGTCCTTATATTATACCTGCATATTATCAAAAATGTTGTAACCCTCATTTTGACACATCTAATTTTGATTTTTGTGAGAGAATGAAGAATTGTGTCTGTGTGAACGTGTATTGTTGGTTCTTTGGTGCGACACCAGTTGGTGACCCCTCCCACCGCCTCCAGCATGCCTCAGACAAACCTTTAACATCCACCTCCGTCCTCTCCTCCCTCACTTCCTCCCCTTCTTGCCTTCATTCAAGCAGCGAGGAATGAAACCCAAAAAGGTGGTGCATGTTTCTCTGACCTCGGTATAATGCTGATGTTATGGCGATGGTTGTGGTAGCCGTGGCAACTGTGGCTCTGAATGGCCTTGCTGCTGCATGGCAACGGGGCCTCGTTGCTGATTCATCCAAACTGCTGTGTGTGAGATCGACTGGATGGAGGTGTCGCGCGTCTCCATCATAGTGTCGCACACGCTTCTTGTCTCCTGACCTTTGTCATCGCTCTCTGACCTTGGCTCTGGTCTGTCTTGCCTCTCTTTTGATTTTTGCTTTATGTGCACCAGAAAGCATGTTATCATCACAGTACGGTCTTCTTTAAAATCAAAATTGTTATTAAATGTTTCATCCATCCTATCAGCCGGTGAATAGAGATGCAGCAGCTTCATTAGTCAGAGGAAAACGTGCCTTTTGCTAATGATTTTAGTCAGGAAAGATATCTTTTTTTGCTGGTGCTGAGTCATCCATGAAGGCTGGAAATGTCAGAGGACTCACCCATGCCTGCGCTGAGCAAACCTGCATTCTATGGATTTCCTGTCAGATTAACTCGACGTTATCATCTCCAGCACAGCAGACAGACGCTGCTCCAAATAAATTCCAAATGTCAGACCAGGTCAGGACAGATAACACACACACACACACACACACACACACACACACACACACACACACAGACGCACGTGTTCCCGAGGTTCAACCAAGAATATGGACGCCAACCCCAGCTGATGTACAAGACGCATTTCAATTCTAGAGAAGTGCAGTCCATATGGTGTAATAATAGCTGCATAATCGTAGTGAATAATCCCAGCACTAGTACAAGCTAACAGGGAAAAAAAAGAGATTTCTAATCTACAGAACACAGAAAAAAATCTTATATTTGTTGTATTTATATACAGATTACTGCTGATAATATTGTAGACTTTTCTGGAGCAGGAACCTGATCCGTCATGTGAGTGCACGGCTCACTCTGTGTCTCACACATGTTTAATATTTAATCAGGATGTAAGTATCCTGTCATGGATCCACACAGTTGTTTTTTTCTGCCTCTGCAGCCTTTTTATCTCTTTCTGATCTCTTTTAACCAATCCCCTAATTCTCAACACCCAACTCTTATTTAGCTTTATCACATCAGTGTCAGCATTTCTGCGCCTCCCCTCCCGCAGCCTGGAAGTATTTTAGGTTTATCTCTCCGCTAATCAGAGGATCCAGACTTAATGAATCCTCTTACATTCTTCTCTGCAGCAGCTGAGTAATGCTAGCGTGCGCTTACATGGCTCTTCATCGCCTTGAAGTTGTGAGTGCGCAGATAATTAGTCATCTATTAATAATGAAAAACAATGAATGACAGAATAAAACAAACCACAGGTGCCATTTATGTGAAGGAAAGCACCTCAAAATAAATAAAATCGAATACAATTAATCACTAAACGCAGCAGCTTGTTCAGATTTTTCTTTGCATCAGATGAGGTGATTTCATTAAACGCATCCCATAGGAAGACTGAGAGCTGCTAGGAGACACGGGAGGCGTGCATCCATCCGTTTCCCCTCACACCTCCATTTATACACCCAAGCCTCTGTCTCACGCCGTCCTCTCGGGGCTTCGCAGTCTCACCCAGACTCACCCGTCCCTCCCCGCCTGACTGTGAGGGTGGTCATGAGTGGGTTAGCAGCAGCCAGGGAGGGAGGGGGCGCAGTGATGTAATGCAGGAGCAGACCACTGGCTGGCCAATCAGAGTGAGGCAGCGAAGCGAGGGAGGGAGGAAGTGGAGGGGAGG
>BJFM01000434.1:41207-82438 GCA_016586285.1 Arothron firmamentum | reverse complement strand
GGGGGGGGTGAGGCGTCGCCTGTGAGCAGCAGCAGCAGGTCAGACGCTCGCTGCACGAGGTGTCACAGCGGTAACCGCAGCAGAGCGGGAAGGGAGGCGCCGAGCGAGGGTTGGACACGGAGAGGAGGAGGAGGAGGAGGACGGCAGAGACGGGGACACGGGGACACGGGGAGGGAGAGCCTGGGGAGGGAACGACGCTTCGGCCATTTGCACCGCTGCAGCTTCCCGGCCTGAGTGTCTGTTCGGCTGTCTGTCTGCCTGAACCCGCTCTCTGTGGATCCAGCCTCTCATCACCTTTCTCTCTTTGTGTGTGTGTGTGTGTGTGTGTGTGTGTGTGTGTCTTCTTCCTCTGCAAATATGATGAGGCAGACTCCCGCACCTCGAAAGGTACAGACCTCCATGTGATCATCCTCATCTTCTGGGATGTTGCTGGTGTTGTTGTCACATCTGTTTGCTCTGCTGACAAAGCTGCTGGAAACTCAGATTCCTGCCAGTTTTACTCTTCTTTTTTGTCTGAAGCGAAACGTCTTTCTGCTGTATTTCTTCTCTTTTTGCTAAATCACAGTGACTTTTGTTTGTGGAGTTTATGTCGACATTTCTTGGAATTCAGCTGTGTTTCTGTAGACTCGGCTGCTCTGGGACCTTCTGGCCGTCCACGGTGTTTTATGATCAGTCATTTGCATCCGTAATCTGGAAAAGCCGTTTAATTTCGCTGATGGCGGCAGGTGCTGATGTGCTTCCAGTGTTTATTTACAGCGCAGCAGTGGGGCTTAAGAGCGGTCAGCTCAACGCTGTCAGCTGCTAGCTCGGGCTAATGTCTGCCCAATGGTCCAGCTCTGATCCAATAAAGACTGATAACGAGTCGGGGCGGCGGACGTGTTCGATTCCAGAGGAGGTCCGTGAACCAGAGAACGTAGAGAAAGAGAGCAAGAGGAGGAGTGTGGAAGTTGGTGGTGACAGCGGGTGCAGAGACCTGCAGAAGTCTGACTGTAACGCTTATCACCGCTTAGCAAGAGGGCTTTTACGTGGGCGTGGGAGTGGGCTCCAGCCCCGGCCCTGATTTATGGGATGGATGGATTTATGTGGAGGAGAGATAATCTAATAACAGTAATGTGGTTGAAAGCTTGAAGACAGCTAACAAACAGTTTTGCAGGGATGATTGTTTCATCTTTCTGAGGCAAAGAATGAATTTTGAATAGAGTAAATGCTTTATTTAACCATATTTTGCAGATGTTTGGACGTGCATGATAAAGCTGAACCTTTAGGATGTTCTTTGTTCTTTAAGAGAAGTTTCTCAGGGATGTAACTGGATCTGCTGGACAGGACAGGGTTTCCAGAGCTGACGGAGCAGATATTTGTCAGAGCCGAGCGTGTTTTGGGTGGTTATGGCGGTGCCAGTCACAGATCTTGTGGCGAGGGGCGGAGCCAGTGAGAGCAGAAGAAAACAATGGAGACTGCGAGGCTGTCGCATGATAATAGGTCCATTGTGGTACTTTTGAAAAGGTTTTATGTTCCAGGTCAGTTCAGAATCATGCCAACATTCTTCCACACCTGTTGTCTGTGATTTGTAGAACTTTTTCTTCCAATCAGTAACCCTGACTCTTTCCTTTCCTCTCCTTTTCTTCCTCCACTGCCTCTATTCCACATCCTCCTCCTCCTCCTCCTCCTCAGACTACGGCCAGAAGGCCCAAGGTGAGCCCAGTCGTTCAACCCTGCAGGCCTGACTAGTTCTGACATTTTCATATGACACCGTTGCTCTTCTGGTGCGGGTGTGTGTCTGCAAGTGTGTGTGAGAGAAAGAGAGACAGTTATGGATGCTTGAATTGTTTTATGGTCACCTAGTTTTTAATTTGGTTTAATTCGATATACAATATTATTTGTTTTTAGCCTGAAAACAGCATGAAACAGAATTTACCCAGTTAATTAGGGATCATTATTCTGGAGTGTTTATTTAACCAGTAAAATGATTACGTGATGCACACAGATGAGCTGGAATATTGTTGATTAAAACCAAATTGGCTGCTTAATATAATTAAAAACCTGAAGGTGTGAGCATTTGCTGATGTGCCAAACGGAGACAAAGCTCAGGTGTCTGTTGTTGCGTCGCCCCTGTGTGTGTCTGCAGCAGCCCGGCCGTCCTGCAGCCTCCGCTGGGAAGGGGGCTGCCTCCGGCTCTGCCTCAGCCTCTGCTGGGGAGATGAGCAGCAGCGAGCCCAGCACGCCCGCCCAGACCCCTCTGGCCGCTCCCGTCATACCAACCCTGTACTCACCTGGGAACCCTCCAGCACCTGCCCCCAGCAAGGTCGGTCAGCTTCACTACCTGTAGTTTAAACACAACCATTAGATCTTTAATTAGGATGAAGCCCTAAACGTCGACATGTTTATAAGAAAAACAAGCAGCAGGTAAATTAGATGTGACAGCTCCTTCGTCGTAGCTCGTATAAATATACTTTTTTTTTTTTTTTTTTTTACACACATAGTTGTCAGTTGGTGTTGTTATCATCTCAGAGTCCTCAGGGATGAGTGTGATGCTTTCACTCTTTTCTTACGACAATCAGAAACATATTTTACTGTGCTGGAGCTGCTCAGAAGTGGTTATTTGTGCTTTATTTTTTTCCTAGAAGGTGAGACGGTTGAGTAATTAATCAAGCTGAAATGCACATTTTTAATTGCTGAACCAGCTAATTAGTCGGTGAGATTTTCAGTCAGTTTCAATCAGTTTAGAAGTAAAGCGCCTTGAAAACAGTGTCACAAGATAAAAACATAAAAGCTGGGTTGGAAGAATAAAACAGTAGAAGCAAAGAAACAATAAAAAAATACGGTGTCAAAAAGCCAACAAAGATCGATCTGATTTGTCAACCAGTCCATTTTTGTCCCATCAGGAGGATGTCACCATGGCAACACAGGTGCAGTGGAGTGTGATGCTTTGTGTGGCTGAAAAGGTGTTTGCTTCTGTCGGGTGGTGTGATCAGACTCACCTGTAGTACAGGAGTGAATTTGTGTGTGTGTGTGTGTGTGTGTGCGTTAGTGTGGATTAACCTGCATGGTGTCTGAACAGATGAACGCTCTGACCTGATCCGTGCCCGACGCATGAAAACGATGCTCCCGTGTCTTCAGGAAGAGGAGGCCCTGCGCGGGCAGGTGAAGGACCTGGAGGAGAAGCTGGAGACGCTGAAGATGAAGCGGACAGAAGACAAGGCCAAAGTGAAGGAGCTGGAGAAGCACAAGATCCAGCTGGAGCAGCTGCAGGAGTGGAAGACCAAGATGCAGGAGCAGCAGGCAGAGCTGCAGAAACATCTGAAAGAGGCCAAGAGGGTGAGGAGCAACGGAGGAACAACAGAGGAGGAGCTTCAACACAGCAATAAAGACATTAAACATGGAATCATGTCTTTAAGCTGCTTTGTTCCTTCTGTGAGTAGGAGGCAAAAGAGGCCTTGGAGGCCAAGGAACATTACATGGAGGAGATGTCAGACACAGCAGACGCGATAGAAATGGCCACCCTAGACAAGGAGATGGCTGAGGAGCGGGCCGAGTCTCTGCAGCTGGAGGTGGACTCCCTCAAGGAGAGAGTAGACGAGCTCACCATGGACCTGGAGATCCTCAAGCACGAGATCGAGGAGAAAGGTAGGCCCAAGACTGAACACCCAGCTGATAGGACTTTTAGATGTGGGACGCCTCACCTGTGGTGTTTCTGGGTTCCTCGCAGGTTCAGATGGTGCTGCCTCCAGCTACCACGTGAAACAGCTGGAGGAGCAGAACGCCAGACTGAAGGAGGCGCTGGTCAGGTGGGTTTGGAGGAGGTGTCGACTATTACCTGTGGTCAGCCTGCTCATCCTAAACGTGGTCCCTCGCGTGCGCCAGGATGCGTGATCTGTCCGCATCAGAGAAGCAGGAACATGTGAAGTTGCAGAAGCAGATGGAGAAGAAGAACATGGAGCTGGACACTCAGAGGAGCCAGAAGGAGAAACTCCAGGAGGAGATGGCGGCGGCAGAAAAGACCATCGATGAACTGAAAGAGCAGGTGAGTGTTTCAGGGCGGGATGAACAGACGCAGGAGGAGGCCGCTCTTGCTGAGGAGGCTGTCTGGTTTAGGTGGATGCAGCCTTGGGGGCAGAGGAGATGGTGGAGATGCTGACAGAGAGGAACCTGGACCTGGAGGAGAAAGTCCGGGAGCTGAGAGAGACGGTCACGGACCTGGTGAGGGGTTTTGGTGGAAAAACCAATCCAGCGGTGAGAGTAGAGAGACCTGGTGAGAGGGCTGACACCGCTGGTGGCCGTTTTCTCTCCGCTGCTCAGGAAGCCATAAACGAGATGAACGACGAGCTGCAGGAGAACGCCAGAGAGACGGAGCTGGAGCTGAGGGAGATGTTGGATCTGGGCGCTGCCAGAGTCCGAGAGGCCGACAAAAGGGTGGAGGCTGCGCAGGAGACCGTAGCCGATTACCAGCAGACCATCAAGAAATACCGGGAGCTCACGGCCCACCTGCAGGTACGGCCTGAGCGCGGCGCCGCGCCCAGCAGCAGCAGCGCGTCGTCCTGGCGGCTCCTGATCCTTTCTTCTGCCGCAGGACGTGAACAGAGAGCTGACCAGTCAGCAGGAAGCGTCTGCAGAGCTGCAGCAGCAGCCGCCAGCAGAAATGTTTGACTTCAAGATCAAGTTTGCAGAGACGAAGGCCTACGCCAAGGTCAGACACAAGCAGAGCCGTGGGAGTCGCACGTTCTTCGTCCTTCCCAAAAGCTGGAAGGTTGTTCTGTTTCCAGGCCATTGAGATGGAGCTGAGGAAGATGGAAGTGGGCCAGGCCAACAGACACGTTTCCCTCCTGACCTCCTTCATGCCGGAGTCCTTCCTCCGCCACGGCGGCAACCACGACTGCATCCTGGTGCTGCTGCTCATCCCCAGACTCATTTGCAAGGTAGCACCTCGTTTCACCGCAGTCCGAAATGACGGAGCCATGACGGCCTGATGAGGAAGAGCCTGCTGGTGTCTGCAGGCCGAGCTGATCAGCAAACAGGCCCAGGAGAAGTTCGACCTGAACGAAAACTGTGTGGAGCGGGCGGGGCTGAAGGGAGCTGCTGGGGAGCAGCTGAGCTTCGCTGGGGGGCTGGTCTACTCTCTGAGCCTCCTGCAGGCCACGCTCCACAAATACGAACAGTCAGTGTCCCGGCGAGCGTCAGACGCTGAACCCGGTCTGGGTCCTGATTTTCTGCTTCTTGCTCTCAGATCTCTGGCTCAGTGCAGCGTGGAGGTCTACAAGAAGATCGGCTCTCTGTACCCCGAGATGAGCGTCCACGAGCGTTCCCTGGATTTCCTCATCGACCTGCTGTACAAAGACCAGCTGGACGAGACGGTCAACGTGGAGCCGCTGACCAAGGCCATCAAATACTATCAGGTTGGTGGTAAAGAGCGACTTGGCTGACTGGTGTCTGACCCGCTCAAGTCTGGCCGTCTGCTCGCTCCTGCAGCACCTCTACAGCATCCACCTGGCGGAGCAGCCCGAGGACTGCACCATGCAGCTGGCTGACCACATCAGAGTGAGCCTCCACCTCCACCTCCAGCAGCCGTTCGGCCCCGGTGGCGTCCGTGCTCACCTCCTGTCCTGTCTTTGTGCAGTTTACCCAGAGTGCCTTGGACTGCATGGCGGTGGAGGTGGGGCGCTTGCGGGCGTTCCTGCACGCCGGGCAGGAGAAGGCCGACCTGGCCGTCCTGCTGAAGGACCTGGAGACGTCCTGCAGCGACATTCGACAGTTCTGCAAGAAGATCCGCAGGAGGATGCCTGGAACCGATGCTCCAGGCATCCCAGCAGCACTCAGCTTTGGACAGCAGGTAACTATGGAAACCAAGCTGCCGCACCTCCTCACTTTATTTAAAAAGTCACGTTTGGTGAAGTAGATGTTCAACGGTGGTCCTGCTTTGCCCCGCAGGTGTCAGACACCCTCTCTGACTGCAGGAAGCATCTGACCTGGGTGGTGGCCGTCCTGCAGGAGGTGGCAGCAGCTGGAGCGCAGATGGTGTCGCCCCTGGGAGAGCAAGAAGGGCTGTCAGCCCTCAAAATGGAGGATGTGGCCTTCAAGGCTGGAGAGCAGGTACAGAGCGATGCTGCTAGTGTAAAAATCATCTCACTAATCATAAACACGTCTCACCAGTTGGCAAAAATGCGTTCCAGATCTATGGATCCCAGGGCACCAACCCGTACGACTGTCTGCGTCAGTCCTGCAGCATCGTCATCGCAACCATGAACAAGATGGCCACAGCCATGCAGGAGGGAGAGTACGACTCTGAGAAGCCTCAGAATAAGGTGAGCCTGAGGTTCAAGACCCGTGAGCAGCTTCTCCTGCAGCTTGTGACGGGTTGCTCTGATGCCCCACCAGAACCCTCCACCCGTGGAAGTGCGAGCGGCGGCTCTCAGAGCGGAAATCACGGATGCTGAAGGTCTGGGCATGAAGCTGGAGGACAGAGAGACGGTCATCAAAGAGCTGAAGAAGTCGCTTAAGATCAAGGTCGACTCACCGTGGCGACAGTTAACCGTTTAAAAGCCGATCTGTCGGTAAATAGAGGTCAGTTTAATGACATGATGAATGTTTTCAGGGAGAAGAGCTGAGCGAGGCCAGTGTGCGCCTCAGCCTGCTGGAGAAGAAGCTGGACAGTTCGTCCAAGGACGCAGACGAACGAGTGGAGAAGATCCAGATCCAGCTGGACGAGGCTCAGACTCTGCTGAAGAAGAAGGAGAAGTGAGGCGGAGTTCAGGCAGACGGCCACGGCTCTGGAGCAGATGCCCACAGCTGTCCTCCTCTCCGCAGGGACTTCGAGGAGACCATGGACGCCCTGCAGGCCGACATCGACCAGCTGGAGTCTGAGAAGGCCGAGCTGAAGCAGCGGGTCAGCAGCCAGTCCAAGATGGGCCTCGAGGGCCGAGGAGGCGGCTCGTCTGGGATCGCCTCCATCGTGACGGGAATAGCAGGAGGTGAGTGGAAGGAGCGCGTCGCCAAGACGACGTGAGTTCTTTTCTGCACAGCTGGAAAAATCTTAAAGAAAAACACTCATGTCTTTGATTTTCATTTTCATCATCAGAGGAACAAAAAGGTATCTTACCTGCCTGCGTTCACACATACGGATGAGCTTGCATGTTTTAAACTCCCACAGACCTCCTTACTGTGATTATTCCCAGCTCAACAGGAACGTGCATGTTTTATTTAGGATATCTGTAGGTGTTTAAATTTAAATTCATTCAATTGTGTTATTAGACACTATAGAGGTTTTTATTTAGGATGAACCCTGCAGATACTCTAAATGTTGTAAAGCATGAACATCATTTTCACGCATGGTCTTAATTTTTAACTGTGATCACTCAAATTTGATCATCAGGATTCTCATTTTTGTTGAATGAAAATTAGATTTCAAATCTTTGAGCCACACCTGCGTGTACATTTGAAGTCAGCAGATGAAGGGAACATAAAGGTGAGGAGGTGGTGATGGTGTGCACCTGTTTGGCTCCCCAGCAAACATGATGTGCGGCGTCGGTTCTGGCTCAGGCCTGCAGGTGATCGACTCGCCGTTGCTGACTCAGCAGATCGAAGCTCAGCGGCTCTGCATCAAACAGCTGAAGAACGAAAACAACAGACTGAAGGTTTGAATCACCCCAAAGGTGTGACTGTAACCCCCCCAAAAATAAAAACAGAAAGCCGTTTAAGCATCTTCTCCCTCGCAGGCTGAGAAAATGCGCGCTCAGCTCGCCTCTCTGCCTCCGCTTCACGTGGCCAAACTTCCCTCCAGGGATGGGGGGCATCCTGAGGTGCTCTCCAGCGCCCTCTACCGCAAGACTGACCAGCTCTTGGAAACACTTTTGCAGATGAGCGCCAATGTCAAGGTGGTGGATGTCACTGGGAAGTCTCCAGGTCAGAACCGGAAAAATGGGGCCGTGATTTGAAAGCCGTCCTTAAATTGTTTCCTTTGCAACAGTGACCCCTAGTGCTCAGCTGCTGGAACAGACGGCTCGCTTGCAGTCCCTGAGCGACACTCTGGCCAGATTGAAGGTAATCCTGAGAGCCATCCGGTTCCTCACCTCCGTTGTCACCGTTGTAGTGAAATCATCCTCCTTTTGGCAGGACGAAGTTGCGGAGCACATCGTCAACCAGCAGCGTGGAGCTCGAGCCTCGTCGGATTTCGCCACGTTCCCCTCGACCTTGTTCGTCAAGGTGAAAGCACAGAATCAGTTTTTACTTTGAGCAAATCATTGAATAAATCACGTCACTGTCAGAGGAATGAAACTAAACCACGTGGGGACGCACCCTCTCCCTAGGCGAAGGAGGAGAAGCAGGCGGACGCGGTGCTGGTGGGTCGGGTCATGGTGCCGTGTCCTCGCGGGCAGGAGCAGGTCCACCGCCTCGTCCTGCCGCAGTGTCAGCTGCAGAGGATTCACAGTCTGCTGCAGAGCTAAAGCGCTGCCTAGCCTGAAGGTCGCAACCACCCTCCGCCGTCAGTTCTGCAGGCTGGGTTCGCTGCGCTGCGCTGCGGTTCGTTTCATTTTAATATCATTTTAATATCATTTCAAAGTGTCTGCGCTGCCTGTTGGATGATGCCTGGCAGCTGTGAGGCCTCTGGATCAGTTTATGAAGTAATCAGAACTTCACAACCCTGCATGACGCGTAAACAGCCTCCTCATCGTGACGTGGAACCTGGCCCACGTGAGTTTCTGCTATATTCAGGGTTCCGTTACTATGACGCAGGAAGACCATGATGGCGTGTTGTAGATGTGAACGGTGCCGCTGTCGTGTGTGTTCTTAGACGGTCTAAAGGGAAATAAGTGATTTAGATGGTTAAAAAACAACTAATTTTAATCAGAGCTGTTTTGCACAGAGGCTTTAATTCCATGTAATCCTGTTGGTGTTTTGCTAATTATTTAAATTATTAATGTTACCGTGCTGGCGGAATACTAATTATGTAAGGGTATGGCTTAATGGATTTATTCTACCTGTGGTGTAATCTGCAAACTCTTAATGTCTACATCCACACATGGCAGGTTTTTTTTGAGTTAGTCATTCATGTTTTCAGTGTTGCCGTTTTTATCCAACATCAGATCTGTGTGCAGCTGGACTGGTTCAGGTTTCCTTGAAGACGTTTCGTCTTCTCTCCAGAAAGCTTCTTCACTTCTGAGCTCGCTGGGGGCGGAGCTTCAACTATAGCCCCAATGGACCATCAGCGTGCTGACGATCTGGGTGGTCACCTTTGTTGACCTAGTTTGGGCGCTTCCTCTTTGTGTGCTGGGTCACATGGTGAGGAGTCACATGGTCTCATTAAACGGTGTGAACGCTTGGATTGTTGACGGAAGGAGTGGAGGACTAACCTGTCCAAACGCTCACACCGTTTCACGATGGTGACTCATCAAAGGGGAACCACCCACACTGGGACGACCCTGCCAACGACTCTGAGGCGACCACCCAGATCGTTAGCAGGCTGATGATCCAAAAGGACTAGATTTGAAGCTCCGCCCCCAGCGAGCTCAGAACAAGTCCAGCTGCACACAGAGCTCCGACCTTGGATACCTGTGACCTGATGAATGAGACCTACAGACGTTTTTGTTGCCTTCATCTGCCTTATTTTACTTTAAAGACCAAACTCCATTTTTAAGTTTGCCAAAGAGTGCTCCTGCATTTCCAGTTTTAATTTATTTAATAATTTAACTATTTATGTTTCATATCATAACTTAATTTAACAGGTAAATGCTGATAAAGCTGTAGATATTTCTTTTTATTTAACTTTTTGTAGCCGACCTCTGTGGCCTGTCTGTCTTCTTCCTGATGTGACTTCCTGTTACACAACTGAAAACATAACCGATCAATAAAGGTATTGAAGCCAGGGAATCTGTCCTCCTTCGCTGACAAACAGGTTTGCTATTTCTACAATGACATTTAATTCCAATGGAAACTTTACACACATCTGAGCGTTTTAAAAAGATGAAAGCGATCAAGTCATAAAACACTGGGTGCCTGTTATTCTATCAGTTAATTGCTGGTAACAGCTTTAAAATTCAAAGCTTGTCTGTGTTTTGCTTTTTTAAACTAATTTTAAGAACCTTATTTAGGATTCTTGTATTTAACTGCTGACCTAAACAACAGCAACCCAAAGTTTAAAACGGAGCACATACATAATGTCTAAAAACAACCTAAAATAGCTTTAAAAATAAACTTTTCTCATGAATAAAAGGGTTGCTTTTGATCACTGCCATGCAGCTCTTCTGCCCAGGACATGACTGGTGATTCTCTGAAAGACGGAAAACAACATTTGTTGCCTTCAGTCAGACTCCAGCAGGTGGGTTTTGGATCTGCTCCGTCTGCCTGAGCCGGTCCTACCTTGTTGTAGAGCTGAGCTTTCAGCCGGTAGGAGTCGTACTGCGCCCTCCTTCGCTCCTCCTCGCGCCTCTTCCTCACCTCAGGAAGGTTGTTATAGATCCTGGAAATCACATGGGAGGTTGGTCAGCGTGGTTTTATTTATTACACCGTTATTACACTGTCAGGGTCATCGTTAAAGAAGCATTTATGAATTAAGATGGAGGTTCTTACTGTTTCGATCTCTGTATCATCTCCTTCCTTGGAACAGCTCTGCTTGTGTTGCCTGATGTCATAAATCCACGTCAGCAGGCGAGTTTGTTTTTAATGTTAATGGTGGCGTGTGGAGTACCTGCAGGCCTGAGCTGCCTCGCTGCTCCTCCAGGCCTGCTGAAGCGTTCCTCTCTCCGCCTGCTGAACACCTCCTGCACCTTCCTCGCCTCCACCTGCAGAGCCAGACGCCTCAGCCGCTGCCTGGACTGAGAGATGAAGTCTGGGCGACGCGTCACCAAAGCCTCCTGCAGGAACACCTGACGGTTTAACATCCTCCTGAGGTCCACCAGGTTTAGTCTTCAGGTGGTTTTGGTGGGTGGAGGATGATCGCTCTGTTAAAGCCAGACAAACCTGTAAAGACAAGCCAGCAGGAGCAGAAGATGCTGGTTTGGTCCTGAGGTGGGGTTGGCGATGGCGCGTTAAACCGGGAGTGTTTTCATCCTCAGGCACTTGTCTCTGTCTGAGCGGCTCTCTCCACGCTTTGATTCGGCTGTATGGTTCAAACCAGGAAGTACTGGGCCTCCACCTCTCCTCTTCCTCATGGAAGTTCTCCTTTCTGCCTTCGGCCCTCAGCTCCTCAGCAGGGATGAACCAGGAAACACCTAGAGTGTAAATCCAAACCGCTTCCTGTTAAACATCTACAAACACCTGGAGTGCTAACCGCAGTTTGAGCCTGACGGGCCTTGGGAGACTTTTGAGGGGCTCTTCTTGCTCTTTCTCCGTCTTTGGGTCTTGGAGGGGGAACTCCAACCTCCTCCTCCTCCTTCTAAGCTGGATGAAGAGGAGGAGATCTCTCTGGAGGGTCTGGATTCAGCAGGCGAGGGAAATGTGGTTCCAACATCTCTGGTGTGGCGACGAGTCCCGTTGCAGACGAGCTCCAGGTCACCTGAGGAATCAGGAGGAGGATTCATCAACAACGAGGAAGGTAGCCAACTTCACCACCAGGTGCGAGCGATGTTCTTCATCCCACACTGACCGGCCTGGACGCCTTTGTTGGCCACTTTAACAGCCTTCTTAGCTGCGAGCGTCCTGGAGGGTCCGTGGGTGTAGCTGCTGGTGGAGGATGTCGACTCAACAGTGACCTGAAGACCAGTGTTGACATGGTAACGGCTTCCCAAGCAGAGGACAGCTATGATCCCCGTTAGCTCCTGCTGACTAGCTCCAGCTTGGTTAGTTTAAGGGATTACACAGATGATCCTTGGAAGCTTTTAAGTCTAAACCACCTGTTAGATCATTTTCTGTCAGATCCAAAAGCTACATTTGTGATGGGGGAGTTATACCAGAGAGGCTCATTAACACCTGAAAACCATATGAACTCACTGCGGAGTCTTCGCCGATGTGTGACGCTGTGATGGAGGATGGCTGTTCTCCAGTCCTTCCTCCCCTCTCTCCCCCTCTTTCTCTCTGCCTGTCGATGGTGCTGTAAAGTCTTCTGAGGCTGGAACTGGTCTTCAGCAGCTGGACTCTGTGGGAGCCAAAGGCTCGGACCAGTCGGGCTGTATCCACGGTGGAGACGGAGCCAGACGTTGACGCGGTGTCAGTCTCATCCCTGTCTGCTGGACGGAGGTGCGGATGGTGGGGGCCACCGTGGGAGCACGTGGAGGGGAGGGAGACGTTTGTAGGTTCAGATGGCTCCTCCGTCCTCCAGGCCTGACCAGAGGGGTACGATTCAGCTCGGGTCCTTCTACCTTCACTGACTCTCCACCGAGTTTCACCAACCTGGTTCCTCTTCCCTCCGTCCCTCCTCCGTGCCTCCTCTTCAGAACCTTGATTTGTTCCTGGAGCTTTACTCCCCCTTGTGCTATTGATCAAACGGGACAAGCGCTCCAGCCTCTCCAGCAGAGACGCCTCTCCGTCGCTGGTTGGTTGGGAGTCTTCCAGGCTCCGGTGGGCACAGAACCTCTCCCACAGCTGGTCCAGAGTGCTGCTGCTCTGCAGAGGAGAGGACTGTGGGGGGGGGAGGTCCTGGTCTCTTAGCAGAGGGACCGCGTTGGTAACTAAATGATGGCTTGAATCCTCAAACTGCACTTCTTCATCGCTGGGCTGGAACCTGTCACGGCTCAACGTTGATGGGGTGTAACTGGGGAAGTGTCCTGGACTGGTTCCCCAGTCCCTCAAGGCAGTTGCTCCGGTAACGGGAGCAGGAGGGGACGGCTGCAGAGGTCTGCTCCCATTTGTTTGTGCGGTTGACTCTGCTGATACAGATGCAAATTCAGCAACATCTTAACATTCTTTGCTATAGAACACAAACATTTACTTGGATCTCAGTCATAATCATAATCTTCGCTAACCCTTACTGTAACAAGAAGTCACATGACCAAATTAGCCAATTACATTTGGTAGAAAGTTATAAAACAAACACTTGTGCACGTTCGACTCACCTCTCTGTTCAGGCTCCTGCATCTGGTAGCTGGATGTTTCCAACCTTCTGCTGTAGATTCCCTCCGTGTGCCTGATTGAGACTCCACGACTTATCTCTGGATCTCCGTGCCCAAGGACGTCGCTGCTGAACCGTGGTGGCACGGCATCATCCGAACCTGGTTAGCATAAAAAACACGACATATGATATTCAAAGAAGGCCAAAAAAAAAAAAGAGAGATCTTTAACCACAAGCAGCAAAAGCCTCTTCCCCAACGGTCTCTGTTGGGGCCCCACACTGCCTTTGTTGCACACTGCCCCTGAACATGAATAATTAATGGCCTGGCCTGGCGTACGTTACAATAGACCAGCTGCTCCCCCGACAGGCTCAGGGGAAACCAGAACTCCCAGTTCAACTGAATTAATTCTGCCATTTTCCAACATGGCAAACACCTGAATTTACTTGCACCAAACGGCGAAACGCGTTCTGCGTCTGTGACCTTCAGGACATACCTGGATGGGAGCTCTCCATGGTGGTGTCAGAAGAAGTCACGTCAGTTTCTCTTTGAGGGATGTAAAACAACTCCTCGCTGCCTTTTGGTTTATAAGGCCACAGAACCGGGGGTGCTTTAAAAGGAAAACATCAGTAGAATAAACAACCAATCACACCTACATCCATGCTCCACACTTAGCCTACCTGCTGCTTCGGTGGTTTGGGGTCTTGGTGACTCCACAGCTCTCTGGCTGGCTGTGAAGGACTGGGCCATTAGCCCGTCACTGGTTCTGTACGGGGTGCAGGTGTCTTCTCTCTCTGGTGCTTGCCGTCTCATTGGCTCCGTGTTTCTGTACCACTCTGGTGGATGGGCCAACCCAACCCCTTCATCTGGACTGCTGGCAGAAGAGCGGTGTCTGACAGGAAGCAACTCTTTGGGTGTCGGCGCTGAACCAGAGTCCATAGGGGGTGAGGCGACCAGCGGCGTCAGGCTGGTGCTTTTTGGGGACAGAGTAAGTCGGAGGTGGGAGACATGGCCTGTTCGGGCAGGTGACTCAGGAGTGGATGGAGCCGCCGCCTCTACACCTTCGCGAGCTGACCCACAACCTGGCAACACTGAGAGAGTGAGAGTGTCCTGTTGTGCACCCGAGTCCTCAGGAGGAAGGAGTGCTTCTTCCAAGCGTCCTCCAGCAGCGTCCCGTCCTGACTGAATCCCTGGGTTCAGGCTTCGGTTACCCTGGTAGAGAAGACCGCTCAGCTCAAAGACAAATGCTGCTTCTGCTGTGGTCCTTAGTTCCTCTGTTGTGGGTGGAGCACCATCGACTGTGTCTGTGGAGAGTTCAGACAGATGGAGCAGCTCTGGAGCAGGTGATGCTGAGGGAGAAGGCGAGGTAGCGCGCCTGCGAGATGCGATGGTGATTGATGTGAAAGCCCGTGGGTTTGTCCTGGTGAGGGTCACGCCTTCTCGGGCAGCAATTTCACGTATTTGAGCTTCTAAATCAGGACGGGAAAGGTTCTGGAGCTGCGAAGTAGAGAGCATCAGATCTGTACTGTGACTCTGCAGCGTCTGGGTTTGCCTGGTTCCAGCATCTCTGCTCGTGGTGAAGGTTTCTGCTTCCCGAGCAGGATCCGACTCCCTCTGGAGTCGAAAGCAGGACGATGAAGTGCTCTCAGTATCTGAGCTCTCCGGACTCTGAAACGCAAAAACAGAGAGACGAACTGAAACCAGACAAAAGAAATGTGTAAACAGCAGCACACCTAAAACAATCAATCCACAGCAAAGCGGCGGCAGAACCAGGAAGAGTGTGATGCAGTTTTTCAGATGGAAAGGTCACACATGCAGCTGCACACCCGTTACCTCCATCCTCACTTCTCTAAGGTCCAGATTGTGGATGCAAATAATTCAAATATTTGATATTTAGATGATCTACAAACACATTTTTTTATATTTTCTGAATGTAAACAGCTAAAAGTTGCTAATTACAGCGCTGGGTCCCAACAGTAGTTTACCTTTAAGGGGTTTCTCAACAGCAGTTCTTTTTTGATCTCGTCAATCCGTCTTCTGTCTTCTTCATGCAGCTCCAAAGGTTCACAGTGTTGTCCCGACACCTTCAGCTTTATCCATTCTGCAACATACAAACAGTTTTGACTCTGGTCCATATTAATTAAACTAACTTTCATTGCTCTGAGACAGAAGCCAACTTTATATGCTACAGATTTATGGGCAAACTGGACCCCCCCCCAAAAAATAAAATTTTCAGCATTGAGATGGATGAGAAGTGGAATTACTGTACAGAAGACATTTGGACATTTTGATGTAAGTAATCATTGAAAACAAGGATTCGTCCTGAATGTGAATACCTACCTCTGGCTTTCCTCTCCTCTTGGTCAGTCATGCTGGATGTACTGGAAACCACAGTGGCTGGAGACTCAGTCTGCAGTAATTCAGTCACCCTGACTGCCAGTGAGCTCCGGCTGCTCCAGTCACTCATCCCTCCCTGATCGTTGTCCTCTTTGAGCAGAGGTGAAGTGACGTCCTGTTGAGGACGCTCCGCTGCAGCCTGCTTCTCCTCTGCTGTGTCTGCAGCCATGACTGCGGGAGGAGGCAGCTGTTGCAGACCTGAAGCTGATGGAGTGGTGGCTGCTGGCTGAGATGGGACGGCGTTGTCTGGGGGAGCAGCGCTGCATCCTTCGGGCTCTGTCCGCCGCACTGACTGGGATAGGACAAAGGAGGATCCTGCACCTGTATTAACGGTGCTATTTTCCTGTTGTCTGCTTGAAGTTGTAGCTGATGGACAGTTGGGCATCTGTGATGACATCCGACTCTCTTGGTCAGCAGTGTTTTCTCCCAGTTCTGATGTCAGCATGGAGTCAGATGAAGACCCGGCCCACAGCCCAGAGGACTGGCTTCTGGGATCCACCGCAGCAGAGGAGAACGAGTGTTCCTGGAGCTCCATGTTTGTGTCCCTCGGTGACAGAAGCATGTTGTCCTCTGAGAAGATGTGGGATGTCACAGAAGAAACCACATACGACCCAGCAGACAACACATTCTCTGCTTCTGTCAGGAGGTTACCCATCTCCAACATCGGCTTCGAGCTAACGAAAGAGGCGTCTGTGAATTCGTTCCTGCCTCTAAAGGACGATTCAGACGACTCTCTTCCTTCTGTGGACAACGAGACGTCAGAGTCAAACCCGACTCCCACCTGGATGGTATTCTGGCTGCTAGTTAAGCTGCTGTCCCTTTGCTGCTGCAGCGTAGTCTGCAGCGTGGACGGATAGGAGTCTTCATCGGGCTGGGGGGAGGAGGGCAGTAGATTCTGCATCTCCTCTGGGTCCAAAGTGGAAGGCTGCATGAGCTGTTCTGGGATGGATGCACCTGGACCAAGACCGTCCAGGCTAAAAGCTATGGATATACTGGAGTCCACTGACATCACGCTGCACCCCGAAAACTCTCCTTTACTGGGACTGTCACCTTAAACAAGCATAGGCCATTTCAATAAAGGGAAAAAACCGTTTGTGAGTTAAGTGTCCATTAACTATTGTGGTACCTTCAGATGTCTGGGTGCTCTTTGTTGGGGTTCCAGTTGACCCTTTAATTGTACAAAGGTCAGTGGGAGAAAATTCAGGTTCTCTGATTGGGCCTCTTGGTACAAAAGGGGTCAAGATTGTTGAGGGAGACTGGTCAATACCCAGGTTCTGGAGATATAACTGCAGAAAAAACAGAGCATTCACTCTCACTCACGCAGCACGTTTTCGGCTCTGTACTGCATGACGAAAAGTATGAAAACGTGGCGAGTTAATTTGCAAATATATTTGCTTGCCCTACACATATTTGAATACTTTCAATTACACGTATAGGTGATATACAAATACCGGAATTCGTTCTTCGATGTTGAGCTCTCGAGACCGTTGCCGAGGCGATGGCGTGGATGCTTTTGATGTCCAGTATGGGGCGTAGTTATCGACCTCCAGGCTGACAACAGAAGACGTTCCAACAGATGTTGCTAATTTCATCCCGCTGCCATTGCTGTCCTGTGAAGTTGACGGTGTCAGGTCAGGATCAGCTGGCGCATCACTGAAGCGACCGAGGCCAAGGAGAGCAGAGGGTTGAGCGGCGGCGCTCGGGTCATGTTGGACATTATCTGCAGTCAGATTCTCCTCGTTTTCAGCACAAGTCCTCGTCCCCTGATCCTGCCTGCCTGGTATGACCGTGCTCAGGGATGAGGACTGTGATGCAGTGGACAGCAAAGCAGGAGGTCCCTTTGAACAGCCAGTGTTATCATTCTCACCGGGAATGCTGGACACCACTCCCTCCGTTCCTCTTTTTAATGCGGAGCCAGGAGGAACCACGGAGGAGCTCTCTGCGACACTCTGGTTGGCAGGGACTGACATCGGAGGCTGTGGCAAACTTCTCACTTTCTCACTCGGAAGGTGATTCTGGGTATCAGATATTGCATCGTAGGCTTTCTTTTTAGGAGAAAGGCCAGAAAATCCCTGCAGGGTTAAACTATCCAATAGTGATGTCTTGCCCGAAGTCTGGTTTGCCCTCCATGCATCTACTTTCTGCGTATAGCTGACACTGGGGAGAGACGGGACTTCTGCAGAGGCAGCTTTCTCTTGGCTGTGATTTGATTCTTTGCTCTTGTGATCACATGGCTGTGGAGAAATCCCTGCATCGGACTGATAGCAATTCTCTTTACTGGACTCAATGGCAGACAGTTGCTCTGCTTTAGCCTTGATACTAGACTTGGATGGAGCTTTGAAAACCCCTGGGGTAGACTGAGACTGAGGAAGAAAACCCAGGTAAGACCCATCAATGTCTGTCTGGTTCCCTAATGACAAGAGGTGCTGTTGCTTGTGGCTCCTTTCTACACCTACTGAAAATGGCCCAGTCCATGAACCTTTACTCAGAACCCTGTCGCTATCACTGGGCTTTCCTTGAGACACCTCTGTGGGATGTGGTGCGACAGACCGACCAGCTGGCAGCAGGCTTTGCTGTTTTTCGGACTCACCTCGACAGCTGTTAGGCTGCTCGGTCTCTTTCAGCAGCTGTCTGTGTAACACTTCACTACTGTGATCAGGCCGGGTGCTGCGGGGACCCACGGTGACGTTAGAGTCCTCAGACGGAAAAGTCCACGACTGCTCACAGTAGGAATCGCTGTCACTTAGCTGCTTCTGGGAAGGAGAAACTTCAAAAGGAGGTTCTTGTGGAGTTCCAGCTTGTGTAACAGCTTGTTTACATGTTTGAGAACTCTTAGGTTCTGCAGAAAGAGGTGGATTGATTTTCCTAGACACAACACACTCCGAGGATACAGTACTACTGCTACTGTCAGTCTGCATGCCAATATCTTTCTGAAGGAGCTCCAGAAGATGCTGCGCAGTAACTTCCTTATTCAAAAAGAAAGCCTCGTCTTCTGCAGCCTCTACTTCGGGGCGGTCTTGGGGCTCAGTTACAGGCTCTGTGTTATCTGTGGGTGGTGATTCCTTTCTATCAGCTGTAATGGACAGTGAGGAATGACTGGTTGTCTTTGGTTTGTCTTCATTTGGTGGTGAAAAGCTGTGCTGTGACTGAGAGCAGCAGCTAATTTCACCTTCAGATAGGAGTGTTGTCTGCATCAGCGGGTACTCAGAAAGTAACTCATGCTCAGAGGCCTGAGTGGTGCAATTTTGAGGTGCAACACTAAACTTCTCTGATGCCACGGATATATCAGGATCCGGCCTTTAAAACGAAAACACAGGCACATAAATAACAATGCAGAATGTTAAGGTGTAGCTATAATAAGCAACATTTATATAAAAATTTACCTTAAAGGAACAAATTCATTGCCACTTTGTTGGAATAAAGAATATTCAGTAAACCGAGGTTCTCCTTCATGGTTTGTGGGCAAAAGAGGAAAACCTGGAGATAAGTTACTGTCTTGAAATTCTGATGATAGAGAAAATGTATAACATTAATCACAGGTACCATTAAGAAGTTTTGATACCATTAAGAGGTTCAATACTTAAGTGAAACACACTGTCTATCATATCATCTGTTATATGCTATCAATAGCATATAATAATGAACCATCAGCTACATAACTTGAAATTGAACTCAGAGAACTTATCACATTAAGACAGTGTATATCCTGAGCAATTTATAGAGAGAGACATGCACACACCCAGTTGCTGAAGATGCCCCAAGCTTGGTGTCTCTAGCCTGATTTCTCTCTGGTCCTCGTCTGCACGGTCATGACTCTGAGCTCCTTGATGGTGCGTTGATGTCTGTCCAGCCTGGTTCGTACCTGCATCTGCTGTCCTCTCAGGAAAAGCAGTTTCTACCTGAGAATGCAACCAATCAACCCACCATTACTGATAACTTGGACTACTGCTCCATATCTTGTCTGGAATTCATTGTAAAGACACAATGAAGGTTTGACTTAAATTTAACTGGATTATTACAGTAGGCTTACAGTTAATTTCATGCTATAAAGATGTATCTACGCAGCCATATAATGACAACAATGATCGTCAAAGTTAGCTAATAACAACAGGTTGTTAGCATGACACATTGCGTTGTATTTATACATATTGCTGATGCTTCCTAACATAATATTAAAATTACACATAAAAACAGGCAACGTAAATTGTAGTATGTAATACCTTGGCGGATAGAAATGGAGAATATTAAGTATAAAGCAGATAAGAGCGAAGCAGTCATGGATACACGATTGTTAGCTTAGCATTTGACAAAGTTGTCCCAACGTTCACAGATTTTTTTTGTGATCGCGTGCAGGGGGACGACGAAAGCCGTGCTTTGTTCATTTATTCAACAATCTTTACCTCTGAAGTCATGCTGACGTTGCCATGTTACAAACACGCCAATGAGATCCGCTTGGACACAACACTGCGTGCTCTTCCTCCAGAGATCGTTTCCAAGCTGCGTTGCTAGGAAATGTGGGCTTGAAAACCCGGAAACTCACGCGCGAGGCTTTCAGTGGCGCGAGAGATTTTGAATTGATCTGCCAAAGATCGTCTGTTAAAGCTAGATGACTTGCTCCCATTCGTTTGAAAGGACGAAAACATAATGGAGTTCTGATAAATACTTTAAATTGCATTTGATTTCAGTCATTTCAATTAAATTAAAATTAGATATCTTGGTTTTTTTTTTAGTTATTCACAGAGAGACAGGTGATCGTTGTGTGTCACATAACCTCAGGTCTGAGTTAAAAAATAATAATAAAGTGTAGAACAGTCAGCATTATATGATGACATTATAACCGTAAGAATAAGTCATATCTCAGAGGACCTTTGTTCTTTCTAATCAAAGTCATCGGTCACAACAGCTGAATCAGACATTATCTGATTGACTTTTTTAACTTATATCTCACCATTTCTCACTGGTCCTGTTCCTCGGTGCGTGCTCTTCTACAATGGGAGGTCTGGAATCTACTACATCTGGATGTGCCATCCTGGATAACGCGACTGGGCTGCAGTTGTTTTATTCTACCAAGAGGGATAACACAATTAGTTAAGATAATACTGAATAAGAATTAAAATGGAACAACAAACATTTCCCAACGCATTTCCCGTTTTTATTTTGACCCCAGCAGGTGAAACTCATTAACAATCACTGGTTTGAAACATGGAGACACTGATACCTACCAAGGCTTGTTGAATAGGACGTCATATTGTGTAAACTGTCATGAGATTATTTCATCACTGTAGATTAATGCGTCTGTTTTTATTCAGTTCTGTCTGATTAACGGGTATCGCACTGCCTTCCATGTATATAAACCCCGCCCATTTTCTAATGATTGACAGACCCGGCGTCAAATCAGAAACTCTACACGGCTGCCAAATTTAGGAAGTGTTTTCTTATTGGCTGAGAATGTCTACGTCAGAACAATATCAGCAGACGTTCACGACTGTACCAGCTCATCAAACCCTTTAAAGAAGGAAAACATTCGCCGATCACATCCGTCTTTCGCAGGATCACAAAATAATACATTAAATATTGTCCCGGAACAGCTTCACAGACACAAATTAAAGCCATGCCAAGAAAGAGAAACACCGTTAAAGGTAAGAACAACTGATCGTCTTTTTGTTGTTGTTGGTGTTATAATGCACTGAGTTTTAATCTACGTTCATTTTCTGAAGTTTTAACCTCGTCCAAACGGTGAGCTGATAAGATAGCCGCTGTTTCGGTGTGGTGTCACCGTACTTGTTACATTAAAAACAGCCTTTGAGGCTGTGTTTAATGCGGCGCACGCCGTCAAGTCATGATGACGCTTTTCTGCCCTCCAGCCAGAGCACCCACGACTGGGATTCAAGAAGACCCGAGTTTGATTCAGCCATTTGTGAGTATAATTCCCTGAAATGAATAATATCAAACGTCAGTGTTGCTGGGAGGCCAGGATCAGGTGTGTGACATGCGTGTGTGGACTGTGACAGCAGAATATTATCAACTCAGAGCTTTTGTTGCAACTGCTGCAAGTACAGTCGTAATCTGACTTAATAATCAAACATCTGAACGTCTCTCCCTCCCAGGAATCGTTGCATTACCTTCAGAGACCCTCTTTTATGAATTTCGTCACCTCTGGTTTCTTCGGTAAGACACTCGGAATGACAAGTGGCTTATCCGGTAGAACTTTGATCTGTTTTACGTTTACATGTTCCAGGAGACCTGTGTGGCCCCGTCCTGTACATTACTGATAATTATCATTCGTACCCGTACAGTTTCGTTCATAATGGCTTACAGCCACATCCGAGAATAAGAGAACTCGCCGAGCAGGTACACAATCCCTTGTTTCACTACACGGAAAATGAAACCGAAAGTTATCTCTTCCCACTTTTTTGTTTTGTTTTGTTTTTTTTGTAGGAGGCAGAAAAACATGCACGGGAACTAATAGAAGAGGAAAAAAGGTGTAAAGAAAAAGCAGAGAAAAACAGGCATAAGAAATTGGTCAGTAACGTCCTATTTAGGATTTAATTTTTTGAATGTATGTGATCTTTTGGGTGTATAACATGCTTCTGTGTGTTGCAGCGCAAAAAAGCAAAGCGGTTAGAGAAGCAGAATGCGGCTAAAGCACTTGTACATGTAGGTTTCATTTTACTCATACAGGAAGTTCAGAGGGTATAATCTCATATTCTCAAAGCTGAGGTTTCTTATCATTGCTTTTTATGTCACCTCAGGAGAATGAAGAAGGGAACTCTGAAAATCATGACGACGATGATTTTGCTGAATCGGACGGAGAAAGAAACGGACGTGTTGAATCAGCTCAGACACCAACTCCAAGCGAAACAGTTGAGGATGAGGAGAGGAGCGAAGCTGATCAGGAAGAGGAGAAATCTGTGAAGGCGGCCGAGGAGGAGGAGGAGGAGGAGGAGGAGGAGGAGGATGTGGAGATAAAGGTTTGTGGAGACCTTTGGTCTTCTGGAAACTATTTGCTTTTAAAACAGCCTTTTTGCAGATGCCAATAATATCAGGAAATGCAAAATCGTCACAGAAAAGACTCATTTCAAAGTTGTGACTCAAACAGAACCCAGGTGATCCTGCAGCAGAGGAGTGCAAGAGAAGAAGCAGAGAACTTGCTGGTTAGCACTGTTTAAGTTGGTTTTCAATGGGATGCTGAATGGGTGATGTGACCGTTTTTAAACGGGCAGAATTCCTCTCTCGCTCAGGAATTGGGTATCGCTTGGCTGCCTCCGGACAGTACGAGAAGGCAGTCAAATACTTCACAGATGCCATCCAACACAACCCAAGGGAATTTAAGTAAGAATGTGATCCTGTGTCGTTTTGTGGCTTCAATAGAGCTTCCTGAAAGAGTGACCTTACATGTTTTTGCTTCAGGTTGTTTGGAAACCGTTCCCTGTGTTATGAAAGGATGCAGCAGTATGAGAATGCTCTCAGAGACGCAGATATAGCGCTCTCACTAGAGCCCAAATGGATAAAAGGTTTGTTTAGGAAAGGAAAAGCGCTCTGTGGGCTCAAGGTAAAGCACAGCCTTTGTATTTTCATTTGAATGTGAGCACATTTTCAGCAAAGTTAGTGTTGAAACCAAGCTTTTCAGACCTTACACACTGTCCTGAAGTCCTCGTTCACTTCTTCAGAGATATTACGAAGCCTCGCTGATCTATAGGGAGGTGATGGGATTGGACAGTTCCAGCACCGAAGCCAAACAAGAGCTGATAAAGGCCCAGACTTTGCACCTCATGGTGGGAGATTCCTCAACAGCGTAAAGATTCATTTGTGGGTTTAATGTTTGCAGTTTGGTATTGTTTTATTTCAGGAAATGGGATTCAGTTGGGCAGAGAGTTCCAAGGCCTTGAAAACACACACAAGCATGGAGGAAGCTATAGAATCGCTGTTTAATGAAGGGGGAGGTAAGGCTATCCTGGAGGAGGGACTCCTACGCAGCAGGGATAACTCGACATTGAAGCCAGTTTTAATCTGTGTTCTTTCAGATGGCGGCACAGAAAATACAGACCAAGCAGCCGTGCAGGAGGAGGAGGATGACAATACCGAGAAAGAAGAATGGATAATTCAACGGTCCAGCCGGCACAAAGTGCAGCGGACAGGAGAGCCCGTGAATCTGAGCCGCTTTATTTCATTATCCACCCCTCGTTCTAGAAGCGCTGTCAAACCGTAAGTTCTCCTTAGAGAACCCCATTAGATCCATTAGACTTTACTGGAATAACTTTGGGATTCAGATATTTTCTCCTCCCTCTCTGATCCACGTGAAGGAAACTGTTCCCTGTCTGGGTGGGAGTCCTGGCCCCCTCTGTCACCTATGTGATGCTGCACCAGCTCTTCAGCAGGTGAAGGATCTGTGGGAGCTTCGAGCTGCAGATGCAGAAGGCTGCTGTGCTGCTGCTGCTGCCAGCGTCCTCATCTCTCTCCTCTTTTCTCTTCTTTCGCGTCAGAGCCGGGACGATTTACAGCATCAAGATGCTGCTGGAACAACAGTGTGCCTTTGTCAACTACACCAAAGAAGAAGACTGCGACAGAGCCATTCAGTGCTTTAATGTACGCACATGTCCGGCGTATAATGACTGATTTATGTGGAAATTGGGGAAAAATATGATGCAAAACCTTCATGCTGCATTACCGTAACGTTGCTAAATAGTGAGATAATTATGGAGAATCTTCTAAGATGGGAAGGATTCCCATTTTAGGACGATGATAAAGAAAGCTGAGAATGATTTCTTATTTTAAAATACAGTTAATGTCACGTTGTTGTGTGTTTATCTTCAGGGGATGGTTATGGAGGGGGCTCCGCTGACAGTACGGTATCCCAGCCCTACACTCTCCTCTGATCCCTGGTAAGAACCCGATGGGTTTTTTTTTTGTTGTTTTGGCTACAGTTTGTCATAAGAACGGAGCAAATGAAGGGTACGGCGAGGATAAAGGAGCCTTGACGCGCTCAACATACAAGATTCTTTGTTTCTCTCTTGCAGCCGATCCAAAGAGTGCTTTTTCTGGCGAACCAGCGGCTGCACGAGGTCGGACTGCGTCTTCAAGCACGACCCAAATCACAGGGGCATCGACAGGGACAAATTCACCAGCCGACTGGGAAATTTTCATACATAATTCAAAATGAAATTTTCTCTGACTCTTCTGGAATATTTGCCCTACGAACACCAACATTTGTGGCACAAAGGCAGCAGAAGTTCATTGTACTGTCATGCCTTTACAATTGAGCACTTCTTTGCTTTGTTGTGCTAATGTTTTTATGCAAATTTGAAGTGACTTTTCTAATTAATGTTTAATCTGATTTCGTTCTGTTGAAGTCATTGGCCACTAGGTGGCACAATCTCCTTTATCCTTGTGCTGCTTTTATGGTTTTAGGTGAGGAAGGCTGATGTTCACCTCAAGGAAACTACTTTGCTGGACAAGTATGGTTCAGGTTCTGTTCAGTAATCACAGCACAGCCTCCAGTGTTTGTTGTTATTGTCTTTAATCAGGGGCATTAAACTTTGGATGATTAGACAAAGCTGTGCATGTTAATATGTAAAGGCCACTGGTGGAGCGCTACATACATGTCTGTCCACACAGAAAAATAAAAAAAAAGCATTGTTCAACACCAAGACAGAGTGTGAATGCTGAAATATTCAAATGTCAGCAGGTAACCAGGTCTAATTCAGGATGTCGGAGGAAGGCTGTGAGTCTGTCAGTGTCCCACCACCAAAACAAATCCAAATTATCCCTGGCAGCAGCTGCGTATCCTGTTACTATGTCCTTGAGTGAGGAGAGTCCCTGAAAAGGAACACTGCCTCTGAGATTTTATCTAAAGCAAGCCTAAAGCGCTCCTCCCCTCAGTCCTCTTGACTCTCCTCGCTGGTACCGTAGGAGGGGATTTGTGTAGATCCTCCTGCGTCAAAGAGCAGCAGGTTTTGTTATCTGACTCAGGCAGCACAAGGTCACTTCTTGGGCTCCCGTTTCGCAGTGAGCAGCGTGTGGATTACAAAAGCCTCCCCAAAGGGCCGAATAATTAGCTAAAAACAACAAAAACCGGAGGCCGTGAAGTGTTTCGACCTCACCGACAGCAGCGCTTCCTGGTGGGTATTAATTGGCTGACGGTGGCATACCTCACAAAGCCCTTTGATCTGCCTGAGATACGAGCGCCTGGACGGCCTGTAATACTAATAACATGAACTCTGCTTGAACTCGCAGGCACACAGGGTTGATACATTACCAAAATGAGTCCATATTTAATCTCACTGGTCCACTTGGCTTTGCCTTCTCAGATAAAGACTGATAACAGGTCAGGCCAGCTGGGATCTTCATCGGCCCAGATGAGGTCAATCCCTCACTTGACTAAAGCACAAAGCGGCAGGATGAAGCGCATCTTGTTAAAGGGTGTAGTGTCTGACAATGGCTCTCACCCCCGTCCCCCCCACCACTCAAATAAGATTAGAAAAACAGTGAGGAAAACAAAACTTTTGATATTTCACCATGCAGGAATAAAATAATCCCCACCACCTCGGGGAAAACGTTGAAAAGCTTCCATGCGGTCTGACTTCCCTCCCCCAGAAAAGAACCTATTGCTGCAGCACGGAGGAGAAAGCTGCTGCCGATGTATCCCGACGGTCTGAGGCGGTTCTCAGCAGCAGACTGAATGCTTTGCAGCAGCTGAGCTTGCAGGCCTCAGCTCAAACTCCACAACCATCCCAGCGGGGATGCTGCTGTTTGTTTGACACCTCAAACATAACAGTGCACGTGTGTGTTTTGGAGCAACGTTCTATTATTTTCCTGCAGGATCATCATGGTGACACTTTTAAAGCACACCCCTCATATTTTAGTTATTATTACATCCTGCTGAAATATCCTCCTGATTATTTCAAGGATGTCTCACTGTCATTAGCAGTGCTATGCTTATTTCGATGGTAAATTTGCACGGTGAGGGGGCATGCTTTCCGGCTGTCTCCCTCAGCCGTTGCTGGTTTCCTTTGTTGCACTGTGAAAAGGACAGTTAATTGTCACAATGAGAAATTGACCTTCACTTTAATTAAGACCGAGTCCCCACAACACGCTAAAGTAGCACAGAAACACTTAGAGGATAGATCGCCTGCTTTCATTTCCTCATTTGCATTGTTGAGGCAGGGAAGATAAATGAATCTTTGGTCTTTTGTCTGTGGAAAATCTACACATAATGTATACATTTATTTTAATTAGATCAAGTGCAAACTAACCAAAACTATGACCACTAATTCTCAATTAAAATTAAAACAGACTTAAAATAATACATTCCTCTCACTTAGCATTTTATAGTGGTTTAGTTGGTGCTTGGTTAACTACATTAACAACTTGGCTCCTCTAAAATATGGGTGTATAAACAAAAGAAATGGTGATTTTTTGAATTAGTCCAGGAACATTTGTTCCACAGTCACCAGAGACAAATATCCCCCACACATTCCTCCCATACTTGATTTACTTTTTAGCTCCTACCATCAATTTTACTTTTATTTCCATGAAAAAAATTCCCTCCCAGTGGCAGCAAGAATACAAAGCCTAAGTGAAAGTTGCATGGAAACAATCTGAAGCTGAATGGTGGCATTTTTCTCTAGCTGAATGGAGAATACTTTATTACAATAGCAGAGGCTGCAGAACAGTCATACTTTGCTCTTTTGCACAAAGCTAACGCATATCTACACACATCTGTTAATCCTAGAAGAATCTTTCCTCCAGCAAAAAATGGAAGATGGCTAAAAAAAAATGGCTAAAAATTGTTTCAGGGAACTACTTTCGAACTGGGCTGGTTTGCAGACTTAATGGTAACACAAGAATTACCACTTTTAATGAATAATGTTAAAAAAAAAACCCTTGTGTACGTGTATTTTCAATAAAACCAACCCACTGCGGCTGTAAAACTGCGAGCGCTGGAACAGCTTGTTGAACACGTGAATGCGTGTTTGTGCTGGTGTGCAGCCTGCAGGCTGACAGGGAGGATAATGGCATTGACGTTCCTGGTTGTCTTCGGTGATAAATATCAGTTTAAAGGTTGAACCTCTCATCTCCTTCATCTCTGTCGGAGGAGCTCAGACCTACAGAGCCGCTGCTTGATTTTGGGCGTGAGTGATCGATTCGGGAGCACGATGTCGCTAACGTGATTAGAGCGACTTCAGCGCAGCCACTATTGAACACCAAACATGGCTCAGTCTGGCCCCTCTTCAAGTATTTACATAACTTAATAGAGTCGGAAGAAAATGCGGCCCGTGTGCGTTGGAAATCATTAGAGCCTTCCACATCGGGGTGTATCTCATTCCGCTATCGACCTACATATCTGGCGGTAACATGTTCAGGGGCGTGACAAATGTCAACGCCTGTAAATCCCCACATTGTTGCCTGAGGAGTTAAGTTCCGATAATTGATGGCCCTTTCCAACCACCACCTTTCCTCGCTGCTGTAAATCCACAACTCCCTTTCTCCGTTTTAAGTCAGGTTTGATAAAAAGCTGCGGCGTAACCTCTGTGATAGCCAACAAAATAATGTCACCGGCGTTCTGCGGAATATTCCTCACCCGGTGATTTATAACAGGAGACATTTGCAATAAAATGTAGCCCCGCAGCCTCAACCATATGTGCTTCCTGCGCGTACGAAACCTGCTTCCTTTAATACAGATAATTCTGCCTGCTTTCCCACCTAAAGTGTTATTTGAAATGATTAACGCTCACAAATGAGGAACATGAGAAATAAACTTTCTTCGAGGCTCGACCCAGTCCGATTTATGACTTCAGCGCTTTGCTCCAGAACAGGCTTTATTGTTTAAATTTCCCGTGTAGGAGTGAGACGAGGCAAAGCAGCTGGTTTGCCCTGTGATATTTACCACTCATTTACGAGGCCGTTTCTCCCTGGTTTCAGAGCTTCTGCAGCAACCTGACTGTCTGGGGCGATTTAAGACTTCCTCCTGCTCGCCCGCATGCTTTCAGCATTTGAAAAGGCTGCAGAGCATCCATCTAGTCCTCCCTTAGTAATGATCCTCCCCGGGGGCCCTGGGCACACCATGAGAAGACGCCTTAGTACCAGAGCGATTCATTACCTCGGAAATGTGAGCTTTTGTTCCTTTTTCAGCAGAGCCCCATTAATCTTGGACTGCCTCCTGGCATGCAGACCAGGTACTGCTTTGGTAATTACAGTTAATCATCATTCAGACGTGCGCACATGGACTGCGGGCTCCTCAGCGGTTTCCATGCAGGGGCAGATCTGTCTGCTCGTTGTTTACGCCCCTGCTACTGCAGCTCTGCATCCCACTTACACTTCACTCTTCCTCTTTTCCTAGCTAAACCTTCTGGTAAAACTGTCCAATATGTGCAAGTTTGCCCTTGCCTGCACATACTGGAATGGACAACACAACCCTCCCTCCACACACACACACGTACACACACACACGTACACCTTCCAGCTGTCAGAGGTGCTCAGTTACTGAAGCAAACTGCTGCTCACCTGCCGTTTATGATTGTGATTAATGGATGAGTTACTAGCTGGGTAATTTTCAGGGGCAACAAGCAGAAAGAGACCATCTGTATGGTCCTCCAGCAGTGGGACGGGAGGACAGGGATGTCTTCATCACCACTGGTTTCACTGGTGAAAAGGAGAGAGCTCTGAAAGCTGCCATGTTTTCATGTGCAGGTAAATGAATACACACCAGCTGATTGACACTGGGCCGCAGCGTGGGTCTGAGGGGGGGGATATCACACTGATTCCCATTAGAGTACAAGTAAAGTACAAGAAATGCTAATTAAACTAACTATACCTCTCTAAATGTATTCAATTTCACCCATAATGATAGAAATATAATCAATCTACTGGCGCTGGGTTTATAAGTAAAGTCTTTATTGTAATATTCTGAAGATTTTTTTCAAAGTCTCATTTATATTTTATCCTGTTTTTCTGGTGTGTTTCATACTTGAGGAGAAACCCTTAGCTTTGAAACTATCCTAGTCTGGAGAATACACTCTTCACTGTTTGTTTTTACTTCCACGTGAGTCGTCTTGTCACTGTTTTTACAACAAAACCCTTCGGCTGTGTAGTTTTCCCCCAAAAGAACGCCGAGTCACTCATCCATTCAGCGGATTAAAACAACACTATCATCAGGGGAAACTCAAGACTTTTGATCAGCTTGCTGTTAAACATTCCTCTGGAAAAAAAAAAAGAGAAAAGAAACAGCCACAAGCTCTGTGGGTACTGATTAACGTTTTAGATATGAACAAAGACAAAAGCGAAGCTCTTTTATTAGCAAAAGGAGCCCCGAGAGGTTTGTTGTTTGTAATTTGAATGAAGATAAACTCTGTGTTTAAAGATTGGGCAGCAAATGAGTCGGCTTGACCTCCTTCACAGAGAACAAAGGCTAAATCAAATAAGGCCGGTGTTTGCTCAGGATGATAAAACCAGACTGTAATGGAAAAGAATGTTAAGGGCATTGTTGCAGACGACTGAGGCGCGCAGAGCCCGGCTCTGTTTCACACTTGTGTTAGAAATTGTGTATAAAAAAAAAAAAAAAAAAAGGAGCAGAAGTGTCGTCATCCTGAGCTGCAGATTCGGTGATGCGTGCATGCAGAGAAAAGAGCACTCTTTCTTCCTGTCAGGAAATTCCTGGGAACCAAGTCTGATTTGAGTCATCAGACTGTTTTTTTTGTTTTTTTTTCTTAATATCAACAAACCAGTGTGTCGAACGTTTGCACAGTCTTGTAGCACCGCTGAACGAGTTGAGTAGGAGCAGCGTTTGGGGCCTCAGCAGACGCATCGAGGCTATACAGCAAAGTGTCTGACAGGGAAACAATCTGGGCTGGGAACCTGCTGCCAGTGTCAGGAAAACAGACTGGAGCTCTCAGTCTCATGAAAGGGAAAAAACCCACCGCGGAGTTACGAGGTTTAACCTTTAAACTGCCGTTTGACAGGGAAGACGAGCCGGAGGGAAACGCTCTTCCTCCTCCTGGAATCACGTCAATACAAAGAAAAAATAAACGCACGCCACAGATGACATAAGCCGTGCTGCGCTAGGCTGAATGTGCTCCTTCAAAAATGCAATTTGACCTTCCATTTGTAAAACATGACATTAGCCATCTGTTCCGAAACATTTAACCTTTTGAATCAAGTGTCAGGTGGAGCGGATGCGTAACCACAGGGGGATGGCCTTGAAAACCTTCCATGTTCATTAAATGGCAGCAAAGGAGGTGATATGTCAGAGTGTTGGTGAAAATACAGCACCAGCAGAGTAACTGAGGAACGCCTGCAAATATACGCTAGCTTTGTTTTGGTTTTTTTCACTTTACCGCCCCAGAACGCCCCCTAGTGGTCGATCCATCTCATGGAGAACTACTACAGCCACGATAAACGAAAGGTTTGCAGCTTTTGAGCCTAATATTATTAGATATTATTTGAAATGCGATTATGTCATGCAGAAACAAGCCCTAGCTTGTTCCACTGAACTCAGCCCCGGGTTCGAGATGTCTTTGTCGGTGCGGCCTCGCTCAGTGTTTGCTTTCACCTCTGTTTTCTGCTGCTGCTGCCACCTTAAACCGCAGGACACCTGTCCCTTTGTGTGACACTCTGCAAACACACACACACACACACACACACACACACACACACACACACACACACACACACATACAGAAAACCTCCAGGGATTTCTGCCCAGTCATTTGGCACATTTTTGATGTTGAATCAAAAAAAAAGACAAAATGAGAGAGCGAGCAGGGAGCAGAGAGGGAGAGAGAGAGAGAGAGAGAGAGAAAGAGAGAGAGAGGGAGAGAGAGAGAGAGCAATCTAGGCTTTCCACTCCAGTGAAAGGCAGTCTTTGTTGAGCACTCCTCTGCAACACCCCACCCCACCGAACCAACCCACCCCTCCCTCCTTATTCACCCTTCCTCCCCCCCTCTCCTGCTGTCCCCCCCCCCAGTGCCTGGGTGGATTTTTCATTAAATGCTATCAGAAATGTGACTGGTCCTATTCATGGGCAGATGGAGGACTGGCTGTGTGGCTGGAGTCCAATACTTTCACTGGAGAATGACAGGAATCTGTGCTGTAGGTGAGGGTCCCTGCGGGGGCACCAGGCAGACTTTGGAGGGCCCGGCAGAGAGAAAAATTAGATTAAACTCCTGTTCCTAGTTCAGGATAGGGCCGAGGCATTGGTATGGGCCACGATTCCCTCCAGTTAGAGCATCGTTCTTGGCAAAGAACGGAAAAACAGCCTCGCGGTTTTCGCATGCAACGTTTTTTACTTTCTGCTCCGGAACGCCCTCAAGTAAGATCTACCCGGCGTCACTTTCCCAAAAAAAAGCTACTTAAGAGCACTCCGCCTCAACAAAACAACACATTGTGCCAGTGTTTCATCAGACAAACAAGGTGAAGGGATCCATCCGTTGTTCATTTCCCACCAAAGGGAAGCAATGAACCTCTGCCGTTGTTGCAGAGTGGTCGATTATGTCACAGGACAATAAGAGGCGGCGGGCTGGAAGAAAACACAAACAATGATTTCCGCAACAGCAATTTAATCCTCTGGCGTTAAAACCTGACACAAAGTGGACAAAGGAGGGGAGGCTGGCATGAATAAAGCCCCCGAATCTGAAGATTAAGCAGGAAAAAAAAAAAAAAGGTGGCTCCTTTGTGTGAGAGGGTCCTTTATCTGCTTTTGAAGTCTGTGAGACCTGCCAGCCTTCCTCAGCCTCGCTTTGTAACCGGCCCCCATGTCCCACAGCAAACCACCACCTCACTTTTATCTGCCCGTCATCTTAGGGGGCAATTAATGCCATTCAGGTCTACCCACTACATGGAGAGCGGGGAAGATGGTGGGAAGGCTCATCTACTTGTTGAAGCACGGATTTGACAACAGTTTAGCGCGGCCTAATTTTGCACCTTTAAGCCGAGCGCCGTCTCCTGTCTGATGGAGCCCCGCTCTGCTCTGCTCGCCCCATTATTATTTATATTTGATTGAGCTTCTGTTTACAGGCAGACAGCGTGGAAACCAGCCAGTCTGCCGCTTAATGAATATTTCACTGCATCCACACAATAAGCCTCCCGTGATAGCCGTGCGAATGGCGTCCCGCTCGGCTCTGCAGCTTCGCCGGGCGCCGCGCAATAACTCCGCCACATGCTTGATAAAGGAGCGTGTGGGGAGAAGCCCCTGGTTTTATCAGTGACCTTTTCGCTTTCTGCTGTAGTTCCTTTACTCCGGGGACTCCCACTGCTTCCGCCTCGCCGTTCTAATACAGCGGCCGAGGCCCCGGCGTCTGCCAGAGGCTGGGGAAATAAAGTCTCCATTTGCATTACGTAATTTCATGCATTATTCAGAGCTTCGGAGAATCATTTCACCTAGACAACTCCTCAGAGGGCAGTGAGGAGATAACTGCTACTGACAGGCCTGGCTCATGAAATGCAGAGTGACTTAACCACCCAATCTGCAGATATTATCCCGGCCTGAATAAGAAATAGAGGCGCTCTCGCAGATGTGCTCTGACGCATGTGCACGCCGGCCTGCGTTTTTGCATTCTTCATCACTGAGGGGAACGAGTGATATAAGCCGTCTGCTACACGAAGCGGCGCAGAGGAAAGGACGGAGAGGAGCACCGCTCGGGTCGCTTCCACGCCTCTTCCCTCCTTTCAGCTCCACAAGGAGGCGAATGTTTAAAAATAAGATGCTGTTGGATGATGGTGTTCCATTCACAGCAGCTGTCAGAAGTGTAATAACCGAGATGTGTGAAAATACGTGAAGACGATGTTGTCATCCTTTTTTTTTTTTTTTTAATGGAGCGCATTAGAAGTAAAAGCAGCAGCAGCAGGCGCAGAGCGTGCAGACAGGCCAATTAGAGCAATCAAACAGCCAGTGTAGCACGTAAGCTGCATAGCAGGGCTGCTCACAGCAACTGGACGTTTCCTTTATTGTCCAAGGCTCACAACAGAAAGGAGTGTGAAAGCTCCGATGCCGGCGCATTATTGGTTATCTGAGCGAGCAAACAGCGCAGAGCGAGGCTACGGAGACCCAGGCGCTCGCCTTCTAATCATAGACAATGGAGTGTATTTCATTAAGCCAGATAATGGTGTGTGCATTTCATTACCATAGATAACTAGGAATATTTAGATGAGGGATGAGGTGCTCATAAAGCGCCAGTTGGTAGCCATGGTAACCAGGATCTTGGCAAACAAAAGAGTCAGGAAGAAATGTTTTGCGAGGGGTTGGGAAGAAAAGGGGGGGGGGGGAACAGAACAGAAGGAAGGAGGTAGACGGAGCTCAACACGGTCCCAGACCAGAGCAGCCAGACCGAACAGTTTTTCTTCCAGCATCCACAAAGAGACTCAGGTGACGGCCGTGAGCCTCCTTTGTGCCCACAAGTTACATACAGTAGCGCTCCCTGCGTACCGTAGCCAGAATAATCACATGCTAATGCAGCCGCCAGCCAAATAATAAACTTAATCACCCAAATGTGGAAATCAACATGCAGCAAGAAAAAGCTATCCATCCATCGCGCTCCGCTCCCGTGAATATTACAAACCCCCACATGCCCTCATCATACTGCCAGTCAAAGCCGACTTTATGTTGTGTGAATTTCAAATGAAGATGCTTTCTGACAACGAGGAGGGCCTCCGAGCCTCAATCAGACGCAAAGCGTGACCTTGACCTTGGGAAATGATTCTCATTCTTCCTGTCTCAGAGCTGTCAATTTCAGGACAAAAAGCAGGATGGCTTATATTACGGAGAAGGACGCTAAAGAAATGGAAAATCTTTCTGTTTGGCAGCAGGGAACATAAATCCCTGCGCCACAAAGGACTCTGTCATGATTACTACTGGATGGGAATATAAAGGCTGGAGTGAACTGAACACAGCCGATTTGACAATTACCAAACTGTCTTATTGGTTGCGATGTTGGCATACGTTTACCTGTCTACACAACAGTGGATTAAATTTATATGCAAGCTTTTGGAAGACAGAGACAGATTTTTAAGTACAAATGACCTGCAGAAGGAGCTCAGTCACTAGGTGAAAGCAGATAGGACTCCATATGGACGGCCGCACTGAGGAATGTGGCGCTGCAAAGAGACGTGGTTCACCCTCCTGAACTCTCACACATCCTGAGAACATTTATACACATCATGACCAAACCTGAGCCTCCTCGCTGATAAAGATGCCAAAAAAAATACCATGTTTGAAGAATATGGCGGTCGCTAAAGTGACTCCACCCACCACAGGTAGTCTCAGAAACAGAATCTTTGATTTTATATAAACGGAAACCCTAAAATTCGGAACCCTTGACGGGCTACACGGGTGAAAAAGTCTCTCAGAGCAGAGAGAATCTTGTCTGCAAGAGTTTGGCATAATAATATGGATTCCTCTGGTGATCACATGCATGTGTGTGTGTGTGTGTGGAACCAGACTCCAGTCTTGGCCCGCAGTAATAAGATCAGGCTGTTTGGGACCGGCAGACTGAGCCTCTCTCAGGGTGGCCCATCTGGCCAACGCCCAGGCCACGGCGCCAGCCACCGGCTCGGCTGTGCGGGGACGCATCTGCGGTCCTGCGTGGTGTATCAAGTGTTACACAGTCAGGCCTGCACCGGTCTGCACATGGGCCCCGCTCTGTGTGTGTGTGTGTCCCGCAGATGGGATCGTGGGTCAACTAATGGCAGCAAATCACTGGCTGTGAATGCTTCAACCCACCTGAGAGCTGCAGATGTACAGATGAACCACAGTCAGACAGCAGAGCAGCACCGGGGGAGCACCGGCACGATCTGCTGATGCTCACTTTAAAAATCATCAACAATTACACCAAAGTGCTTTAATGCGTCGCTAAAAGGTTTGAAATATTAATGGAATGAAGCAAAGGTAGGGAGTCGAATGGGAAACGCGTCATTTCCTCTCAGTTGGGGTTGTTCGGGGCATGTGTGTGATTGACAGCAGCCGGCGGGGCATGGTTGCTGTTCTACCAACGGGAAAAAGATGCAAAATACACAAACCTGCTGCAACTATGGCAACTGTCAGGGGCCTGAGGCTTGTTTGCTTAGAAGTATCGAAGAGCAACGGCCTGACCTGTATTGAAAGAAGCCGCCTGGCCTGCAAAGTGGGACTGGCAGAGCAATTATCTGCCGTGAATATCAATATAGGCAAGCATTCCTTAAGTTAGGACGTGACGAGCTCCTTGGACTCGTCTTCCATCATTATTTAAACACAAGGCTGGTGGAGGAGCACCCGACTGAAATAGCAAATCCAGCTCCGAGTCTGCCTCAACACACAAACGACATCAGATTACAGGCGTGTGTGTTCTACAACAGAGCGAAAACGATTCCTATCCAGCCATGTAAGGAATATGTGTTGTATCTATTGCTCACGAGTGTGTAATTCAGTTTCAGGAAGCTGGGTGGGAGATGAGAGAATGCAGACATGACAGCAGCTGCGTAGCTGAGAGATCATAAGAGAGAAGTGAGCGCGCGCTAATACAAGATGACACATCTGCCTGGGAGATCTAATGGTCCGTGAGGTAGAAGTGTATTGGGTTTGTTGTGCATTAGCCACGGAGCAGACTGCAGACGGTGAGGATTTGAGAAGGAAGAAAGGAGATTATGATGGAGCGGGTCCATTGGAAGCATCTGTCTGATCAACAGAAAAAAAATACTGTGGCAAGATGAGGATGTAACGTTTGGCAATACATTTCTGCCTTAACTGCAGCAAAGATGAAAATGTCCCTCGGTTCACGAGATATCTGATTTACGGTCACATTTTATACCTTCAGAGGTCCTGCGGAATAAACACTGAAGCACAAAGGCAGAAAGAAAGAAAGAACAATAAGATGTGGCATTGTCATCTCATAAAAAAAACAATATAATTTTATTTTTAAGTCTTGCGCAGTAAAGAAAATTGGATTTTTTTATTAGTTCGAGCTTAGTGTTATTTGAGCCCTCTCAACAAGCTAAAATGCTAAGCTAATATAGCGACAAAATAGAGACGGTTTGCAAGAACCCAAGTCTGCATAGGAATAACCAGAATGTTACTTTAATGATTTAAGGGGTCACGTTCCTTTATACTTTGACTGAAGTTCTAGCTAAAATAATGCAGGGTGCACGTCAACATTAGCGATCAGCTAAATCCAAGACACACACACGGTGTATGAGTGTGTGCACTAAGAGCCTTAAACGTGTGTGAGAACTGCGACAGCCACTCATTTATCGGAGCAGCTCCTTCTGTTTCCTGGAAGCTTGTTGTTCATTCACGCCCTCGGTTTGTCCGCCAAAGATCTGGTTAACCATTAAAGCCGTGTCTCTACAGGACGTTTCACGTTCCACTGAATTTGCAGCTTACATAACGTATGGCCTCACAAGGGGACAGTGTGGGATCATTTCAAGGATTACTACCAACCCTTCGACCTTTACAGCACTGCGCTACAACCCATTAAGCCGAGTACCACCGCATATATTTCAGACACGGGTGGTCACAGCAGCAGCAATTAAAGCCCCGGCACTGCAAGTGTTAGCAATATGCTCTGAGCATAACGCACGTATCAGCATTGTCTTCGTACAGGCTGTTTCCACCGGGCGGCAAACACGACGAGCAGACTTCAAACGCCCTGCGGTCCGCTCGCCTGGCTGCACAGTTTAAAAGCTGGACGTGGTGTGTGTGTGTGTGTGGGACAAAGGCAACCCTCGAAAGCATTGTGATAATCGGGGCCGGTGGAATTTTCCCTGCATCATTAAAAAGGGATTGGTCCGTTCACCGCGTCCATGGGAAGTGCTGTTAGCTAACCTAACAAAGGTGCTCTGGCCGAGGACCCCCAGAGATGAAGGGCATCGCAGCGGCTCACAGAGTCCACCTCTAATCCCTTCAACCCAATTGTACCAATACACTTTAAACCCTTTGACCACTTCCCACTCTAATCTCTGCAGATTTGGGTGAGTTAAACAAGTTTCCTCCTCTACCTCTTTCCTCGCTGGAGTCATAAGTTTCCTTGCAACTTGATTGAGCAGAATTTAATTCACCAGGTGTGGAAGGAAACCTGAAATATAAGGTATTATGTAAAAGCACCAAGGCCAGTAAAGCACTGCATCAATCCTGGAGGGATTACAACCAATTGGGATTTGTTTTCATTTTTTTGATCAATGCTGACCTGGATTTAACATTTTTTGGATGTGTTAATAAAATATTAGCACTGTTCTTCTGCTATAATTTCATATGATAATTAAAATACACAAATATTTAAATGCAGAAGATTCTCAGGCTTGCTCTGTGGACGGTGGCCTGCGTATTTACAGCTCCACCGTGTCAAGAGGATGTTGTGTGTATGTCGGTTTGCTGGGCAGAGGAGGTGGAGAACTTCCGCTACAGGGAGAAAGACACCCCCTAATTTCAGCTTGACCTCGGCTTGTTTAGCATCCCCTTTTGCGGCGGTGACAGTGACACGTGTCTGGGGTGGGATCAGCTCATTGAAACGGGGGGTGTGGGGGCAGCAGAAGGCCTGTGCGTGCCTGTGTGCAGATGGACGGACCGTTAGGGATGCGGGCCTTTATTCCCAGGAGGGGAGGCAGAGGTCAGGGATCAAAGCCACGACTGACTCGCCTCCCGGCTCGCTGTCTGGGGACGTAGCAGGACCCGGAGTGAAGAGCTGCTCTGGCTGGCTGCATTATGCAGTTTGTGCAATTAAAGCAGCAGCCGGGATGGCAGGGGTGCGCTGGAGCGCTGTGCTGTTTGTGTGTTTTGTGTCTCCTGTGCCAGGCTCATGTAGCCTGCAAAATGTAGCCGTGCAGCTGCCATGAGCCACACACACCGACACTCAGCAGAGTCTGGAGAGGTCTTTTAATTAAGGGATTTGTTAATTTTCGATTCAACTTGACAGTGATGAATGGGGCAGCAGAGTCTGCCCATCGCAGCCCGGGAGGCCTCTGGCTGTCACCAACACACTCGAAAAACATTCACAAGTGAAGATGCTGAAGCCAGCCAGCCAGCCAGCCAGCCAGTGCAGGCTGGACAGGACTGAGACGCACACACACTTCAACACAACACACGAACCAAGATTCGTCTGCAGGCATGAAACAGGAAGCTTTTAAGCACTTTTAAAAGCAAAAGCTTCCATTTTTTTCCTGCATTTTCCTTCCAAAAAGTATGTTTTGTATTCATTATCACCCGTTTGTCGCTGCCAAACACTCTGCATCAGCCTGAAGCAGCAGAGCCACATGTCATATTGGCCCCTTGTAATTTATCCATTGTGATTTGGCAGCCATTCATCTTTTAAACGCTCTCTCATGACTTCCTTTGTGCTCGCAGAGCCGGAGGTGACCTTGAAAATTGACTGTGTGGTGTATTGTGATGATAATTTATTCCCATATACAACAAACTCCCTAACACGATTTTCTCCAGGCTTTGCACCGTTTACAAGAGCCACAAACTCTCAGCACACAAATATTCTCCATGCAAATTTGCTTTTAGCATCAATAAATGGGGATCAAATCTAATTATTGTGCCAAACCCAGAAAAAAAACAGTCTTTCCCAAGCCTGGAAATATATTTAAAAATAACCCCGAACAAAAAAATACTCCGGAGGCTCAGCCAAATATTTTTCTGAAACTTTTTTTAGCCTGTAAAAGACCACTTTTATTACTGCAACCCTCCTCGAAATGATGTTACAGTGGATTTTAAAACGTAAGATGTGAAAATGAGCTTGCGTGATTAATATTTTACTTCAGTGTGACAAAAATAGAAACAATCATTGTCTCATTTCATGAGGCTGCCTGAGCTGTGACTGACACACACACACACACACACACACACACACACACACACACACACAGAGTGTTTTAATGCATATTAATGAAGTTAAACGGCCCACTGTAGAGAGGAGACAATGGAGCAGAGGAGGACTGGTTATGAGCACAAAGCCGAGGGCTCGGAGGAAGCAGAACAGGTGCAGGCAGGAAGCTGCAGCTCCACGTGGAAACAGTCGCCCCTGGATCTTCTTTTAATTCCAAGCTTCCTCTTTTCTTCTCCATCTTTTTTGGTGCCATTACTGTTGCACTGCCAGGCTTTGCATCCTTCAAATCTCCCATCAACAGAACTCGACACGCGACACTTTGGAGTCACCCAGTTCCTCTATTTCACCTTTCGATGGTTCAGGTTGGCTCCTCAAGCGGTGAAATCACCCAACGTGTCATTTGAGAGGCACAAATTAAAAGAAACCAGATATGAGACCGATAAAAAAATATTGCAGTCTTGAATTTTAAGACTTCAGTGACGTGTGGAACCAAATCAGCTGCCTGCTTTTGTCATCATTCATAGGTTAAATAAGTGCGGTTGTAAACGCAGCAATAACAGGTTTTTATGGGTTCCACTTCAGACTTTCTGTGATGGAAACAGGAGAGGCTGGTTGACGCGCTCATTCTTCTGCTCAGGTTTCAAGTGTAATTGTTTTTGATGGCATAAGGAATAAGGAATTTCTTCAGAGTGCTAGTGGATTTTATGTTGTTTAGGGATGTTAGGATGTCTTCAGGTGTCTCTTCAACAAACTGTTACTGCTGTGAGTCAACATCATTTGGAAGAAGAGCAGCAGTGCTTCTCAAACAGGGGCATAAGCATACTTTCCTGTGGTTAATAGTCCTATAGTGGGAGGGGAAGCGATTTTCTGAGCTCAGCAGCGCCCTGCTCCGCTCTGCAGACCCTCCTCTGGGCCCTGAGAGATAATCAAGTTGAACCAAACCACGCCCCCCTGTTTTATTCTGGGGAATTTATCTGCGCCTTCAGGTTGAGAGCGCTACTAGACCCCAGCGAGAGGACAGAGGAGCCGAGGTCCACAGAAGACCCATGCTGACAGACACACCGACCGTTCACTCGTGTTGACCCGCGCAGCTCCGACAGGATGGATTTTTTAGACGGCGGGTACCTGGAAGCGCGGTCCCCCTATGATTATACTTTCAATTTCTGGAACGACTACCTCGGCCTGTCGACACTTGTCGCCAAAAGCAAGATCAACAGCCCCTCCTGCAGCCCCAACTCCATCACCGAGTCTCTGAAAGCAACCCTGGGTCTGGAGGACGACTCCCCGGATTGCTCCTGCGTAATTGGGCACGGACGGGACAGCGACGGACACCTGGAGTGCTGCTGCGCCGCCCCGGGCTCTCCGCCGATCTCCATCTACGATCTCAAGGAGCGCATCTCACTTCTCAGGCCCTACGAACACTTTGCTGGCGATTCGCCCCTGGGAGGCGGAGAATCGCCCTCCTACGGGGGCAGTCTGGCTGGCCTCGACCTGCTCTCCATGGACAGGAGGCGAAAACAGTCTCAGAGGGGGAAACCGGAGCCGAAGGTGTGCGTCTTCTGTCGGAATAACGGCGCGCCGGAGGAAGTTTACGGCACCCACATCCTGAAGACAGCAGACGGCCGAGTCCTGTGCCCCATTCTCCGGGCATATACCTGCCCCCTCTGCAGCGCCAACGGCGACAACGCGCACACCATCAAGTACTGCCCTCTGTCAAAAGACCAAGCGCACCAGAGGATGGCAAAGGGAGGGAGGATGACGGGCAAGCGGCTGAAAATCTTCTGATCCACGAAAATGCTGTTGCACAGATATTCTGCCACATTTCATGCACATGAAAAAAAACAAAAACGCGGGGAAAGAAAAGGACAAAGGATTGTAGATGACTTCATTTGTGTGTCACTGCTTCATTTGTAATGGTTGCTGGTAACTGCGGCCACATGGGCGCAGTTTTTGGCCCCTCGCAGTACTTTTTAGATTTGGTGATGAGAAAACAACCAAAGTCCTTTAACACATCGACCTGAGTTAACATGCCAGTAAAAAACAAAAAAAAAGAAAAGAAAAAACAAAAAACAAAACA
>BJFM01000434.1:2219-41182 GCA_016586285.1 Arothron firmamentum | reverse complement strand
CATGTTCGCGGGCACTTCCCTGCTTAATGAGATGTCAACATGAACGCACCTGATGCGAGATGAATGTTTATAGTCCCGTTAAAGTCTGGCCGTCAGGTCGTGCAAGATATATTTCTCTATACTTCGCACATTTTTGAGGCATTTTCTACCAAAGGAACACACTTTTCTATGGAAATGAGTTCTGTTTATATGTCGTTATTGTTTATATGTCGGATGTCTTATATTCTTCGTATGAATAGCGTTTTGCAAAATATCAACTGAATGTAAATCAGCATTACGGTAGATCTGACCTGCTCCTCCAAGCTTTATTATTTCAGCATAGTTTAAGTACACGGATAGCGAGTTGGCTTGTTTTTTTGTTTTGTTTTTTAATGTGGAAAACTGTAATTCTTGTAAATACTAAATGGTGGAACAATTTTAGCAATGAAGAGTTTGGAATTCCAAAGGTGTTTATCGGTGAAGAGAAATGATTTATGTACTTATTTTTACCTTATGTATCATTGGGAAATATATTCACTGTAAATAAATAAACGTTTGCATTTAATTTGACTATATGAGACTTCTCATTATGTCATTTTATGACGCGGAGACTTTTTTTCTCGTTCAAAACAAGCGATCAACTGTGTGCGGGCGCCATCTAGCGGTTAATCTCTATACTGCAGCAGACATACAATCGAATCTGACTCTTGGATAACAGGACTCCCATGATGCACCATCTACATCAGCACAGACACCCAGCTGGAATACTTTTATTATGTTTTGGGGTTTTTATTTTTATAGATCCATTATCCTTAAATTGCTTCTGCATTTTGTTGTAATCTACACCTCTACCACTAGATGGAGCTGAGTATTGTTATAGTTTTAGATCATGGAAGCCTGAATTTCTGAACGTTCCTGGGTGTATTTTTGTTTTTGTTTTTCATAAAGGAGACGTCTACTTCACCTCTGAATGTTAAACAGCAGGGTCACTCTTTCCCTCACTTATGTTTTGCCCCAGAAGAACGTCAGTGACTCATCATTTTGCAACCTGAGTAGATCAGAATGACAGATCTAATCTTTAAATATACCTAAAGATAGAACCACAAAGATATGGAGTGCCTTCATAACATTCACAATCAAGTGAGGGGAATAAAATCTTGAACACAAATATTATAAGATATGTAGTATCTGGTATGGTTTAAATCATAATGCACACGTTTCTTTTAAATATGAGTGTGTTACACCAGTTTTGGCACAGATTAATAGCTCTACCACTGCTCCGCCGCCTGAGGCTGAGAGAGAATCTTAAAACCAACCAGCGTGTCCTCACTGCAGCACTCTGCTATTGGCTGAGCAGATGCTGACAGCACCGATGTTCCCGTGAGGTGGAAACGGGGGGGGGGCGGCTCTCTCTCTTTATAAGGCAGCGATCTGCAGCATCACTGAGCTGGTGCAGTGCAAAAACGCTCGCTCATCCTCACTGATGGTGTGCAGAACAAGGGGGACATAAAAAAAAAAACTTCTAAGAAACCATCTTTACCCTTTTCTGAAACAAAAAAAAATCCACAAAAAAAAACATCATGAGCTACAATTCCTACATCTCCTACCGACGCCCCTGGGACAGCTACAAAAGCTCCCACTCCACAACCAAATCCTCCATGTCTTCCTCCCTTTTCTCTTCTCCTCGAGCTCCTTCGTCCGGAAAGAGCATCCTGAGGCTGACCTCCTCAGCCATGCCAAACGCTGAGAGGTTGGACCTGGTTCAGCTCGGCTCCCTCAACACAGAGCTGCTGGACCTGCGCTCTCAGGAACGGGAGCAGCTGGTGGAACTGAACGACCGCTTCGCCACGTACATTGAGAAGGTGAGGCATCTGGAGCTGCAGAACCGAGCTCTGCTGGATGAGCTGGAGGCGCTGAGGAGGCAGCAGACCAATCCATCCCGTCTGCAGACGGTCTACGAGGGCCAGGTGAGGAGCTTGAGGGCCATGATCGACTCAGAGAACGGAGATAAAATGCAAATGGAGGCCGACAGGGACAAACTGAGGGATTTGCATGAGCAGATGAAGGAGCGCTACGAGGAGGAGTTGAAGCGGCGTCTGGATGCTGAGGAGACCCTGCAGAGGTCCAGAGAGCAGGCCGGCCAGGCCATGCTCTCCAACTGTGACGCCGAGGCCACTGTGGTCTCTCTGTGTGACGAGCTGGTGTTCCTGAAAAAAGTCATCGCAGAGGAACGCGCAGAGCTGCAGGCACAGCTGCAGGTGGCCAACATCAGCGTGGACGTGGAGGTGTCCAGGCCCGACCTCTCCGCTGCCCTACGAGACATCCGGGCTCAGTACGAGCGGCTGGCCGGCAAGAACGTGCAGGCCGCTGAAGACTGGTACAAGAGCAAGGTCAGGAGCGTGGCAGAAGTAGCCAGCGTGAACAGCGAGGCTGTGCACGCCATTCGAGAGGAAACCACCGAATACCGGCGGCTGCTTCAGTCCCGCTCGTCAGAGATCGATGCTCTCCGGAATGTCATTGATTCCCTAAATAAACAGCTGCAGGAGCTTGAGGATTCGCAGGAGAAAGAGGTGGCAAAGTACCAGGTGAATGAGGGAAATTTAAATGGTCTGCATGAACTTTCATCAACCAAAGGAATGTCAATGTTCCTGATAAAACATAACCTTTCTTGTTTTCCCCATCACGTGCACACTGCATGTCTAATGTCTATGATTGTATTTATCATCATCATCAACTGCCTGCTAGGCCAAAGGAAAGTTACAAACAGGTGCTGTACTGACTGCATCGGGGACATTTATCGCCACCCAATGGTTGGAGGTGGATATATTAATGAATGTTGCGCTACAGTGACAAGTTGTGCTACATATTACAGTACAGAACGGTAGTGCTTGATGTAAATACTATGTTTTTTGACCAAGAGTGTGCTAATATTTTTACTATAATAGCTACACACACACACACACACACACACACACACACACACACACACACACACACACACACACACACACACACACACACAGAGAGAGTGGTACTCATGTATTTGTATATCTATTCACAATCACAGATGAGGATAAGTGAGCTGGAGCAGGACATCCGTGAGGCTAAGCAGGAGATGGCGCGCTACCTGAGAGAGTACCAAGACCTTCTCAATGTGAAGATGGCTCTTGATATCGAAATCACTGCGTATAGGTGAGTCCTGACTTTTATGTCGACCCCAAACATCTATGATTTTGTAACTTTCTCACCACCACCATGTTTATTCCGCCTGTAACAAAACACTTTGTCACATTCTACCTAGTCATACTCTGTTTTCCTTTTCAGAAAACTTCTAGAAGGGGAAGAGATTCGACTGGCGTACCCTTCCCTTCCTGTCCTGAATTAAACCCCATTTCAAAAAAATAGAAACTCCCCACATCAAAGCTCATTGATCTCAAGACAGATGTGCCCTTGTGCTACACAAGAGGTCCCCCAGAAGTCCCCCTTCTTCTACACACATACTGACAGAGTGAGATGCACTGCAGTAGTCGCGTAGCTACGTTGGACGGCAGTTCTGATTTGGTAGAGTTTCTCTGCATTAAACACATTCAGGTCTCAGCAGGAAAAAAAAACACAGACTGCCTCATTATGCAAACACTTAACCAACTGTTTGTGAAGGAGGACATGGATCTTCTGTGGACCTAGACTGTGTTTAAACTGAAACAAACCTGGTATCAACTCCAAACTCTACCAATCAACCATCCACTGTCCCTCATTTCTGTAATCAGTGAAACCAGTAACCTTAAAACTTTATTTTACCTATATTTAAGAAGCATTTTTTACTCTTCTTCTGCATTCACATCTGCATAAATACTACAGGTTGATGATTGGCCCATAGATGTGCAAATGCCGTAGAAGACTAATTGTTACTGGTTTCCTTTATTGTTAGTGCGGTGCATCTGCATCATGTATTTTCAGTTCTGAGTTCAGTTAGAATTTAAACAATGACACTGAAACACAAGTGCAGGCGGTGCTGTAAGATCGATGCTTTACTTAAACTAACAAAAGTTCTGCATCATTACATGCAGTGTGTTTGTAACAGCCGGCGAGATGAATAAACATGCAACTGACCTGCAAATGAGTCCACATGTCTTTTGTTTTGCTTATAGCTCTTGTGCATAATTACTTGTTGTTCTTTAGTCCAATTTGTGAATCACTGCTTATCAAGTAAAAAATTGGAACACTAACCAAGAGAACACATGTGTCCCAAACAATGTAGCACTCATAAACAATAGTTTGTGAAAGGTAATAAATATAAGCAAACTAGTTATAGAAAGAAGTGATGATAAAAACCTGGATGTTGTCATACTGCAGTACTGCACCACTCCCAGTCCCTGGAAGACTGAATTCAGCTGGAATGTTTTGGTGCCTCAGCACGATCATCATTGATCAGGTTGATCTCTGACCCCAGGAATCCTGGGGGGAAAAAAGAAAAAAAACAAAACATAAAAATGCAGTTTTAGTTGGTGTTCTAGTACGATTTGAAAGCAAAAAGTCCAGCAAACAAATTAAATTGAGGCCAGTTCCAGATCGAAAAATAGCATCAACATTTTTTTTAGCCAACAATTTTGAATACCAGACCAAGTGGTCACTAACTACTCCATATTAGATGTGTCACGTAGACTTTTTAACAATGCTAATTATGTCGAAGTGACAATATTTCAGTTTCCACGTTTACCGTTCAAAGGAAATAGCTTGTTGTGCTGCTACTTAGTATGCTAGCCTTCCATTATCCGGTAGCCACTTAGCTTACAATTTATATGTTTTATTAAAACATTTATTGAGGGTGTAGGACGGAGAACGACTACTAAAACTTCTTTCAATAAGTTGCACACACTGAAATAGTTTAGTAGCCTTCTTTATTACCGGAAGGCGGCGGTAAAGTCAAAATCCACATCCAGCAGTTAATTGCTTCCGGAGGTCAGAGGGCACAAACATGGCCGCCACCTTATGTCGATAACATTAACGTCTCAAAGTTAGCTTTCACGTGAGTTTCAAAGACAAATGCTGTGAATAACGTAAACGTATTTTACTACGATTCGAGGCCGACATGTTCAAGGTAATTGTCCGGAGGAGCGTGCCAGCAGCCCGGCTCCTTGCACCGAGGAGCGCTGTGCTGGTGGAGCCTGTCCGCGGCAGAAAGTCGCGCACCGACCCGGTAGCCAAATCCAAAGAGGACCGAATCAAAGTACCCCCTCCGGTCGACCCGCTAGAGATGGTCGTTCTCAAAGAGAGATTCTCAGAGTACCAGCTCATCATGAAGGCGCTTCGGTAAATCATGACAATATGCATATTTTATACTATGTCGGATGCGTCAGAAACGATTATGCAGCCTTATTTTGAGCGAACTTGAGCGTTAATGTTTAACTATAAATAATGGTAAATAATAAAATATGTGGAAGACAACTTACTTTGGGCACTTGTGTGTTCACTCTTTCCCTACTACCAGTTATTAAACATGTAATTACTGGTAAATGTCTTATTGAATAAACAAGATAAATGATGGTAAAACTAGTCATTATTGAATCTAGTTAATTTATTTTCATTGTTTTTATGTCAGGCTGGAGTTTAAGGAGGAGGTGTTAAGGAAGAAGTATGAGGAGGAGACAGGCTCCCTGGCTGAGGAGAGAGCGAGGCAGGAGGCAGAGGAGCATCGCACCCTCATGGAATGGAACAACCAGGAAAACGCCCGCCTGCTGAAACTCCGGTAATAAGCAGCTTAACATGACAACAGAGAGCTTTAACAGTGGACAATACTTGCATCTCTGTTCCACGATTTTGTTAATTTTGTCCTCAACTGTTTCAGGATACAGCGGATCCAGAAGGAAAAGGAGGAAACTGAGCACAAGCAGGCCGAAGCCGCCGTCATTCGTGAACAGCAACAGCAGGAACTCATCAAAGCAAAAGAGATGGAAATTTTACAGCTGCAGGTGAGATGAAAATGTCTTTCTGGCCAGGTTCCTAAATATTGATATATTATTTTAACCTCTGTCTCACTGGTTGACTTTTTCTGCGACAGGAAGAGGCAAAGACCTTCATCACCCTGGAGAACTTGGACCAGCGTATAGAAGAAGCTCTGGATAATCCAAAGAATTATAACTTTGCAGTTGACAAGGAAGGAAGGGTTGTTAAACAGACAATCCTGCAGTGAAACTGGAGCTGAAGACATGTTTGTGGATATTATTTCTCTGGACTTTATCAGGACCAGTCTCCTGGCTTTATCTTCTGCTGTTGTTTCTTCTTTATTTGGTTTTGTACTGAAAGTAAATGTTTATTGGACTTTATTCAGTTACTGTCACTGCTAAATGCAGATTTCATGTAAATTTCCTCATGAAACGAGTGTGACCTGGTTTGTTGGTGTAACAAACTGGGATTAAAGAGTAACCATAACTGTCGGGTCATGGAACTATGAGCCATTTTTTGTGTTCGTGATACATGAAAGAAAGTTGCTGAATTATTTATCATTATGGAAATCTGGGTATTTCAAATCACTCACGTTGAATTCACGTTGCTGTCCAGCAGGTGGCGCTGTACACATCACAGCGATCACTGTTAATGATCATCGATTTGACCAACTTTTTCTGTTCCGTTGTAAGCAAAACTTTCTCTCTCCTAAATGATTTTCAGGCAGACAAGATCAACATTGACATAAGTGAATCAGATATGAAATAGATAATGTCTTTGCCCTTTTTATTTGGCACAATGTGATGGCTTTGTTCAACATCTAAATGAATATTAATACAATATACAGTCATGACCTGAAGATGGCTTCAGGTTCTGAAGTTATTACTAATGACAACAAAGTCAGTGAGAAACTGCAATTAGCAATAAATACATTCACAAAATACTATCAGACATGACTTGGGAAAAACAACTTTTAAAAAAAGATGGCTGCTGAAAATGATTTATGTTGAACAACATGTTTATTTCCCCCCTAAATAACAGAAGTTATTTTACAACTTCTGAATTATTTATTCTGTGGTCAGATGATGCTAACACACTGTGTAGTTCTGAACCAGATAAATTAAAAATAAAGTTGCTTTTTTTAAAACCATGACAGACTTCATACAAAATTCAGATTAAAAGCTGTACATCAGTCAGAAAAACACTATTTTTAGATTGAAATGTAATTCACAACAGACTGAGTAAACACACAACAACCCTAATGCTCAAGTATAATTATTCAGTCACATCAGAGAGAAAATCAAGAGTTTTAAACTGACGCTTATTCTGTCCTATAAAACCCCGTTCATTTATTTTTACTGGGAAAAGTTGTGGATAGTTATTTCCGGACATTTAGGCCATGCCACTGTCTCTCACGCTGCTGTTCTGACTAAAGTTTTATTAAAAAAAAATAAAGAGAAAATGTTTGACGGCTTCCTCAGCAATCCCACCTGGACCACAGCGGTTGAGGGCGTGTTGCATTCACTGTTCTCTCCACAGTCTGGATGCGCAGCCACGTGCTGTTGAAGTGATGGTAAATTAGGAGACCTGGTTGTCGAGCTGACCTGGATACTTCTCAAACCTCCTCTCTGCTTCCTCACTGAATGCATCACCTGCAGGGGAAAAAAAGCAAAAACGATGAAGGAGGCAGATATGCTGATGTCGGTGTTCATCTTCTCTCCGTACCGTTGTGGCAGTTATGCAGCCAGATTCGATGGCCGTCATACTTGCAGTTGCATTTCATGGCGTTGTTGGTGAAGTCGCTCTCTGCCACCTCGTAGTTGGGATTGATCACAACCTACAGGGGTGAAAGTGGCAAGTTTCCCGGTGTTCAACTTTCAGTAAAGTATTTTGCGAAGTGCTGGCTCTGTTGGTTCGCGCTTGCCTGAAAAATGTAGTTCCCAGGTTTGACGTCTGTGATATCGATCCACTGGCAGTCAATGTCGTGGCGATACAGATCCCAGCAGCCCACAGTGATGCCCTGGTCGCCAAAGTTTGCACATTCGTACCGCTTAGAAATACCTGGTTGAGCACAGCACATTTACTGAAGTTCTGTACCTGAGCACAACCCAAACGAGTCCAGCACGCTCACCCTCTTCACAGTCTGAGTCCTCCAGGCAGAAACTGGCTTTGTGACCTTCTGCCACCCTGGTACCGTTGGCGTTCAGCAGGTCATAGTGGGTGAAGATGTCCATGCTGTGATAATGGCTGCAAAATGCGGAGAAGGACCACATCTGACCAGTTCAAACACGTCCTGCCTTGCTTGACCAGCATCCCGTGTTCAGTACAGGCAGCATTAATAAAACAATCCTTACCCGTGGCAGGCGTGCCAGACCCACGAGTGGCGGCCCGCCTTCGGCTTGAAGTCCGTCCGGCCGATGTTGTGGATCTGGGAGGAGAAGCGGAGCAGCCGTCGATGTCCGTAGGGCCAGTTGGCCTTGGCTGCGGACTTGGACAGGCAGTCCTCCTCAGCAGCGCAGTACAGCATGTGCAGAGGTCGGTCCTCGATGTAAACCGTCTGCTGCACCAGAGGGGCGTTCAGGATCAGGTCGGAGGCCGCTGGGCAAAGATGGAGAGGCTGTCAGTCAGGCCTGACTCCTGAGGCCGCGTCTCTGCTCACCTGTCACTCACTCTCAGAGCAGATGACTCCTGCTGCAAACCTGGACGCGCTCTTCTGACAGCTGACGGTTTTGTGATGCTGGCACTGGCTCAGAGACATCTCGCTGCCTGTGCACTTCACGCCGCTCATCACCATCTCTGTCACGTTGCTGCTGTCCCAGTACCAGGTTTCCTTAGATTCAGGGTTTACAAAGTAGGAAACAATTACTCGGCGTGGTGGAAAAGCGGTGAAAAACAGATGGCCATGAGTCACTTTTGGCTGCGCAGTGAAGACACAGAGTTTATACTCATTCTGGAGGACAACAATTCAGCTGAAATGCTTTCAGGCCTATTATTAAATTTAAAATTAAATCTGCACCAATTCTATGAGTAATTTTCATTGTGTTTGGCTCTACTTAGATTTTGCTTTTTGCAGATGAACATTATCTTTGGCTTTTTTTTTTTATCTTTGTTTTTTAACATATTAATCATTCCAAACTACATATGTCTGAATAGAATGCTTAATTATTTTTTTTTTGTATAAAGTGAAAACATACTCTTTGAGCTTTTCTTCCTACTTACATTGACAGCATGCATGGCGTAGCCGAGCCCTAGCTGCCTGCAAACAACCATGGCTTCTTTCGTGGTCCAGCCTGTGCTGCACACTGTGCCCCACTTGGACCCAACCTGAACCTCCACCCGGCCCTCGTAACTGCTCCGACCGCCTACTATCCGAATCTGCAGAAAACACCCTGCTGGGAGTCAGTGAGGGGGCGAGCTTCCTGTCCCGTCTGTAAGCTCTTGCCCTGGAATCCAACACCATCACAGCTATGCCTCTGGCAGAGGAGGACTCATGGCTGCAGCAGCAGTTTTGTTAAGAGTGGTTTAGGAGTGTTTACCGCGCTGCAGATGAGCTCACTAGGTTTTAGTGTGTTTGAGAGTCTACCTCTTGTTTCTTCACACATGGAAAACAGTACAGGGTTTTGCCATGAAGCAAAAGAAACATCTATTGCATATAAGTACATAATGTACTGTCACTGGTGCATATATGTTCAAGTATATTCCAAAACCCATATTTATATTATACATATATGTGGCAGAAACATTGAATATATATGCATCCAAATCAGATTGTCTTTAACAAGGAGGGAAAACTGAGAGTTCATGACAGTACATTATGTTTGTCATAAAAAGGCAACCGTTTTGAGGTTGGCCTCAGCGGTGTTAATAACCTACTTGCAGGCCCTGGTTAGCGTAGCCCAAGCCTAGCTGCCTGCAGGCCACCATGGCCTCCTTGGTGGTCCAGGTCTCTCCACAGATCAAACCCCAGCTCAGTGTCCCATTAGAGTCCGGCCTCAAGACCTCCACACGGCCCTCATAACGAGTCCGTCCTCCTGAGAGTCGCATCTGTCCGGGGCCGAAGGGGGTTAGAGACCACAAAGCAGAGCATAGATGCACAAGTGCAGGGCTGGCTTTAAACTCTTTCTGAAGTGTTTGCTCAGGAAAAGCTAATTAAGGTTTTTATAGCGGTGATCTTACAGAGTTTATAGCCCAGTTAGCCCAGCATCAAGGCGTATCTATGGGGGACAGCATACCTGTTGTCACAAAAAGTACCCACAAATACTTGTGTATGACAGTGACACTTTGTGACAGCAATAAGAAAGAGTTAAGGGGAAGATGTGAGACGTCTATCAGTTTTTATGTTAGTCGACAACCTACAAACTACCAGAGCAGCAGATTAACAGCTAATGTAAAGAAGATGCAAAAATATGCTACAGCTCCACACCATCCTGGAAACTCTGGCATAAATATACAGTATTTGATCATGATGCAGAGATGAAACACATGAATAAGGAGCCTCTGACCGAGTTCTCCAGGCCCATGTAGGGAATGTTGCAGCGGACAGCTGCATCCTCTGTGTGCTGGCAGTCCTCGGATGTGATGTTTTTAAAGGGGCAGCTCCAGATAGAGCGCTCCTGGCCCAGGCACTTCACTTCATTCATGTAGACTGGACCCATTCCTGGGAAAGAAAGAGGCCTTGAGGGCTCATTTATAGGCATAATTGGATATCAATGCATTTAAAATTCCTGAAGCATTATAGTTATACAACTGCTGCTATTTCAGAAGAGAATGCTCTCATCAGACACAGGCACCCTCTCTGTCCGGAGACACCCTGCTCACTGTCCCCCTCCAAACTCATGCTCCGTCAGCCCAGGTCACACCACCGTGACTGTATTACGAAATCTGTGTGAAAGGAATTCCTTCAGCGCCGCTCGTTTCTGGCTTCAAGGACGCCCAGGAATGCTTCCCGGGCAGATGGTGTCAGGCGGTGTGGCCCGGCGTCCGTCCGAGCACAGAGCAGGCATGCTTGGGGCCCTCAAAGAGATTCTGTGATATGCAAACTCCACCGACTTCCACTGAGGTGGAAATCATAATGTACACACAGCAGAGCAGACGTCCCCACCCAGTGAGTGCTTCAAAAGACTGCCTGTTCTTCTTCTCTGGATTTGAAATCTACTCACGCTTCAAAGCTCTTAAAGGGAATGGCAGATGAGAAGCACACCTAGCAGCATGAATATTTCAATATTTACCAAGCACAATGACTCATGAATGGAAGCAGTATCCTGCTGTCATACCTGTGTCGCGCAGGACTAAAGGAAGACTTTCAGATGGTTTCTTTCATCTCTTTGATCATACTTGGCTCTTGTGAATTTGTCTTTGACATGTTTTTGTTCGTCCTTACCTTGACCCATGCGGGCCCCGGTGAGGGCCTCCTTGGCGCTGCCAAAGCCGAGCTCTCTGCAGACAACGCTGGCCGACTGCAGGTTCCAGCGGTCATCACAAACCGTCCCCCACTCGCTGCCTTTCAGCACCTCCACCCGCCCCTCGCCAAGCCTGGCGCCCCCCTTCAGCCTCACATTTCTCTAGAGAGCAGACAAAGACACAGCTATATTGGCAACAAGTTCAGACACGTTAATTAAAATGTCCATTCGGAGCCGTTTAGTTCCAGTCGGGCTCACCGAAGTTTTCAGTTTCTTTTTCAGGCCACTGTTCTGCATGAAGAAGGGCCCGGGCATGCAGCTGACCACAGCAGCCATGCCCCCCTCACAGGACAACGTTGTGTTTGGCTTCCTGAACTCCAGGGGGCAGGCTGCCAGGTGGATCTCCGTGCCCGTGCACGCCACAGAGTGCACGAGGAAGGAGTTCTTCTGACGCTCCAGGTACAACCTGAGGAGATGACAGCGGATAGAATGTGGTTACAGAAAGAATCCTGTTGTTATGGATGCCGGTAATTAACAACACCAAAGTGAGCATTGAACTGCATAGTGAATGAATTATGGAGTAAATCTGTGACAAAGGTTTCATAGTTGAAAAAATGTACTGACCTACTTTTCTCTAGCGTTAGAGGAGTGAGTTGATAGTTTTTGTGTGCAACAGTAGCCGGCCAAATTTCCATGGAAACAGTTGACCCGGTGGTTCTTCAAACTATTTAAGGTCATCGTCTCAAAGTCATACTAATTAAGAACCTGAGCTTATATCACTTATTTTAATGTTGAATGTTCAAAAAATGAAGAGCTGGAAACTGTGGCTATGTTGGGAAACTAACAAAAACAATATTCACTTAGCGGTAGATGTAGTACTCAACAATTAACATGTTTCACTGGCTTATTTACTTTTATATCATTATTGACCTGGTATAAACAAATTCTGAACACTTGAATGCATTCAACCGGCTGGCCTGTTCCCAGGACGTAAGGCTAATGTAAACTGAGCTAAGATGGGCTAAACTAAGCTAAGCAGTTACTGGATCTGGCTTTTAATTTAGTGCATACTAATGAAAGGGGAAACTTCCTCCTAATCTGGGAAAATTATTTGGAAATCTGACAATTTCAACAGTTTGAGCGGAGCATTTATGTATGGGGCTCTGGGAAACACATGCCAGTCTTTTCACAGGTTTATCCTGCCATTACCTTTTTCCAGGGCTGCTCTGTTTAGACTTAGAGCTAGCTTTAACTTTGGGTGTCGGCCTGCAAGGCAAACATGGGTTAGACTGAACAGTGAGCAGACAAAAAACTGACATGAATGGTAAAACAAAGCAGCTTTTTTTTGAAAGACTGAAACTGCTTCTAACACTAATGTTAAATGCAGGTTTCAACACAACGTGACTGTATTGTGTTGGAAATGGCACAGCCCTTGAAAATAGAATTAAATCAACACGAACAGAGGCCGAATCACGATTATTCACGTTTGAATGTTGTGTCAAACGTGAATGATCACAATGTGATGTGAATGTAGCCAATGTGAACCTAAAGTTGCCACACTGAGTTTGTTTACTGCACACATGCTTTTATATTACAGGAGGTGTAATAATAAAAACACACTGTTCCACAGTGGAATCTGCAGATGCCTCCAAATGACAGCACCAAAGTTGTTAGATACTAAACTAAACTGCAGTTTTAGGAGATAAACGGCTTTCTATGTATTTGACTGCTTAGCTTTGTGATTTTAGAACATAATCAGGATTTTATGACCCTTTCTGTGCAGTTTGTCCAGCATCAGGACACTTTATAAATGCTGTCAGCAGGACTCTCTCTCTACCAAAAGCTGCATGAATTATTTGCAGATTCTGACAGACAACCCTCAGTTCTTGTTTTGTGAACTCAAGAATCTGAGGCCTGTGACAATTTTAGTCAGGTACTCAACATACATGTGTGTTGAGCGGATCCCTTCCAAAAAGCATGCCTTAGTGGAGAACAGGAATGTTATTTGTTACCTTAGATTGAAAGCCATATATTAGCTGACTGACATGGCACAGACTGATGCACCTGACCCTTGAAAATCAGTCTGAACCATCTGCAGCATGTCAGGAGAAACGAGTAAGCCAAAATATGGTGACAACTAAACCTCCAACCGAATCCCATGCTGCAAATCAGAACAACGTGACAGACAAAAGCGGTGTTCCAGCTAAGACTACTCGACAGAAAACCCACTGTCACAAACACAGGAGATGGAGGTGGACAGTGGGTTTTCCTCTGCAGTGTACCTTCCACCGGCTGAAACATTAACCTTTGGCTTGTAGACCTTGTCAGCGCCTCGCTTTTTCAGACGTCTGCAACAGTGAGACAGCCAGATTCCATCACACACGGGAGAACACAAACTCATAAACACACACAGTCATGAATGACATTTCTGTCACTCCACAAGTCTTCAATGTGTCACGTTTTAGACTTCTGGTCACCAAATTGTGGTCCCAGTTAGAGAAATATGACAGCTATTCACACACATGACATCCAAGTCGGCCTCATTCTGAAGAAATGGACACTCATTCTGTTTTCCATGGCGGCACCTTTTGCAATAAACCTGTACTGCAGCCACAGGGAGGTGGACGGGTGGGGAGGTGTTGGATTCTGTAACTCACAGAGGGTCCAACCAGTATAACTATAAAAAAATAAACCCGTTTTCATATGCTGTGGGTGTTTTACTGCTGAAATGTCTCAGACATTTAAATGACAACCAGCTGGGTGGAAAATGTAGAAAACAGATATGCTTATAGAATTTCAAAATAAAAGCATGTAAATTGATTCATTTGATACTGAGATATCTATCTATCTATTTTATCTATTTTTTATAAATATATACATATATATATATATCTCTGAGCATTATGTGACCAGTCGACCTCCACGACCCTTCCCCACAGCCTCTGGCTTCACACATGCTTGCCAGAAAACACACGTCTACTCGCACTACCGAAAACCTTCTGGGGGGTGGGGGGTTAGATATGAAGCCCTCCACTGGAACGCAGCCAGGAATGTGTGCAGTCATACTGGAAAGAAAAACTGAGGGAAAAACTGGAGGTCGTTGTGTCGTTGACTGGACTAAAGAGTCAACCTCTCATCGCTGCAGCAAGCCATCATGGACTCTTCCAACTTCCTCTGACAACGAGCTGAGCAGAAGTACGTGGCCTGACTCAGTCAATGCATAAATAAAACCATCCTCAGGCAGAAACAAGGACCGTTATGGGCTGGCTCACCAGCTGGTTAGAGTCCCACCAACCTGTAGAAGCTCTTGTTGACTTTCTTCTCATGAGGAAATCCCAGCATGCCACAGATCACGCGGGTGTTTTTGATTGTCCAGCCCAGGTCGCAGATTTGGGCCCAACCGTCTCTGTGCTTGATCTCCACCACGCCCTCTGTGACGGGCAGTCTCTTTTTGGCCGTGGCCACCACAGGCCGCAGCCGCACCTCCTCGATCTTGTTCTCATCCACCTGAGCCTTGAGATTACAGAGTTTTTACTTAGATTTACTTGCAAGGTTTCCTTTCTTCTATAAGGCAACAAACACTTAAATTAAACAACACAAGTAGTTGATATTCGTGTGGATCCTTGCCCTTGAACGAGAGCAGCAGACTTGTGGATGGTTCACACAGCTGATTACCAGCTTTGCAGTGAGTCACTTCCGCTGTGTTTTTACACCAGTCAAGCACCGACTGGAGTTTGTGCTCGACGACTGATCAGCCCGACTCTTTGTACCAGGCTGCAAGTCTGACTAGTGGTGTGATTGAGACAGATCTATCCCTGTCATCAGACCACGCCGATGTGCAAAACATGTTAAATCAAAACCACATGGAAGAGGTTGAAGGAACACGCTGGCTCTGTCTGGGGAACACTCTGCTTCTCATTCACGCAGCCATCATTCCAGCCTGAGAGAAACTCTGAATAATTCTCTCAGGCAGGCGGGAGGGAAACCTACTATCATTCAATAACTGCAAAAATGTGAAAACTCTCCAGCGGAATTAATGAATGTAACTGGATCGCAGCTAAAGTTTAGACTTTAGACCAATATTGGGATTGTTTTTAGAGACTGGAGGAATGTCAGACAGCTGTTAGTCTACTCCTGCTCTGAGGAAACAGCCTTGTTTGTTGTCTTGGCTGAGCTAATCCGTGATGATATGATCATACCACTGAATTCTTCTCTCACACGGCCAGGCCTGTCTTAGGGCAAATATTTAGCTGCACTATGTATAAATTCTAATCAGAGGAATAAACATCTAGCTGCTGATAGCTGGCTGAGCCAGTGGCCACAGGTAACTATGGTAACCTGGCATGTATAGTGCACATGTGGCTTACATCCAGTGTGGAATTCGAGACCCAACGGGTTCTGCTGAAAGGAGAAACCCCATCGCAGCAGTATATTAAATGTGAACTTTGACCCTGAGGTCACGGTTCTGCTCTTTATTCAAAGGAATTTATGCTGCCGTCGGTTCTGGAAGATGTGCTGAAATGACTGAGAACTGTCTCCACACTGAGGGCAGCATAGTTACGTAAGCTGCTTCCTTAACTGGTTCAGACAGATGGTGTGGATCAGAGCTAATCAACACTGCATGAGGAAGCTACAGATGGCACCACAGAGAGGTCTAGAATGTCGTCTGTATGCGCTAAAACTTATAGGCTGTGTGGGCCAGTAGCACTGTTGTAAAGCATTATTACTGCTGCCTTGTGGGGAATTTTGAATCCCACCTTAGCTGGCAAAAAAAAGCACCAACTTGGCAACTTACATCAATGACATTAGAGTCCACAAAGCCAGGTATCCTCTCATCCAAGCACACAACTCCAGCATCCTCATCGTGAGTGCAATCGCTGTTGCCCCAACCACGAGACTTGCAGAATTCAATGCTCTTCTCACCTCCGTTGCACAGCACGTTGTCCAGCCAGATTTTCCCTGAAAAGGTAGCAGACAGTCAGTGCGGTTCCAGCACACTCATACAGAATCAGTAATTCTGTAGCAGTGAAGGTGACCTTTACCTTGGCCTTTGCCATATTTAGCACTGTGGGTCCATCCTGTCGCCGATACGAAGCCCAGCTGGCGACAGAGCACGTTGGCGTTCGCTATTGAAAAGTCATCGTCACAGATCGTCCCCCACTCTCCCTTGTAGAACAACTCTATCCGACCCTCGTTGTGTTTTCGCGGGTGTCCCGCCAGTCGAACCCTTAGTGGTTGAGTCTGGGCCTGAGGGGAGGGAGACGGTGAAAGCGAAGGCCTAGCTTTGCTTGCCGGTGTCGTCTGGGTCACGCAGCAAGGAAACCACAGGCCCAACAGGAGGCTAACTGCTAACTGCTGCCTGCATCTCAGCTTCTTCATCCTTTCGGCTGTAAACAGAAGGAAAGACAAAACCTCAGCACTCTTATGACCTCATCTACGAAGGCTCGCACAGGAGCTGGAAATGTCTTTAGCATATCCAAACATGATTGATGTCAAGGAGTAAAAGCACTTCCAGCAATGTGAATCAAACCATCTGCTGAGAGTGAAGAGGAGGACAGTAACAGGGAAAATAATTTGTAGACTTCAACAACAAGAAGATTCATCTGTCTGACACTTGTGGCTGTGCATTTATTGCTTTTCTCTCCAGTCTCTTCATGAGCAGTCGTCATTTCAGGGATTTAACATCTTTGATAATGTTTATTTATACTTTTATAAATACGTTATGCAAGAAGGAACTTTTTTTTAAAAAAAATGGAAACTCAATAAAACTTTCCTGTACGGGAGACTAACACAGGCCTGCTATTGATAACGTGATGGCTGCACCCTCTTAGGAAAGTACAGACACAAATACAGTAGTGTGATTTTTTTTTTCTTCTTTTACAGGAAACGCAAACTTACAGTGCACGTTTCAAAACATGTCTGAGGTTGACTGTATCCTGTCTCAAGGTACGTGGAAGAACGCACACGATCACGTCGAGCATTAGTCAGCAGCAGCATTTACATGCACAGAGCGGCCATGACACACGTGACTGTGTTTTCTAATCACCACCAAAACTTTGCATTCTTTGGTGAGTAATGTACTGACGTTAATTTGAGCTGAGGGCTCCCTGGGTGACAAGAACAAACCAAAACTCCATTCTGCAGCATCTTTCTGACCTTGGAGGAACTCTCTGTGAAACTTCCGACCCAAATGGATGAGAATTAAAAACAAACACCGAGAGGGACGTTGCAATTCAAATACGGAGGCAAAAGGAAAAGTGAAGACTGCTCAAAATAGAAACAGGCTGGAAAAGAATTTCCTACAAATTATGGAAGGTGCAATTAGGGTTTTCTTCGTGGCTTTCTCTGCCCCCGTTCAGCACAGAGACACAATCATTCTCAACCTACAGGAAAAACTAGTAACACTTTTTAGAATTTATATCTAGGAGCAACTCTTGGCCTGTGATAAAGGCAACACCTCTTAAAGCAAAAAAAAAAAAAATCATTAATTAGAAGTGTCCCTTCTCACAATGCTGGAATATCACTACAGCACACCAAACACTTGCTTTTTCAGTTTCCCCTCCTCTCAAATCTTTGCCATCTCTGAGGATAACGTTTGGGGCAAAGTTAGTGGTGAAATACAGCAGAAATGTTTTTCTATTGTGTAACATACCAGAAGAGTGAGTTAATGCAAGGTCTGCCTTACCGTACGTTTCCAGGATGTGGAGGAGGATATAACGGTTCCAGTGGAGAAGAGGGAGAAGGCTCCTGGATTTCTCTGATCCACAGTTTCATAAACTTCAACCCGCAATTTAAAGTTGAACCAATAATCCGACAATTCTGCTAGCTGTTCTCGTCAGTCAGAATGTTCCAATTTGCGGGGCAGCCAATTATCCCAGCGGCGTTATTGTTGTAAATTGCCAGCTGTGCAGCCCTGACTGACTGAAGGGGAGGAAAAGAAGGAGGCTCCGGGACTCCGGTGGGCTGGATTTGTCCCGTTGGAAGACACTGCTCCTTTCAGGAATGCTGCCGGAACGTTGGGAAACGGGAATTTCACTCACTGAACGCCATGAAAGACGTGAGGAGCAGCAACGCGTCTGAAATACAGACCCGTAACAGTCCTCAACGTAGAATTAGGTTGGAAACATTATACCAGTCAATGGCAATGCTAATTAATGACACAGGTTAGCCAAATTGACATTTTTCATGTGTCCGGTTTTAAATGTACATTTAGTTTCTTTACTCGTTTGGCAAAAATGTTATTATTTTTGTGTGTTCATTATTTATGAAGAGGATATTGGACAAGTATTTTTAATAAAGTGGCAATAGCTAGCATTGTTAGCTTAGCACAAAAGGTGATAATATGGGAAACAACATATAGCTCATACCCAAAAACCACCGAAGAAGAACGTCGATATTTCCGGTATGCCTCTTCCTCAGACTCTGGGTTACATCCAACACCAGCCCTGTAATCTGAGGTTATTAAACTATTACTTTGTCAGGTATGAGGTATTGATCTTTCCATCTCTCAACCAAGAAATGTTGAATAACTAAATCAGAAACAACGCACGAGTTGATAGAGATGAAAAATGTGCATTTATTTAGGAAATTGCAGCAAGAAATCTGTCAGTAGTCTGACAAAAAAGTCCTTCAGAACAATCGAGATTGTCAGATTGCTTTTTTTTTTTTTTTAAATAAAAAAGGACAGAATGGGCACGTCATAACTTTCTGTTAGAGTATCTCTCATAATACCATCTAAAATTTAAACATTTAGGTTAACAAACATGTAAATTATGTAGATTACAAAGCAGAATGGTCCCTGTTTTCGAGCAGTGGATGAAAAGATTACACCGAAATGACAGACGACAATTAAATAAAACATAAAGCAAATGCAGGCTGTTTTGAAATGACCTGAATCCTGCAGTGTTTTAAGTGCACTTAAGCAGAGTTTTGGTGCCTTAAATTAATCAAGTATATGTGGTATTATCTCAAATAACAAAAAAATGATTGATTTTCTGACATTACCATTATTGAAAACCCGTCTTTCTAAATTTTCCAACACTCATTCGGGGTAAAATGTCAACATCCAGTGAAGCGAAACTGCATCAAATGCATACTTACCATTTGTATGAACTTGGTGACACATAAATGATGATAAAACACAATGACTCAGTAACATTTTCTACAAAGATATAACATAAAGAAAGACTCCATGTTCAAGTTAACCTTTCAGTGTAATTACCTTTAAAATTAGCACCAATCATACTAACACACTTTAGTCCACATGAGAAAAATCCCACTGGTAACCAAATCAAGTGAAATGAGCCATTAAAAGCAACTGGTCTATGATCTAACAGTCAGGAAAAACACAGTTCACTGAAAGCGCAAAGTAGAGTATTTCAGGCAACCGTAAAATCCTAACCAAAATTGACATGTATCTTATCTGCGTTAAAAGTTCGGTCAAGCAGATGTATATATTCGCTCACCACAGCAGAAGATGTTTTGTTTCACCTCTTTCCCCTTCACCTCTGACCTCTGATGACAAAACAGGTCCATGAAATGTTTGCGACCAGTCAGCAGCTGTAGGCAGGCGTTCCATCCCACTGTGGAATCATTCCTGAAGCTGATTAAAGTGCTACAGTGTAGTTTTGGCCAAATTAAGATGGGTGCAGAAGCTCCAAAAGAGCACCAACTGCTCCAAAGTAACCCTGAAACAACAGAAACAGTGATGTTACCATCAAATCACAAAACTGCTGTCTGGGGTCAGTAATGTCTGATTTGGACCGACCTCATGGCGTAGAAAGAGAGCTTTGAGCTGTCCTTTAGACCAGTAGTCCATGGCGTAAGCCAGCAGCTTCATGGAAAGGGTGTTCACTCTGAGGAAGTTGCCCACAAACACCACTTTCTCTATGTTCTGAGAAAATAAAGAAGGAAATGAGTTAACAGAAAACTTCCTTACAGCACCTGTCTCGTCTGGACAAGACCGTGCACGTCCTCCACGCCTTCATAGCCCTGTACAATGCTGCTTGATCAAGATGCCACAAGGCAGCACCGTAAAGAGGCTGAGAGCAGGGAGGCAACAAAGTCCAACAAAGTCCTCCGATGCAAACACGTGTGCTAATCATCAGGAAAACAAAGATACTCTTGTCGCCTGCAGATCGTCTCATCCACCGACCTCGTTGAGAGCGCACATCCTGGTGATTGACCCGATGTTGTTGGTGATGGTGACCAGCGTCGCCCTGGCCAGGTCCTCTTTGGACACAGACTCCCTCTTCTCCTTTGACATCATGTTGCCAAAACTAACCAGATTAAACCAAAGTCCATAACGTCACAAATCAAAAGTCTAAGGCAGACATAGCTGAGTTTGACGCCGCTGCCAACCCTTCACCTTGAAGCTACAGCCCAGCCTGGCAGTCCAAACCTCTCATAGTCGCCTCCATAGATGTCCCGAACCAGCTTGTCCACTCGCTTGCTCTCCCCCAGAGAAGCCATTTCTAGAGCTTCGTCAAAAGTGGAGCAGCCAGTCAACAGACAACAAAGGCCCAAGAAGGTCCCACCTCCGAGGCTGTAAATACACACAGAGGAAGTGAGAGATGATCCAGGAATCTTCAAAATATAACATATAAAGGTGGTTTGGCTGGTGCATGAATGCAAACCCTCTAACCTTGATAATTACCTGGTCCCTGTAACACGTTTGTAGTTGTTTTCAGAGTAGACAGCCAGGATGCTGACCCCAGACCCGATGTTGACCAGCAGCAAAGGAAAAGGGTTCTCCAGGGTGTATGGCCTCTGGATGCAATTATCTGGGTCCGTGGCGTTTTCAAAATAGTAGCACTCTGAGGGTCCACTGGACACCACAGAGTCGATGTACAACACGCCCCGAATCAAACATTCCAGCTCATCCAGCTTGTGAAGCTGAAGGTCTGCCATCTTTTTTTTCAAGGTGAGTGGAATGGTTAAGACAATGAGAAAAAAAAAAGAAACCATTAAAATTAAAATCTATGACTAATCCTTTTATTTTTACAGATACTGTGCAACCGTCCACTTATTTTCTGTGATAATATATTGCTTTTTTCTAACTAAGCCTGTGTTCTCCATCGCGGTCACGCAGCAGTGAAGAAATGGAGACCTACCGTGCGGAAATCGTACTCAAACTTGTACGCGCCCCCACCAGTGGCACAGAGGGTGGTGTGGAGGCTGGAGAAGTGCTTGTTGCGGGCCATCTGCAGGAACACTGGCAGGTCATGCGTCGGGAAGCGGATGAAGTGTAGGTTGCCCGTCCTGCCGCACATGGTCAGGTCCTGCAGCTCCAGGTGCACGTCCCTGATGCCCGTTTTACCGTAGGCAGTGTTGGAGGTCAGGTACCAGCGGATGCTCTTCAGGTTCTCCACCTCTTCCTGTTCCTCTTCTGTTGTGATATCTTTCGGCTCAAAGTACACCAGCTTCACCAGAGTCCCCCCGATGTCCATCCCAAACCAAGGGAAGGCTGCAGAACGACAGGAAGAAAACGCATGTCTCGCAATGCAATACGGGAAATTGTTTGGCGCTTAAAAATGTAAGATGTGAAGAACTGTCTCCTCGTTTGGCACAATAACAAACAGCTTTTTTTCCCACAAAAGCAGCAGTCCACCGTGTAACGCGAACGCCATCTTGCTGTGAAATTGATCCTGGCTTACCGCCTCATCAGTACACACGTTACATTATAAAACAGACTCAATGGTTTTCCTTATTGTTACATTATCGCAGGATGTAATGTGCAATTTAATAGCTACGTTAAAAAAAAAACCCCATTTATGTTAGTATAACCGCATTTCATGACACCGCTGTCAATTGTTTAAACACGCAACGCTGCGTTTTCCAGTGAATATACTCAGCCCACGCTTTCAGCGTCAACACCTACGCGGCCTTGTTTTCTTCACCGAGTCGGCCCCTGGTCTCGCCGTCGAGCTGGAGGTCCGCTCTCCTCTCCCAGCCGACGACGCGGCCTCATTGTTCGCCTCTTCAGCGGAGCAACCGGGCATCTCCTTGCTGGACCGCGGCTGCTTCGTGGGCGTTTCGTCTTCCGCGACACTCTCGCCGTTGCGTCGGAAGCCATTAAACGCCATTTACAGGAAAGAAATGAACAACATATATGCTACAGTTTGGCGAAACTGAAAACTGGACGTATTTAAAGTGAATTCTGAGGCTGCGTGGGGGGTGTAGCTAGCTGAGTAAATGGACGGCAGTGGCGCTCCATACGTCCGGGAACGCGTCCTTTTTATGTTTGCTGTCAATACTCTGGTGGGCGGGGCCAGATGATGATTGATGGATGCCACCGCCAATCAGAATGTGAAGATCTCAGGCAGAAATAGCCGATCAGTTATCCTCAGGTTGGTCAATTTAACATCTAAAACACAGATCTTAATTGATACCAGTACTGTTGAGTAGTTGTACATGTCTCTCGGTTGAAGTTAATCGATCCAAGTTGTATCTGGGGCAATACAAAGTAACAGTTGTTGCAAGTTTCATAAGGCTCCTTTGTTCTGATCCTTGGAAGATCGATTAAATGTATCAAAGCCTCTTTGATCTTGAGACCAACATGCCTCACATACAGACATTTCACTTGAAATGTACCATATGAACATCAGAATTCTCTCTCTTTCCCCGGGATTCCAACTTTAATTGACATGCACATCCGCTTTATAATTTCCAGATTTATTGATATATTTTTTCAAGTTCATAGTTAAGAAAAAAGCACAAAATTAAGACTACAACTAAACTTGGATTGCAATTTACAAGTAGAGTGACGTTACATGGACCATGGTATTTTCAACACTCTGAAAATGTGCAAATGTTTCTTAAACAGACAATCCTATTATCCATTTAAATCTCCCAAAAAGGTCTAGAAAATTGTTTCATTTTTAATTTAAAAATAAGGACACTAAAACATCAACATCTGCATTACCACTTGATTATGGGGGAACAGTGTGTACCATAGTGCATAATAGCTGAAAGTGCAATTTCTGTATAAATGAGTGTATTACATTAAAAAAAATGCTTCCATAAAATATAATTTCTAATATTTCTAACTCTCTTCCCCTGATTAAATTCTCTTTCCCTGATTAAATTCAAGGAATACCACAATTTTATAATGTACTGGTAGCAAATTATCTCAGCTGTGACCCAGAACTACTGACAGAATGATTCATTTTTAAGTATATCATCTTTTAATTTTTGCTTTGGAGTATTTATGACACATATCTAATATATAATGTAAAATATACGTAATAATGTATGTACAAATAAATAGATGCGTAGTCCTCTCTCACAGTTCATATCCTTACTGGGTCAGATTTTTGGTGCACTAATCTTTACAAATACTCTTGTATTAAAGGGAATTTTCAGGGTACAAATCATTCAGTCGTAGTCACACGATTCACCTTTATCACTTGTTCTCAAGTGCACAAATAACTTGTTCCATAGCTAGCTTAAAAAGGGTAAATAACCAATAAAACACTATCTAATTCAATAGCAGGCTTGGAATTAATGACATGATCAAAGGTCTGCCCACATTGCTTTTACAGCTACAGGTAATTATTAATCAGCTGCCTCACGCTATCCCAGGCTAGTGACTACAATAAGGCACCCTAACCCCGAAGATCCTCTTTACAAAACCTTAAAGCCTAATCTTATCTCGTTCTAAAGGTATTAAACTCGCTTAGTTCTTAAACTTCCACGCCAGCAGCAGTGCACAGGCTCCCACGCCTGCTGCAGTAGCAAAGTACTTTGTATTACTGGTTAGGAAGTGAGAGGAAGTCTTGTGGGGACCCTGCAGCGCTGGTGGTGAGCTCTCCCCTGGTGCAGGCTCATTGGCCTGGCTGTTTTCACTGACAGGGGGGCTGTTCACAGATTCAGCCGCCACAGCAGCAGCAGCGGCAGAAAACATTTCTTTAGCTGCTTCGCCGTTGATGATTTGACCTTGGGGCATCGTGTCGTGCCCATCCAGGTTGAGGATTGACGCATCCTCAAATATTTGCAAGGTGTTTTCCCGAATCTCCTGCATTTCCAGGCTCTCCCTGGGAGACTCATAGTGGTTTTCCTCGGGTTCATTATGGTTCACAGCAATGCCATTCTCCTGGCATGGCAGCATTGAGGATGTGTTTGCAGTAGTGGAGGTGACAGCAGAGTACGCAGGTACATGGGCCAGGGTCTCAGGAACACTGCTCATTTCCAGCCGGGCAGTGTTACCTGAGTAGGGGTCCATGGATGAATTGGGTTCAGGTGGAGCCAGGCCATCGAGGGGTTGCGCTTGGATGCTGACAAGTTCACCTGGTTTGCTGAGACACAGAGTATTTTCAATCTGAGAGTCCTCCATCAATGCAGCAGCAGCAACTTCTGTCTGCAACCTGCAGTCAACATCCTGCAGGAGAAATGACAAATGCGTGAACGTTTAAATATGGCCAGAATAGACATATAATCCCCTTAGTCAATATTTATTATAGTTTCTAAAGATTCAGTTAAAAGTCGTGATTATAGCAGGTGATAGCAGTATTCACCTGTGTACAGGCAGGGACAGGAATTTTCCCTTCCTCCAGAACAGGAGGCGTGGTGTCCTGGACTGGAGCTTTACTTGGAGTTATCACAGAGAAGGTGGTTCCGTAAGTCATGTTTGAGTTAACCTCAGTGGGAGGGGGGCTGGGCAGTGATCGGACCTCTGCTGTGGGTGTCATGGTTTGGAGGTCTTCTCCCTGAGGTGGAGCGTCTGTTTCAGACTGCTCAACAGAACTGGAAGGCTGGAGAGCATCTACTGTGCTCTTCCGCTCTGGGGTCACAGCAACATCCTCTGTTTCAGTGTTTTCCACTGGCTCCTGTTGAGAAATGTCCTCCCTCTGAGGTGGTGGGCTTCTCCCAGCTGCAGGAGCATGATGGATTTCGGGTGAGGGTGGAGGTGTCGTTGGAACAGGCACCACTTCCAGCTGAGCTGGCTGCTGAGGCTGACTGACAGGCTCAGGTGGGGGAGAATCCGCGACTGCCGAGGCCTCGGGGGGCTGTGGCTGCCGACGGACCTGCATAGGCGGCGAGGCTTGGGCTGCTGGCTGCGGAGGAGCCGATGCCTCAGCTGGCTGAGGAACAGCAGCTTCACTGTTTCCACCACTCTCTGGGATGGACAGATGACTGGCAGATGGCACTGGATGGATGTGTGCCCTGACGACAGTGGCTGATTCGGAGCTGGGCCTGGAATCTGGGTCAAAGCCGATAACGTTACATTATAATCTGTTTGATAAGCGTATAAGCACAGCTTCTAGAGGACTATCTTCAATTAATCCAGTGAAACATTTATGATATAGCATCTATAATATTATTGTGTAGCAGAGGGTCACTGTTTGAATAGAGCTGGAGAGACCTGAGTCATCTCTCAAGGTCAAACAGCACACCTGATTGCCTTTTCTATAACAAACACCGACTTACTGCCTTTCAGAGCATCGTATTCTCTTCGAATGTCGGCCGCTATAGTTCGTTGGTGACACTCCTCCAGCGCTGTAATGAATTCCTCCGGCCAGTTTTCTCTCCTCTTTAGACAGTCCAGGAGAAGCACCATGCTGTCATAGTTCCCATATGTCTCTCGTTTGGCTAGTATGTTCTCCTACAGTTGGATTGGATTATTGTCAATAACAGTTACAAATGTACAGCACATATTATGATGAATTTTTTCCAATGACTCCTACCCTGTCGTGGTCAGTCAGGCACGGCAGGTGGGGGATTATTTCTCCCACTTTCACCCTGGACACGATGGTCGGCATATTACGCCGCAGGTAACCTTTGTACAGTTTGTCACTGGCAAACGTCATCTTTGAGATATATGTGGACTAAAATAATAACTTCAGCTACAGTTTCTGCAATGATAACAATATTATTGTCATTTTAAATCACAGGAATAATTTAGAAAGAAAAAGAAAATAATGTAACTACACTGTGATCACGTAGCAGTGAACGAGAAAAATAAATAAACCCTCATAATTCAACTTTTAAACTCTTGTAAACTCGTGCTGACATGGAACCAGGGCTACCTGCTGTCATTTATACATAAGACTGCACCAGGAAAGATAAGAACCACCCCTCACCTTTTCTAGCTGTGATAAGAGAAAATAAGAGCTATTGTTGTTCACTGAAACCAAAAGTGAAAGTGAAAGTCAGCCTGAAGCTGGGAACTTCCAGTTTTTGTGTAAAAAAAGCAAAAATAAGAGACGAACCACAGTGCATTTCAAGGTTAAACCCTTCAAGCCTCATATAATTTCTATTGATCTATGTTCCTTTTCTAGTTTGTCTAATTTGTGTCTGGTTTCCTCTTTCCATTGTGTACCTTCAATGTTTCACTCTCCTAGCCTTCTTGATTTTCCTGTTTACTGCAGCCTGTTTAACCTCACCCATGCCCCACTGTCTCCCTCCCTCCCTCATCTATAAAAACTGTGCACCCCCCCACTGCCAGCTCATCAGATGTAAGAGGGACTTCCTGCAGGCCCTGTGTGTTGTGCATTCTTTTGCGTGAAAATGTCCCTTTTTTTGTTAGATGCACCTTTAAACTTTCACAGTGTTTGTACCTAAACACCCATCTCAACTAATCTGCTGTCAGGTTGAGCCAGACGAAAGGTCTTCACAGGATATGCTGACATCACGGTCCGTGTCACACAGCAGTATGTTAAAGTTTGGTGTAAACAGCAGCAGGCCGAGTTTCACACACGTCGGGGAGCAACCACAGAGCAAAGTCTTCCTCATTGCATCACAATGAGCTCATTACACTCGGAGGCTAAAGTTTGTATGACGCACAATCCAAAAAAATGCTGCAATTACGCCGTGCCAGCAACATGTACAGTTTGCATATTGTTTTCAAGCATGCGTTTAAGTGTTCTCGGATGAAAGATGGCTGATTAACAAGAGGAAAAAAGGTGGTGACAGAAAGACCTTGAAACAAGGGCAAAATATCCAAATGAATGACCTCCAAGCTGACAGCCCATGCCTGTCCTTTTCTTGCAGGACTCCTTGTCCTTAAAATGCTCCAGATCAGCTTTCAACGAATTAAAGAATACAGTTTAATAACCTCTGTTAAAGAAAGTCTGCAAGGCACTGAGAGTTCACTGATATGGTGACAATAAGGAAATACTTTTGTTGTTTAAGTAAGTATCAAATAATTAGTTTATGGTGAATGTTACTCACAAAATACGAAGACAAATAAGTTGAACTATGTCTATTCATAAATTAACATTTAAAAAAAAAAGGTTAAATGGGGAAATATGGGGAAAAAAACTCTAAAGACATCACTTAATAGATGTAACACACTTTTTATACAGGAAAACAAGTGACTAATAGTGACAAAAGAGGCAGCACACACATTATAGCTGATATAGAAGCTAAACGATGCAAAAATGTTTTGGAAATAACCCCAAAAGTGGCTTTAAAACAGGGATTCAAAGTTGTACCAAATGTTTACTGACAGGCTCGACTCAAGCTAACGAAGCGCCGCCACAGCAATCTTGCATGACAGACTATAAGAAACTAAATGATATGCGTCTGACGCATTTTCTGTGCAATATTCGGGCTAATTTCTGCTCAGATTGTCGGAGCTGGAGCTCACCTTTGCGGGTGCGGCTCTCGGCGCGTCGCTTCTCCCCCTCGAACGTCGCTAATAGTCGCTGAAAACCCTCCAGTTTTCAGGCGCACACACATCTGCGCAGCGGTTCGACCAGGGTCCGCCTCCTGTATTATCATTGGGCCAGGGCGCCGTCAATCACTCCAGCAGACCAATGAAAACGAAGATAGTTCTATATAAAGGCGGGGCGTGTTTAATCTCGACCCCAAACGTGACATTTCCTCCGCTGTGATGGCAGCAGAATTAGATCTTCACTTCTGGTTTTGCATCTGTCTGTTAATCCCTGATCCTAATCCGTTCACATGGATAGACGGGCAGGGAGAGGAGGGAACAAACTGTGCTATTTATACACTAAATAGCGGCAGCTACTGCGGTGGATTGGAACTAAACAGGCCTATTTGCTAAATGAGGCAAATTTATATAATCCTGTTTATTCTCAAGTGGCCTCTGATTATATATTTTGCTACCCTGCACCCTAATTCCTAAAGAAATATGACATTAAGATGTGAGAATGATTTATTAACCCACACAGATGGTCTGCATTGAGGACTGGTGATTCTGCAGGAAAGCTTTCATACAGAAAAATAGTTACACTTTCAAAAGGCTGATCAATTTTATTTGATTGTGGTCACTAATGAGCTGCACTTGACTGTTATTTTCAAGGCTCTGCTGTTTGTTATAAACACGACATGGCCTGTCACGTCAAGATTAACCACGTTCTTAACACGAAATGCTCCTTTAGAGACAGAAGGTGGCGCCATTTGCCCACACGAGGCCTTCATTTTAATTGATTGTATAATCCAAGTGGGTGCGAGTGTGAATGGTTGTCTGTCTTTGTGTTGGCCCTGCGATAGGCTGGCGACCTATCCAGGGTGCACCCCGCCTCTTGCCCCTTGACAGCTGGGATAGGCTCCAGCAGACCCCTGTGACCCATGTGGATAAAGCAGGTATAGAAAATGGATGGATGGATGGATGGATGGATGGACGTATAATCCAAAAGCTTTCTTTGACAAATATGAGTGACCTCATCATTACTTGTGATACATTATGGCCACATCACTGAAGGTCAACAACCTCAGGCAAGATAGTGCTTCATCATATTCCAGATCTGTTAAATGCGGATTAAAAATGCTACACTTTACTGTAAATATTCGCCATGTTAAATCCACCAGATCAAGTGCATCTGCCGTCCATTTATTCACATAATTCCATGAAACAACGTTGTCTATTTTAAGTCTCTGTGCATCTTGGGTCCAAGGCAAACCTTTCAAATTCAGCAGGACAGAAAGTCCTCAGCTGGATACAAAGAAACCCAGAGCCTGAGGCTGCAGAGACAACCCATCACAGTTGAGTGGGGAGAGACAAACACCGCGTACATCTGGATAAAGTAACAGAACTATACTCTATTCAGAGGCCCTCAGCTTTAAATCCGCAGCACGCTGTTGAGGTTCTCCTGTGGAGCAACGCAAATGTTTCCACCCTTATTAGATTTTTTAATGGTGGAGGAATTTTTCCATGTTTTATTTAGGTTAGACAACTGTCAAAAGTAAAATATTCACCTAAAAGTTATATTACTCAACATGGCTGAAAAGTTTGAATGTATTCATTTGTTGTTGTTGTTGTTGTTGTTGTTGTTGTTGTTGTTGTTGTTGTTGTTGTTGTTGTTGTTGTTGTTGTTGTTGTTGTTGTTGTTTTGCAGCTTGTCTTACATGCAGCCAGCAGGCTCTAATTGAACCAGATTTCCGGGTCAGACTTTTATTAAAGCTTCGCTGACATATGAAGAATTCCTGTCTTTTCCCCCTCTGAGAGATGAATTACAGGACTCATTCATACCATCAGTGATGCTGAACGACCCCCCCCCCCCCTCCTCCTCCTCCTCCTCCTCTTCCTCCTCTGTGTGGCTTTAATGGGACCAACTGTTTTTCTCCGGGGGCAGTGGGATGTCCTCTGCAGGATTTTTGTCTGCTTGGCCTAATGGGGCGCATGTTACGGCTGCATTTCTCCGCTTGGTTAAGGCAACATGGGAGCATTAGCTCATACCGTGGAAACACTGATCAAACATGCCTGTTGGCAGGCTGATTTCTGTAAAGAGGAATATGCGGCAGCTGTCACGGAGGATGTCGACCCGCTGCTCTGCTGAGCACGGGCGGGTTCAGTGCCTCTGAACTGTAGGTGTCAGCGAGCTGATGTGCATTAACACACACACCATCGGAGCTGAAGGTGTGATACCGTTTGGGCTTTTTAACCCAGATCGGCACTGGAACACAAAGTGCAGCTGGAAAAAAGAGAAAGAATATATAGCAACAGTGATAGCTGCGGAGCAGATACAGTCTATGATAAAGACCCTCGTGGTCCAATCAGGAATGTCACACCCTGGACAGACTGATTATTGACTCCTAATTATGGACTGATGATTACTATAATAAGAAAATGATGGATCTAAATGATTGATCCTCAGCTGTACCCAATCCTTCATTACCTCGAGACAAATGAAGCAGATAGATGGTCAGTTTACCTGTTAAAGTGACATTTGGTTGCTGTTTAATTGGACAGAAGTCAGCGTGTGAGTGAGTGAGTGGCCAGAATGTTGGGAAAGGTGTGTGTTTTGGTGAATTTGGAGCATGTTAACAAATAAATATGTCATGCTACAAACACAGTTCCGCTGATGGAGGCTGACAACAGGATTCTGAGCACCCTTCCAAAGCTTCTGATGTTACTTTAGGATCATATTTTTTGTTTTCCCTCAGGTTGCACAAACAAGAAGTCAGGATCAGCTTGCTGTGTTGCCTTTATTCAATAATTATCTTCATTTCTCTCACCTGTCAAGTCGCTCCCCTCCTGCTCTCCTCCTTCTATTTGTTTAAACCTCCTCTTCTCCTGCTTCGGCCTCCATTTGGAGCATCTGATGAGACAGGCTCAGTTATATCAGCAGCTCTTACCTCGATCAGATGCTGCGAAGCTAATTTGACCGTCAGGCAGCTGAAATCGATGGTTCTGCTTCTCCAGGTCTTTTCCTCCGGACAGCTGTGGCCATATTTCCAGAGAAGTCAGCGGAGATTAATGACAGAACCGATTTAAAGATTTTCTTTTCAGTGAGTGTTGGTTACACAGGAAAAATGTTAAGAGCTTTTCACTACAGCTGTATTATGGAGTTTCAGCTAAATTCATTACCGAGTTACCGTGATTTAGTCGTTAATTTTGAGAGCATTTTTCCACATGAACCTTCAGGATTGGGGCTATCGTGACAAATTATTGATTAAAACTTCAGGAAACCCTGACTTGGAGTTGGCTTTTTCAGTTGACATTTCTTGTGTGCTGGAAAGGTTATATCACCAGGAAAATTAATTTTGTTTATTAAATGTTCTCCTTGATTTGCACAGAGAGAGAGAGAGAGAGAGAGAGAGAGAGAGAGAGAGAGAGAGAGAGAGAGAGAGAGAGAGAGAGAGAGAGAGAGAGAGAGAGAGAGAGAGAGAGAGAGAGCTATTCACTGCAGCTATCCTTCATAATGGAGAATTCTAAATATACAACAAATCATAAAAAGACATTTCAGTGACCTGAGGGCAGACTTTTGAAGACACAGTCTATTCTCAGTGAATAAATTATGAGTGCAAATACAATGATGCTGAAGAGCTTTGGAGGCTTGTTTTTCTGCCCTCTTCAACCTGTAACCTTTCTTTTCATTGAGGCGGAATAAAATGTCAAATCCGCCGCGGCGTCTGAGCCACAGGCGGCCGCTGCTTCGCTGGTAAACACACACGGCTAAAAGAGGGCTCTCTGCGCGACCACTGGAGGGTTTAGCTGTTAGTCTGGGTCATGAGAGGAGGAAAAAGAAGAAGAAGAAGAGGAGGAGGAGGAGGTGGGTGTCTGACATCATACTTTTGAAATCAACAGCATCTTTGACAATGAAAAACAGAATTTAAACAATCCAATTTTCATTTTTAATGTTTGTGTGATAAAATTGGTTATATTATGCAGTTTTATTTAAGTTCAGAAACAAAAAAAATATTTAGTATGTCTCTTAAAGTCTTAAAAATGGCACATTACATTTAGCATCACATCATCTGTAATCCTCTTAAAAGCTCTTCATGAATACTCTATCATGCTGCATAATCTAGTTATGTGATCAGCACATCTAGAGGTAATTTGCTGCCTTTTCAACCTCTATTTAAATAATATTTACAGTCAAGTTGGTATTTTGAGTTGTAACTATTGACTAAAGTCAAAGAATTACAGGATTTTGCTGTACTTTTACAGTAAAAGTGATGAAGGCTGTCGTATAGTCCTGTATGTATGAAGGCTATACTGTTTATATATGCTCATTGTTGCACTTATTAAGTCATAAACCTCTAAGTTAATATTAAAATATGAAAGGTTAGTGCACAGACTACCTCTCTGCATGAATAAACGGATACTTTCAGTGATATGTTTAACAATCTGTGCTTTTATCTGAGTGCTTGTTCCTCATAATGTTTAACATTCCAGCACTGACTAAAAGACTGAGCTGGATTACTTCTCACTTTAATATCTGGAATGATTTTGGTTTGGGCAGAACTGGCGGGAGAGAATTAAATGGAATGATTTGTCGGTCATGTTGTATTTCATCTCTGATTAAAGTGAATGAGTGTTTAGGATCTGAAGCGAGCAGAACGGTTCATACCAGAGAATGTTTTATTATCCACATTATGCATCACACGTACACAAACACAACCGTTGATGCTTGACAATTCAGGATATTTACACTGATTTTTGAAGTTCTTAATCTATGCAAATGTGCAGCAAAACTGCAGGTATGAACAAATATTAGCTATAGAAATGTGTGACGTCAAAACAGAGCGCTGCAGTTTGTTTCACATCTAAATAAGCTCACGACAGCAAAGACACCATTAAGGGGTCAAAAGGGTCTGAAGTGGGTCAAGGAAACCAGAAACCAGCTTCTGCTAAAAACCACCGACGCTTTAACATCTGATTCACAACATTTTCTCCTCCTTTTCCCACGGAATCGGGTCCTGCTCCTCCTCCACCTGCGTGTTCCTGCGCCCTGTCCAAAAGTGCTCCACATCTGGGAAAGTCTTCTCCGACTCATCCGTGACCGCGTTGCCGACGGCGTTGGCCCCAGCCTCCGCTCCGTTCCCCTCCGACTTTGGACACTTGTTGCTCTGCGTGTGTTTTGCGCCTCTGCAGGTGCCGATGAACCAGATGGTGACCAGTCCTTGGCGCACGTCGTCGTACATTGTCATCAAGATCACCGGAGAGATGGAGCTGCATGCGTAAAGGAGGACCTGCGCAAAGATGACCAAACCAACGGGGGGTTTGTTGTACCCGAGCCTAATCCAGGCGAAAGTTCCCCACTCTGGCAGCAGCATGAGCCCGAGAGCGCCGCTCAGACACAGCAGAACCAGGGTAACCTTGCTCTGGTGCTGCGGGCAGGGCGCATGGTTCACCGCAGAGTGCAGCGCTTTTGTGTAGTAGCCCAGCGTGAGGATGACCGGCAGCGCGAAGGCGGCAGTGGGGTAGATTTTGTAGAACAAACTCATAAAATCAGACGCGCACTCTGGCATTTGTGAGATGCAGACGGGTTCGCCCCCACGCTGCGCCACAGTGGCGAAAAGCATCTGGGGGATCGGGAGCAGCATCGACACCACCCAGATGAACGCCAGGACTCCGTGGATCCACGTCGGGTTGTAGAGTGGCCCCGCGGGGGTGCGGGGAGCCACGGTGTGCTTGGCTCTTGTGGTGGCTGCGAGGATCAGAGTTTTGGCCACCATGCAGGAGTGCTGGAACCAGTCTGTGGTGCTGCAGATGAAAGTGCCCAAAGTCCACGTCTGTTTGTAGAAGGTGACTGCGCGCACGGGGGCGCACAGCAACAGGACGGCTAGGTCCGTGGATGCCAGAGAGGCGAGCAGGGCTTTGACCTCGGAGCCCCTGCCGGCCTTAAAGTCACGCGCAAAAATCAGCAAAATGAGCAAATTCCCAACAGCCCCGGACACACAGATCCCGATCAGGATGACGGGCACGATCGTCCTGGTGTCCCCGCCGTGGAGAAGCTGAAGTCCCCCGACGAAATCAACAAAGGAAATGTTTGCAGGCCGATCAGTATCCATCTTCCCCATCAAGTTCAGTCGCCTCGACGTGGGAGAACCCAGTTTTTGATCAGTTAGTGGATTATGGCTGACTTTTTACTTCCAAAACAAACCAGCTCTTAAGCGGTCCAGCGTGAGGCGGAGCTGAAAGGCTGCTCTCGGGGTCGTGATCGCACCAGTGGGTGAGCAGGCTGTCAAGTGGGTATTTCAAGTGCTGCCATTTAGCGTCGTCAGCCGCTCACGTCACTTTAGCAGCGTGGCTCCTGGCTGCAGCCGCGCAAATGTGAGCGCAGCGTGACGCGGCTTCCATCCGCAACCTCAGAGGAATCACGGTGCTTTTAGAAACAAGATCCTGCAGATATCTGCTGCTGCTGCTGCTGCTGCTCTCTGCAGGGTGCACATGCGATTTAAACTGCCATTAAAGGCAACAGATTATTTGAATGTGAAACACAAGTGCACATGTCTTCTTTTTGCAGTTTTCAAAGATTTTCCTGAAGCTTTTAAGCGAAGATCTCTGACTTCTCCAGGAAGCAGTTACCATTTATAAACAGCACTTGAAATGCTGGCGGATGCACTGATAAAAAGACTCACTTTTGTCTGCGGCAGCTACATATGTGTTCTTCAGAACAGGTATTTTGTTCTTACAATTTACACTCTCGCCTCCAGGTGCCACCAAATCTCACGAAGCCTCTTATCAGTATCAATGTACTGTATATCCTGCACGAATTAATGTCTTTTCACAATTCTTGCTTGATATTTATTGTTTTAGATCCGTATTTGATGTCATTTCATCCGAGCGTTTTTCTGCAAACACTCATTAAACATTGATAGCCTCAGACTGTGTTTGTGTAAATATTCTTTGACCATATCAATTAAACATTTAACAACCCCCACCATGCTGAATACAAGTGACGCTAATTTAAGCGTGACTAACGTGCTGCCAGAGCCACCATCACAACAGATTATGGTCCTTCACACACCGGCCTGCGGTTCAACATGAATCAAGCAGGAGGAAAAGTCGATTCAGGCTCATTAAGGGGCGTAATAAAGTGACCCTGATGCTGGCTGCACCACACCACTGAGAGCTGTGTTTACTTGACTTGAAAAGCATCCGGATGATGAAGGGGAGGGTGCGAGAGGTGTGTATGTGGAGAAGTGAGGGTGCCCACTCAAATGCTGTCACCTCCTATAAGAGGCCTGGTTGCTAGGAAACCAGAGCCACCATCACAGTATGGGGTTAGGAAGATGTGAGGCATCATCAGAGTCATGTAAGAAAGATCCAGAGAGGACCTGGAGCTTCGGATCCAATCAAAGAATTTAGGAAAATCCTGCAGAAGGTGAAGGAAATGATCTGGGATCTTTTTGATTGATGGGTGAATTGAGGAAGCAGCGTTTGTGTGCAGTAATCAGGGATAATAGGTGTGTTAGGGACTGCAAAAGTGCTAAAAATACAAAGCTGGAGCCCCTACGCGCTGCCAGAAGACCATTGTTGGAAGCAAGACGTTGATCATCACCCTCTACCTGTGGGTTTGAATGAATAAAACGTACAATTAGTCCTTTTAAGGGGACGATCAGAAGGTGTTGTCATTCCCACAGTAACTTTCTCTGCTTCACACTCGTTTATTGGCACACCTGCTTCGCCCAGTTAGTCTGCAGGTGTATCTTCTTTTACTTACATCTCTGCCTTCTTTCCCTTTTCCGCCATTTTATCCCAGACTGAACGGGTCGGCCGCGCTGGTCGGACCCACATTCCCGCAGGCTTCAGCAGAGACGTGACAGAGGAGCCAAATGTGAACAAAAACCATGAGCTGGGCAAGAGTCGAAATGAATTTCAGTAATGTTCCCTGGAGTAGATCCAGACTGCACACAAAGATGAAGCACTTTTTCGACCACAGGGTAGGCTCCTGCAAAGAGCCACATTCCCGTCATACATTTCTGCCCCACATCCTTTGATGCAGAAAAGCTTTTTACGGTGTCAAAGCAAACAAATGCAGCTTCTCCACATCCAGACGGGTCACAGCTGAAGTTTCCTCGCACATTGTTGTCCCACAAGAACTGGAGGCGTGATTAGCAATGAGTTGCTGATGTTGGGACCCTGTTCTTCCCGACTGCCCACGATCAGACGGAGCAGGCAGCAGACAGTGGTGGCCGCTCACATCAACTTGCTCCTGCATGGGTGGCAAGGCTGACAGTTACCACGACAACCTGTGGATGGAAAGTGCTTGACTTGCAGAGCTGTGGGTGACAGCGAGGTGCTTCAGACAGCAGATGAACTCCTCCTCTTCAACATGTTTTCATTTAGCAGCTTGATAGAATAAAATCTGTGATTTGTGATAAACTGAGGGAGGTTGTTATCATAAACCTGCTCTTCTTCTCTGTCAGGCATCGTGCAAAAGGATAAATGACTCCCTTTAGCAAAAGGGCAGACGCCCGCCTGCACAACAGCAAATAATTAATGTCAGGAGTTATTTTTTTAATAGTGAGCATGTGAGAGGGGGCTGTGGAGGAGGTCGGCTTTCTGTTAATCTTCCTGCATCATATTAAAACAAGTGATAAAGGTGGAGACTTGCAGCGGATGACTGTGAATTTTACTCCATGTTATTAATGAGTTGAACGAGTTGTTGCTCTTTTTATGCTTGTGAACGTTTCCTCAATGCTGCTACCTGCTGAGCCACCCTGCTGTCTGCTGTCAAGACTGAGCATCACACGGACACTGATGGCTTATTATGTGCACTAATGGATGAAAATAGCAGGACCAAAATAGGCCCTACTGCCTTGTCCTAGCACTCGAACGCAGGAAAAAGTCTGCAACGACAATTCCAAAACATGTAGAACAATCAGTGAAACATGCATGCTTTTTACATTTTTACACTCCCAATTTGATCTAAAATAATTAGCAATAAAGATGAAAACTGAAGTGATTAAGAAGACGTTAAATACGAACATAACAACAGACCCCAGGAAGTAAGAGAAGATCGCCACCATGTGAGTAAGGAAGGAAAAGCTAAACCTGGTGCATCGTTTAATTTTTCTCACGTTCTTATAAAAAATATCGAGCTGTAGACTGACGGCAAAGTAGAAAAGAAAATATCATTATAAAATAAAGCAGTTTCTCTTAAATAAGGCTTTATAATAGACATATGAGTTATCCACGTGACCGAGAACCTGGCAGTAATTACCGTGTTTGATTTATAAAGAACAGCAATATCTCAAAATGACCAGTAGGTGGCAGCAGAGCCTCGCTATTGAAATAGCATATGTCATTACATATTATAGCCACAAGAGGGAGACTAGAATATCGGCACAGATAACGGCAGAGGTAACTGATTTCAGTGTTTTCCAATTATTATTTGGGATCAATGAGACAGAGAAACAAAAAATATGTAAAGAGAAAAAAAAATCACGAGTCATTATTTCCATAACTTCTATCTAGAAATATATTATGCCTAATATGAGGTTTTATGTAAAAGTTGTTGTTTTTTTTTCCCCTAAAAACAACAACAAAAAAACAACAACAATTACAACAAAAAAGGTTTCCTCAAGCTCAAACCATCAAGAAAGATAAAATTTTGGCTGGAAGGAATATGTTTCTGAATTAGAATATGTTTCTGAAGTACTCTTCCTCTACTGCCTGCAAGTGTTCCGTCACAGATGAAGTTTTGTAGAAGTACAGAACGGGGTGATATTTTAAATTTTGAGGGCCGAATCACTTGCTTGTTCAATGAGTATGAAATAAAAGCAGAATTACCTCCATGTTGGGGGAATGGAGCCCTCTCCTGAGGCTTACATACAGGCGCATTCAAGAAATGGGTTTAAGAGAAGAAAAGCCTGCAGCAGTAGCAGCAAACATGTCACATGTCAGAGAGACTGTATATCACACACACACACACACACACACACACACACACACACACACACACACACACACACACACACAGAGAGAGAGATTAAAGTTAAAGTTTTAACGCACACAATTGGAAAGCAGACGTGTTTGTTTATGGCCCTGCGCTGTTTTTATTTAATCTCCATGACTTGCATGTTTATGCACACAGGGCCGCGCTAATCTTGTTCTCCATCGGCCCCTGTGCATAATGAAAAGGAGCTTATCGCGATGCTGGCCTCGGGGTGACGTCGACTTTCTCCATTTCTGCCCGGAATAAGGCGAACGCCACTTAAACCACGTGACCGGCGGAAATCTCCCGGGACGCATAGGTGCTGTCGCCGGCTGGAATGGGAACAATAACTCAGAGGGAATAAAATGAAGAGTTCAATTGGGAAGCGATTAAAATGAATAGAAGCTTTGACTAGATAAGGCACATACCATTTCCTAATCTATTTAACATTCATTGAATTGAATAATCCGGTCTTATTATCGTAAATAGTCTGAATATTTACCCTGAATATGCTAATTTATGTTTGCTGCAAGCCCTCTGTGACTTAATAATTTTTCCATCACTATATGCATATCTCTCTCCTATAGCTATTTCTAGAGAGGAGTGGGGAGAGAGAGAGAGAGGGGGGGGGGGTGAGAGACCTCAGGAGAAGATGAACACTGGTGCATGGTGCTCATTCTTTCTGTAACTTTTTTTATTCATTTTTTTCTGCACTTTGCCCAGGGCCAACCAAGTTACATTTCAATCAAAAGATTCATTGTAAAGTCATTATCCCAAACTAGGCCCTGATAATTGGCTGTCACTTTGCATAGTGGTGGCACGCTGGCTCCGGGGCAAATGACTGCGCTCTTATCTTTCACTTTTAAGGAAAAATAATGGACAATTTATCATTAATCTGCACTACGAAATAATAACAAGTTAAATGTCATTGGATGTGTTGTGCCTCACAAATAAAATGGTGTCCTCTGGGCTTCTGCTGATCACTGGCCGACCCGTCCTCTTCACTGGGAAGGTGTGGGACTCCTCCAACAGGAGAGAGAGAGAGAGAGAGAGAGAGAGAGAGAGA
>BJFM01000433.1:140204-173267 GCA_016586285.1 Arothron firmamentum | reverse complement strand
TTCTGCGTAGTCTTCCTATAAATGACCCTACTTCTTCAGAAAGAATGTTCCTATGTACTTGAGGGGGAAAAAAAGGAAAACCAAACAAGGCTGACGGAGTTTCCTTTCAGCTTAACCAAGTTTCCAAACCGCAAACCAGTCGGTGGTTTGGTCTGACAAATGTTCTGGTAAAATAAATACACAGAACCGCCTTTGGACAGACGTTCGAGCACAGCAGAGGTCCCATCTCGCTCTTTCTCAACAAAAAAAACAAAAAATAAAAGCCTGCATGTCAGTTAATCAGCTTTCTCTCTCTCTCTCTCTCTCTCTCACACACACACACACACACCGATGACTTCATAGTAACATGGGTTCTCTGCCACTCATTCATATTTCAGGATGTAATTCCTACTCTTGTCTATCTATTCAAATATGAATGATGAGATCCGCAGACGTGAGACAGCTGACTCGGGTGCAGCCAACTTTAAAAAAAAAAACCGTTAGGATTCATGAAGCTTTTGGTTCTTTTAAGAAGTTCTAAATATGCTACTAATCGGTCAAATGTTTCCTTTTCTCAGCAGGTTAGCTTGAGGACAAAGCGAACCGCCATGACTGATATCTGGAGCCACCATTGCACTCTAAGGTAATCTGGCCTTTCGGACACTTACAAACACGTCATCTTCCTCTATTTTCTGTGCCTGTACTAATAAAGTAAGATTAAAATGCTTGATGGAAAGGAGAGCACCTGTACTGTAGAAGAATATATAACAGGGACTAAAGAGTTTGTCAGGTGGGCTGCATTCCAGGGTGTTTTGCTTATAAAGCTCGCCTGAAACCAGAACCAGCACCATTAAATCGGATCATCTCTTCTGGCTTCACACACCCAAAGAAAAAAGAAAAAACATGACTGACAGACAGTAATGTGTCTAATTCTCTATGAGATAAATGGTTATTTGTTGCCTTTGGGACTCATTTTGACAGAAGTGTGCTCCTCAAGGCAGTTTTGGCGGTTTCTTAAATCAGGTCGGGTTTCTGCCTTACGGTTAAAATCACAGAAGTGATTGAAAAGGTTTTTCCTGGAGAGGCCAGTTCTTCCAGACTGCATCCCGCGCCTCCACTTCTTCTGCCTCCAAATTCCCTGGCAGGCTGGAATGGCACAAGACCCTTACAAGGATCTCTTTTACGGGGAAGATTTGCATGAAAATTGGTTTATTTCGATGCCAAATACACGAGATGCAGTATTTTGTTCCATTTTGGGAACCGTGTCGAGGAAAGTAAATTAAAAGTGTACAAACAAATGCCAAATATGTAAAAATCAGCCGTGGGAGATGAATATATTCTTCTCTGTGTGCTTTTAACAAGTGTAAGAGAATACTCAGGGCATTGCCAGCGGTAATTACCGAGCACAGCTAAGGCCAGGAAATGTGCACAGTGTGTCAAGCTGGTGCAGTTAATTGTTTTATAAACGCCAAAGTGAAGGCAGACCTCGGGTTTATTGTGCAGATCTCGCTCAATTAGTACAACAAAGAAGCCAAAGGGAACGCTTTAAGATTTATTGAAAGTGTCATAGATCGATATCTGAGATGCGATTGGGCAACGTGAATAATAGGAACCACGTGCGCGCATGAGGTCATCACAGCCTGGCTGCATGGAATTGTGTGCTTTCAGCAGCTATCCAGAGCAGGGGTTTTCTTTTTTTAAACCATTTAATTGTCTCGGGCCTTCTTCTGCATATCCCATAGGGACAGTACAATGAAACTATCATTTATGATTCATAATGAGTCATATTAAAACTGATCATATTTTTACTAAAAGGTCATCCTTGGTCACTTCAGTTCAGAAAATATGTTCAGCCTTCTTGCCGCTTTTGTCTTTGTTGCTAGAGTAAAAGCCTAGTATCTGCTGTGTGGCAAGGAAAAACATAAAATTCCATTTACCAGGAAGAAACCTTGAGCAGAACCAGGTGACCCTCCTGTTGATGGCCAGCTGGATAAAGAGAAATGGAGACAGAGCAGGGGGAAGGACAGAAAGAAGAGAAGAGATACACAGTGGGGTTGGTGATACCTGGAGATACCGTGTTTATAGTTACCGATAACTATAAACTTTCTCCAAAAGGAATATTTTAAGTCCAATCTTAAAAGCAGTGAGGGAGGCAGCCTCTACCTGGACAGGACGGACGGATGGATGGATGGATGGATGGATGGATGGATGGATGGATGGATGGAGGGATGGATGGATGGATGGATAGCATATTTCTTACTGTCTGACTGTAGGTGAGTCTCAGGTGTCATGGGTTACATTTCAATGATCAACAAACAGGAGCATTAAAGTCGTGCAGGTGCTAATGACCATCGTCAGGGTCAGCCAGGACCTGCACAGGTCCCTGTAGGGCCTAACTCAGCAGTCAATTCCACGGAACCTTCGGAGATATTTCTCTTCAGTTCACTTTTATTTTTGGATCCCCCAACAAGCTGATTGTCTTGTTATAAATTCTGTGGGGCTTGCAATAATTTTACATCAATCTCTCTCTCTCTCTACTGTCAGGCATCCAGGTCGAGGACAGGAGGTTGGCCTGAGTTCTGGGAGGGGATCACTGAAGTGAATAAAAGCAGCCAAACATTCTCAGAAATACGAGTACAGGGCACCGGCTTGATGTCAAACACAACAGGGAGGATGGTAACCTCAGCTGATTTGATTCCTCCTGGGACGGGAAGCCTGAGCTCCAGACAGAACGGGTTTGACAGGAGGACGCACAAATGTGAGCTGGGTTTGATGTCAGCTGGAGCATCAGGACAGGACTCAAGGGAACAGAACACTGTTTGCAATGACCAGTTCTGGATTTGTGCTTGGAGACTTTCTGGGTCTGCTTTAGCATCCAAACAGAAACATCTTTGCCCTCATCTTCAGAAACAAATATATCTGCTATGCAAGTGAATATTATGTGAAGGTGTTAAGTAATCAGCATCAATCATCAGTTAAATATTGAGTAAAAGTTTATGTAAAAAGTAAAATACCACATGCTTATAATAGTATTTTTACAATTCTTAATTTAAAATGAAATCAGAAACATCTACTGTAGCGGTTATACTGGGACACAGAGACTGGTTTTAGTAGGACCAGTTACAGTTGAGCATTCTTAAATACAAAAAAAATGTCTGATGCAAAATTATTATAATGACTTCACACGCTTTGGTCCGGGCTTTAATCATTAAATTTATTAAGATGCTACATAGTCCAACCAGATTGTAATGGTTTTTGTACACCAGAGAGAATACTTGACTAGGCTCATTAATAATCTTGGATAGACTTATTTATTTATATACATAAAAACTAAAAAAAAAAAAAAAAAAAAAAAAAAAATACAGATTACTGACTTCTTACATCGATCAGGGAGAAGGTCAGAGTCACAGGGCAGGTGAGTGAGTGGTGTGTTCTACAGTCAGACGTGGATCTGAGAATCCAAACAGGATCATCAGTGTCAGAGCCCCCGTGGACCGCCACAAGAGCAGAGTAGGTACGTTTTTAGACGTAACAGTATTCAGGTATGGTATTGGAAGAAAAATGCTCTGAAATTCCAAGCAGGACGTATCCAAGGATAATTATTTCTGGAAGAGTCCCTTTGCACAGGTGCGTTACACCGTGACCAGACCGTATTTCAGATCCGCTGAACATCAAGTCATCCTCAACCGAGCTTGGAACAGTGTGGAAACACGAATCTCTCTTCATGGGAATATGGTGTTGTGTGTGTGTGTGTGTGTGTGTGTGTGTGTGTGTGGTTTCTTTTTCTTAAATCTTTGGGAAAAAAAACTTTCTCCAAATTCAGAAAAAAAAAAAAAAATCACTGTAGAAAGATCTAAAAACACTCAACCAGCATGATGCAGAATTTTCAAAGAAAATAATTGAAACAGAAAGGGTCCGCAGCAGAGTGGAAAATTTTAACTGGTGCAACATAGAACACCAAATATCCACAGATGTATGGCTCCATAGGAAATAAGTAGAAAAAAGTTTTGTTGGGATGTTGCAGTTGTATTTCAGAGGTTACTAAATGCTGTTCAGGAAACACATAACCAGTCAGTGTCTGCACATTTGTGGTTCCTCACTACAGGTAAACAGGCTCTCTATCTGTGCCCTTGTAGATAGACCATATATCTAAGCATTTTCATTATATATATATATATATTTATATTTATATTTACCTCCATCTTGGCCTGAGAATAACTTGCCCAATCAAGTCAAAAGGTGAGACTTTCTTCTGTCAAATGTTTTACAGCAATGATATAATCCTGTAACTCTGGACCTCATTTCTGGCAGCTGTGATATTTATTAATGCTTCCACTTTATTAGGAAAAGAAAAAAAACCAGTTAAAATCATAATAAAATACAGAAAAAAATCAGAAAATGTATTTGTGCAAACCTACAACCAAATGACACATTATTATCACCATTAGAAAAGCAGTTAAATTAAGATTCATTAAGTCAGATGCAACACTGTGAATGCATGCAATCAAACATCCCCTCCCTGATAACGGAGGGATGGGAAACCGAGTGACGTGATGGGACGGGAGTCGAGGCAAAGTGAAAATAAAATGCAAATAAAAAGCCTATTTTATAGTGTTTCATACACAGATCAAGGTGGCTTTACAATCAAAGGCGAGCTTTTTTTTTTTTGGTTTCTTTCTTTTTTTTTTCTTTTTTTACAAAGCCAGTGACTGGAGAAGTCAGTTTGATAGCCCTGCATGTGACCCCCCCTGCCCCCCGCGTGGACCATCTCTCCGGTTAGCTCCCTTCCTCCAATCAGGCGCTGCTGGGAGGAACCTCTGAATAACTGTGTACAGTATTAGTGGTGGCGGTTGTCGGGGGAGATCACGTGTACAGACCCGCACAGGCCTCATTTAGAAAGAAAAACAAAAAGACACGACGATACACTAAATTAACCTCTGCACAAACCCAAACACTCAATCGCACCAACACTGCCAGTGTTATAAAATCCATTGGTTTTAATCAGGAGCATTAAACCGTGTTTCCATTACCCCTCCCCTCCCCTCCCCCACCCCAGAACATAGAACCTCATTTCTACTTGTATACGTGAAACTTTGGAAGAAGGGCCCGAATGATTATGTGATGATTACAAAGAGGCAAGACCTGTAACAGTAGATTTGTTCGTAAGACGTTCGATCCTTTTTAGATTTTTTCCTCAAACATTATCTTTTGATTTTTTTTTTTGTTTGTTTTAAACATACAGTAAATGAGACAGAATCAAACCTAGTACCACCCTCCCTCCCTCAGCTCAGTGGATATGGCATATTCTGATCCAAAATCCCAGACGCTGCATTCACTGACTTCATCCTCTGAAAGCATGCTGTGGCCCACCGGACCGTGCTTCCGTCTACAAGACCAACTTGCCCGTGATGACGCCCACCACGAAGAAGAGCACGATCAGGGCCACTGCACGGGCACTCAGCCCCTCCTCTTTCTTGATTCCAACTGAGGGGTGCTGGGATGACATCATGTTGCTCTTCCTCATCCGCAGCCCGTCATCCTCCTAGAGCGGGATGAAAACAGCCATTTTAAAAGCGGTTACAAAGAGAACATTTAGAAAAATCTAAAAGAAAATGTCTGCGGTTGAGGGGCGACCAGAAAAAAAACCTAATCTGGTCGTCAGTTTGTGAATAAGATATAACGCTTTGATCATCACCTGACCTAATCCCTATTGGACAGCAGAAAGCTCCGAGCTTTAACACACTTCGTTTCCCAGCAGCGGGTGGAGGAGGGGGTTAACCCGCCGCTGTAAGAGCAGCCAACAGTCATACTGCCCCTGGCAAGCGCTGAAAGGCGAGGTGGCGGCGGCTTTCGTTAACCATGTGTGGTTTGTGTGTGTATGTGTGTGTGTGTGAATGCTTTCCAGCCAAACTTAAACGGCCTTAATTTTAAAAGTCATTTCGCTGATCGCCGAGACCACCGATCACCTCAGAGACGTGCAAAGACCGCCTTTGTGTGAAACCACCGATGGATCGCTGATGGAAATGAGTGGTCCCAATTAGTGCAAAACCTCAACATGTGCTTTGATTTCCTCTCCAAATACACCAAAGGGTGGAGGAAACGGCAATAACATTTGACCAAATGACTTTTCTACACACATTCATAAAATAAGAAAGAAACTATATACTTTCCCCCCCCCTCCTTCCTGTAAAGTTGTTTAAAAGTAGAATTTCTGCCTATGTGAACATACATCCTTGGGGCGGTGAATGTAGGGATGTGGTTCGAGTGACCTTTGACAAAACTAGTCAATCAGAAAATCATGAAACTCTTCTTAAAATACTGTGTTCAATGAGGTCAAAAACGCAGTGACCTTCAAAATCTAAACACCAAGGTTCGCCCTACTCACCCTGATTTGTTTGTTTTCTTCCCGTAGCCTCTGAGCCTCCATCTGCAGCCTCTTACACTCCTCCATGATCTTCTTTACCTCGCCATCATCCAGGGTGGAGCTCATTAACTTTGCAGGCAGCGCAGAGGTGTCCGACTTCAGCAAACTAGATGACATCATCTTGCTGGACTCCATGTCATGCTGAAAGAGTTATATGGTGACAAGTTAGAAGACAGTATGTTTGCTTTTGCAACACCAGTGTTTCCATGGTGATTCTGACCAGGAACTTGGCTGGCATAGTGCAGTTTAATCTTTGTATCATGGAGACATTCTTAGTATTTATGTACAATAGGGTTGGGTAGGTTATTGTCCAATATTTGAGCTTCAGCTGGTTTTAATTCTTCATGACAGAGAATGAAGAGTCATGATGCATGTTTAGGATTTATACTTTTAGCTCTTTTTTAGTCTCCATCTCATCATTTTTACACTGGCTAAATTGTAATTTACAGTATGCATCAGTGACCCACCAGATTGAACAGACAGATGTTTGAAGGTTACTTTATTTTACTACAGGCTACCATCTCCATGTTCCATAGAACTGAAATTTTCTGGTATTTGCGTGGATAATTCCACAATAACTGCACTTCCTGATGACAGCGGACCCCTTCCAGGTGAACGTGTCTTGCCTCACTCCAAAGCAAAATTGCGCAAGTGGCAATAAAGAGCTGAAAGGGTTGAACAGCCCTTCAAACTAACATATACTCTCCATCATGTTCCTTAAGCAGTTTTTCCTAAATTTATGTGCTGTGTAAGAATTGTCCAGATGGACTAAATAATATATTTCCCATTCCAGAGAGGCTGTGCATGTAACCTCACCTCATCTTCATGATCAATTCCAACCTTGCTTATAGAAAATACCCTTACAATGCTTACTGAAGCATGCACATGTATACCTGGCAATATTTCTCTTTCACAAGGACTTACTGCAGATTTGTGGTCTAACACAATTCCGTCAGCTAACAAAGCGAAACTCCTTTGTGACAGCCCGTCTGAGCAGTTCGTGCCGATGCAGCCATTGAAAGGACATAAAAATCGAAATGACTGGAGCCTGGCTTTGTTTATGGCAGTCCCAGATGTCCTTTGTCTGCATGGGTGTTTGGGAAAGATGATTTGTATCATGATGTCAGAATCAAAGGTTTCCCAGAAGAAAACGGCATTGTAGTAAGATGTCCAAAGCTATATACATTACGGTTGTGTAATAAAGTGGTTTTACTGGTGTAGCAGATCAGTGTGTATGCACGCAAAATCTCTCTCACCCTAGGGGGTGCTTTCATTAGTGGATTAAGCTGATTTCCATCAGCACTGTCTGAACAGGATTATCTCTGGGACTCACGTATACGTGTCACACACTTTTCACTGTCAATAAGTGCTGGCAACAAAGCCAGAAGATCATATCATGGAGATCCTGTCAACAGCTGGGTGGAGTCTGGGAAGAATCAACAATTGTAAACAGCCTCAGAGGATGAAAAAAGTTGGCCGTTTAAAAGACTGTTGATAAGTAAGAAGAAAAGGGTGGAGGTAGAAGAGGCTCATATATATAAACATATCAATGACTGAAAATGAAGTCCAGGGAAGAACATAACACAGAACAGAAAGGGAGTGATGGGCTGCGGTATTAAGCGAATTGTCAGTAACCACATGCAGACCAGGTGGACGTGATGCTGACACTGTACGTAGTACGACTCACTCTCTGGCTGCTGACAGCCTGTTCGAAGGGTAACAGAATGGAAGAATTGGATCAACTGTAATTACTCCAGCCGCAGTGTTCCGATGTTGAGTAGTGTGCGTCTACATTTCAATGTCATGATGTTGTGGTAACTGAAGTACACAGGAAACCTGTACCTGTTTGAGCACAGTGGCTGCGGTATTTCAGTGGATTCTCCTGTCAGCGATGGTAAAAGTCAACATCTGCCTCATGAAGGGTGATCAAGGCAGTCAGTGTCTCCGTTAATTAAGATGTTGTTGATACTTATATTTGGCGACATCTTGTGGCAAGAATATATATTACCTTTCATCGACTCCCTTAAATTAAGAGTTGTAAGGACACACAGGCTACCGCAGAAGGAGGATTTTTCTTATTTTTGTACACTGCATATTTAAATTTTGTGCAGACGTTCCTTAGTGCATGTGAAAATGTCAAACTACTGTTTGTCTACTTGAGGTAACTGTAGGATGCTGTTGCACTGTCATCAATATTTATATAAATATCTTAGCCTTCAGTGAATAAAAACATGAAATGCTGACACCATGAGGAGAGGTCTTACCATCTTCTCATTCTCCACTGGCATGTCAAAGACACATCTCAGCTTAGAGTCCATCAGCTCGTCAGGCTTGGCCTCCTTCCACTAAAAAAAAATAAAAATAAAAATAACAAAAACAGATGTGTCAATTAATAAAACAGCCATTTATTTACATCAAGCTGTAAAAGGTGCTATAAGCAGATCAATAAAAAAGAGCAAAACCTGATTATACAGAAGATATAAACATTATTAAATATGCTGTTCCATTTCTGAATTCTTCCTTTTTTGGTAGTGCTTCACTGTTAGGATGTAGATGTCAGCAGCTTGACATTTAGGAAACTAAAAGTAACTACATGTGTTCCCACGGATGGCATCTACAGAATCTCTGAGGCTGACAAGTCCCAGATGTAGCACATCTGTATCTGTGAGCAGAATTTCACATATATGCTGTCAGACTGTATCATATTCCGGATTATCATCCAATGACAGTTACTGAGGAAATCTGCACCACAGGCCCAGAATCTTGTGCCAAACAACAAAGGAGATAAAGCTACCAGTAGTAAGGGTAGAGTCATTTCTCCTCTGTACTCCTCACAACCTCACCTCAAAAGGTCTCACCTCTGAATTTTGTCTTTTTCAGGCTCGATCCCAGCACTCTTTCTAGTAGCATTTTCTCTGGTTATGTTCTCTGCATGCTATTTTGTGTATGATTTAACCACATCATATTCTCACAATATTTACCTAATGCTGATGATAATTTACTGTAAAAACAGGGGGCTGATGTTCATAACTCATCAGGAAGTAAGAGCATTATCACAAATTTGGTTTCTTATGTTTGAGCATAAACAAATGTGCTTGATAACTAATGTCACATTATCAATAAAACCCAAATAAAAAGACAGCTGGAAAACACAGAAAGGCTGTCACTTCCTCGAGCTTTTATTTTTTACCTTCGCATCCAAAAAACGTACTGATGGCAAAAGATGATTTTAAGAAGGTGAGATCCTTACCACACCCTCCATGTCGGTCATTTCAGGAGGTGCTAACATGGACTGGACCATGAACTTGTGTTTGCTCTTCTCATTAGGATCATAGTCAAAAGGCTGCAGCATGACTGAAAGACAAAGACGGTCAGAGTCGACACATGGACGCACTCTTTGTTCCCTACGGATATAAGCGGGGAAACTGTTGTTCGGCAAAAGTCAAAAGGTCTAAATGTCAAATCTAGGACAACGTGAGGAAGTATCTTTTGAAAATATTAGGCATTACATGGAGTGTTGTGTGAAGACTGTGCAAGTTGCAGGTACAAGAAACTGCCCCATGTACAACATGAGCATTGATGAATACCAGCAGCTGTAATGTTTCAGCAACTTTTCATGACCCTGTCTTTCTGTGTTGACTCCATAGATTAAAGATAAACTAGTGACTATCAACTCTTCCAGGCTGTCCGCTAGCCACTGCTGCAGAGAAAAAAAGCAACAGAGATGAATGATTTCGAACTTCAGCTTACCATGAAACGTGTACAAATCCCCAAACTCCCCAGGGGGTAATATTTCTAACAGCTTTTAATCTTTTCTCTTTCTTGCTAACACTACATTTTGCTCTAACATAAAGCAGATGTGGGGCTGGAATACTTTAACCTATCGCCACATCGGTCGGTGTTACTTGATATCATTCCAATGACCGAGAAGCTATTTTATAATTGAACAATGCTTCAACGTGATCAAGGGTATCTTGACATCACAATCAACTGTGTCTAACAATGATTGCATGCTTCTTTAGCTTTCACTAGAAACAAATGACCTAGGAGTTTAAAAGCCAGCCTGACAATCAGGATGGTTTTCATGACACATGCCAATTTTCCCTAGAGTAGAAAACCCCAAAGATGAAGTGCACCATTACAGCAATCAGGGCAATTCAATGTTGCAAACCAGAACCAGACGGCATGAAAAGACTAAGAACGTCCTGTTTGAGTCAGACCCAATTTGCTCAGCCATCTACCACAGGTCCAAGGGGACGGCACTGAAGCAAGGGAAGAGGAAAGTATAAAGGTAACAGCAGCAAATATAAAGAGAGGTTTGGAGTTCAAGCGCGGGATGGGAATTAACCTTCCTGATGACCCGCAGAGTGAGGCAAAAAAGATGTTTAACATTTTTCTGCACCCAAGCAAACCTCCATGAAAGCCAGTTCTGCTCTCTGATTTAGTATTTGGACTTTCCTCACTTCGAAATCTCTGGAATTCACAGAGGCTAATTGTAGTTAATAGGCTCAAGCAGGATGGAAATCACCTGCCTGCTTCTTTATGATGAATGAGACCACGAGTGGGATGAAGGAAGGAGGCAATTTAACTTTCCTTTCCCCCAATTAATTATGTCCTGTGAGACAGGATGCTTAAAAGCTCGCCATTTACACTGAAGTTGTCACATAACTCCACCCATGGTTCATTTTCCTTTATAATTACACAAATTAATGTAATTATCAAGGCCTGCAGAGTACCGACTACTGTAGGGCAGGCACTAATGACTGCTCACTCTCAAAACTTTCAATAAGAAAGCGCCAAATCGCTGACTTGTGAATGGCATCTCATTTTCCATTTTCAAAGTGTTTTAACTTTGATTTGAATAAATGTATAGTATAGTATAGTATATGTATAGTATAGTAAATGTATAGTACACTGTAAATGTGAAATCTGCAACCCTGTCCATTTCTGTGTGAATGAAAAGGAGTGAAGTTAGTGCAGTGGAGAGTCAGGCCGGGTGGGAAAATTCCCCACAATGTAAAAAAGGCTAATCCCATTGTACTTAATCTTATACACTTCAGGCTATGACCTCACAGACCAAGCTGGTACACAGAATTCACACAGATATGAACTATAACCAAATAATGAGATTTAAAGCTTAAAGAGTTGTGTAAAGAGGGTCAGCATTTAACCGTGATATGACACGAATGGAGGAAGGAATATGCAGTGATGGAGTGAGAAAATATCCGTTTGTGAAGAAAAGATAACAGCTGATTGGTAAAACAGATGCACATGTAAATTAAAAAGAACATATCTTTTCAGTGAACCTAATTATTCTTTGTGAGGTTACCTGAGACATTGATTGAGGTGCCCGCATCGATGATTCCACTATTTGGCCGCACGCAGTATCGGCGCGGCGCCGTTGTCTTCACCTTGAAACAAACATTGCGGTCTGTGGGATTTGAGAGCTTAAGATTTGTGGTGACCACATCTGAAAAGGGACCTGTGGGGACAAGGAACGATCGAGTGAAAACTTTTTGACAACGTCCTGACAGTAGTCAAGGGAAATAGGAAGGCCCCCGGCAGCGACAAGTTAGTGATGCGTCAAAATCAAATTTGATGAAACACAGACAGGCAGTTTAGAGCCCTACACACTCATTGGCTTAAGTTCTCAGAACTCGTAGGGAAAACACATCCGATCTTAGTCTCCCTGGAAGTTTGAGAAGATAGCATCCAGCTGACAAAGACAGAACCTCAGAACACAACACCAGGAAAGGTTGATGATCTCTTCATATTAGATTAGATAATATTTTCATCAGTGCGGCATCAAATACGAGGATCTGGGATCTGGGAATACTGCCTGAAAAAGTCCAGCCTTTAACATTAATGCAGTGTTGACACGCAGTTCTCTACAGACTGTTATTAAGTTAGTACATTCCTAAATGGTTTTATTGTATGGTGTACAAACCCAAATGCTTCCTGCTTTCTCGATAATCCTTGAGCACTGACATCGGATTTGATGTCATTTACATGCTACATACTTAAGTTCATAAACATAATTGATACTAAATTTAAAATGGCAAAGCATGACAGGAAATCCTTATTAGATGAGTAAAATATAGGCGATAAGATGTAGTTGCATAATACTGTGCATGACATCAATGTAAGCAAGTTCAATTAAAGCACCCCTCTAAGTGAAGGATGATGCAGTGCAAGCAGTCTGAAGACTTCATACAATACAGATGGTATTTCCTGGTATAAAGGATCCAGAAAAAAAAAAAAAAAATGCCCACAGCAGATTAGAGCAATGTCTTCTCAGGTCAACATTTAGTGCCCTTGCCATGCAATCTTTTTATCAGTTAAAGTGTCACACCTTTTTTTTGTAATTACATACAGTAACATACATACAGTAAGTCAAAGAGCCATATTTTTGTTATGGAAGGAAATAAACTACACTGTTATTGTAAAGTATTATTGTAAAGCAGTTTCCACACAGCACTGTTTTGCCAAACTTAAAACACTTCAGATTAAAACTACGATTGATGATACTTTTTGCAAACTCAAAAATCATAATTGGAGTTGAAAAATGTAGACAATATTTTGAATAAAGAGTCTCTTTTTGTCAACCGATTTCAATTTCCTTACACACACTGACACTCACTCCTGGTGCTTAAGATAGGATAAGAGAAAATAATGCATTTTTCTAGTTAATTATTCATTGTGGCATGCTCATAGAAGACTTTGGTTTATCCAGTTTACAACCAATGTGTCAGAGCCCTTTCATATTTTAATCTACAACACAAAGGTGTCTCAAGCACGGAACATTTCAGTTTAAATTTTGTGTGGCTTCGTAACTGGCTTCATAAGACCAGTTCACAAACACAAACAAAATCAATACAGTCAACTATCCAACCATTATGAACCATGGGATTGGAAATCTAGGGGGGTTGGTGCATTTATCCAGCATTTTACTGCTGGTTTATATGCAGTTTGTTTTTAAGGTGCATACAATAAAACTTGGACAGAATATTTACAATGTGTATCAAAAAAAAAATGAATGTGATGGTACTCGGGGATAAATTTATGTAATTCTTCAGGCCTAGAGCAACGTGATATCTTGCAGCCAAATACAGCTTCTCAAAAAAAAAACAGATGCTCAACTGGAAAGTTTAATAATCTGAGAGATTATTACACTGATAAGATGCACATATTGGTAGTATTCAATAGCAGAGGTCTCACAGTGTTTTTGTCTTGTCAGCTGCCAAGTTATTAAAGTTACTGTCAAGTTATGAAATGACAGCTGGGTGGCAGACAACCGAGGCAGCCAATCAGAGAGCTAGCTAGTGTCAGCTAGCTACACCTGCTAAGGATGTTGCAATTTATGTGTGGCTAAAGTCCAAGGATTCAATATGCAACTCCAAAACGTGTCTCTATACTGCTTCCTAGTTTTAATGTGATATATTTTGGCTGATTTAAACTGCTTAAGAGAGACATGCTTCATCAGAAATGTCTAACAGGGCCTGGCTTCTTTAGCCGGTGAAGCTAATCCGGCTAGCTTGCTAGCTAGCTGGGTGCTGAGGTGTCACTTGACCTGTCGTCCTGACAGAACGTTCGGAACTCGTTCATATTATCAAAACGTATAGTTCGATTTCTTGCCGCTTTCGTCATCGAAACACTGTCGTGCCCCATTCCTAACCCTACTGGCAGAGGTACCCCCCTCCTCCTCCCGTCCAAGCCGGGCCCTCCCCTCTTACCTCGGAATTTTAGTTCATGCTGAGGCTCCAAGATCAGAACTTGTTCCGGCCTGGCCATATCCCAACAGCTGGAGCGGGGTTGTAGCACTGAAACCACTTTCTGTCAACTGCCCCCGTGTTAGGATATTACTGACCACAGCAACGTCACTAGACTTATTTTATCAGCGAATTCTGCAGATATCCTGCCCCGGTCACTCGTGCTGCTGGAGCTCCTAACGGCTTTTATGATGCAGCAGGAAGGGACTGACAGGCAGCGTGGTGACGTCAGCGCCTCTGCATAGCCACCAAGTGTAAACTCTCCCTGCCGAAATAATCAAAAGTTTTAAAGCCAGCCACCACATTTTTTCTTAAATATAACCTGAATTAAACTCTGCTTTGATTTAACCTTTAGTAAGGCTTTAACATACTTGTCTTGGAATGAGATCATTTCTTTCCTGATAGTAACGATATTTCTAATGTGCTTTGCTTAATATGTCATGTAATTAGGAGCCAATGCTGAAAAATGTATGTTTAAAAAAAAAAAAAAAAAATTTAATTACTCTATATGCATAACAATGCTCTACATTTTTCAATTGTTTTTATTTACTAAGCTTTCATTTATATTTTTATTAATAATTAAAATACAATTGTATTTATATTAATAATATACTATTACACTTCTGTATCTGTATAGCCCATTTGTGAAGTTGTTGCAGTAAATACATGCTCCAGACACACCCATAATTATTTCAGGCATGACTTTTACATTGCATTGAAGCACTGATGACATCTAAAATAATAAAAATACATTACAGGAATGGCCTCCAAATTACAATGACAACACCAGTCTCAGTTATTATATTGGTCGTGTACTGTGAGAGCATTCTTTTACTTAATTTAAATCCTTTGTTTTTTTTACGGCACTACATATTTGGAGATGTTGGTATTTGAATATCAGCCTGTTTTTTTAAATTATAGTTTCCTGTGAGGACTTTTTTAAAAATGCACTGGGAATCAGTCTGTTGTCAAATTCATGTTTGTCAGCTCAATTCAAAGGGCAGCACAGGCAGTCAAACATGCATCTCAAATGTCATTCTTATATTTATAGATGGGATGGTTGGCTTCCGAAGGAACAGCACAACCATGAAGTTGGCCCCTCTTGGTCACCGTACCAACAAAGACGAAGATCCTCACACCTTCCAGAAACACACACACCAAAAAAACTTGTCAATCTTTTATTGATTAAAAACAGAAAATTCCCTTCTTACACATGTAGGATTTCACTGCCTGATTGTGAGCAGATTTGGTTTCACTCATTTAAAGAATGTATCTACAATGTTGATGGAATTACTGCAAGTGGTGTTCACCATTGCTGCGGTCACACTACTGTCTTACATTGTAATATAGTTACTCATTCCTGTCCAATGTGTTGGTATCATCTACAATGAAAAAAAATACATAATATAGGTTAATGACAATCCCAGGGCCAGCCCAAGACTCCATTATTTAATGCAAACACTTCATATTCAAACCTCATCTTTTCAATAAAGAAAAAAAACAAAAAAACATTTTTATTCAATGTATGTGATTAGCACTGTGTTACATCAATGACACAATTGATTAACTAACTGCAGTGTTGTGAAATCGCTTTAACATTTGGCACCATATATCAGAATCTGTCATCAACCATGAAAAGACTCCAGAGTATCGGTTTGTATGTAACACACATGGTCAAAGTGTTTTCCAAGGAGCAGAACGATTCCCTTTTTCACAAAATTGCTGAAGCCCTGTTATTAGTATTAAAGCGCGACCTATCATTGACAGCACTCAAAAGCTATTAGACTGTTTTTAGAATAATGCTCTGGGTTTCTGGGTGTTTGGTTAGTTTTATCACATGTAATTTCACAGCAAAGTCTTATTAAAACTGTCCTCGAGCCAGTATAAAAGTACTTCAACTAAAAGTTTCAAATGATTTGGAACAACATCGGGTCTGCAGTAACGTCTGTGAGGGCTCACAGGTCGTCTGGGACTCAACTTTACGTAGACTAATTATGCTGATGCAAATAAAAGCACTCTAACGCAGCTGAATGACATCAGATCGGGATTATAAAGCTCCCTACAAGCCGAGGTGCGGTGAACCGTGCTTACACGGTGCAAGGAATGAGGTGGAGACTGTTGAGAAAGAGGAAAACCAGAAGAACGACCTTGGATCAAACTGCACGTACTGATTCAGAGCAGAATAGTTCATTAAGCAGTCAGCCCGTCAACACCGCGCCGCGTCTGATTCTGCACCTACAAGACCTCCGAAAGGAGCCGTGGTTTATAGTCAAAGCCGAATGTCAGTTCGCACGTCTCCTTGATTTTTTCTTTTCCAAAGGTCAAAAACACCACTGCATGTTTGAGAACGTGCTAAGAAAAAAACAAAACTCATGGAACCCTTCAGAAATCTACTCGTAATTAAGGTAATGCAGGAAAAAAATAAAGTAAGGCTCATCAAGTATTGCAGATAACAGATGACTTTCAGGATATGACAAGTGAAGCAAGTAGCTTGAAAAACGTGAACATTTTTAAATCTGATGTTAAATAAACTGTTTGCCTTGTCATAAAGAAAAGATTTTACATTATATAGTGATAATCATAGTCCAGGTAAAATTGCATATTGTTAGCCATAAATAAACTCATGCCCTCAAATGAAAAATTAATCCTAAAATATTAAGTAAACAGGCCCCCAGAGACAAATTTTTGTATTTCATCCATTTGCAATTTACAGTGCATTTTATTTTCTGCTAAAATTGCCTTCAAATATCCTTCATGAAAACTACCTTTTAAAAAAAATATATATATATCAAAAAGGTTTTAGTAATTGGTTACTAATTATGAACACGGACTATACCGTTAGATCCTTCAAAGAGTTAAGAATGTTTAACAAGAGTTTTCCCCAATGAAAAAAAAATAACTTAAAATAAATTTCAGTACAATTTGGTGATATTCAACAACACTCAGTCCAAGATATTTGTACAGATTTACAAGTACAAGCAGTAATTTAATTTACATCCCTAAATCAGGGATAGAATACACAATGAGAGTCCATAATCAAGGCAAAAAACATTTTTACAATAATTAGGTCCTTCACTTAAATAACAGTGTCATTTGTTGTAATTCTCTAAATTTTTTGTCCTTGCTCAATAAACAAATAGTCTAAACTTTCTTGGCAAAATAGATAAATGCTTTTTTTTTGAGGCTTAACTTATTGTTGGAGTGAAGTCGGTGACCTTAGTGGGTGCACCCATACTGGAGTGGGGGGGTCATGAGTGTAAGCTGAAGCAAACTGGAGTAAACTGAGAGGGTGAGAAAAGGTCGGGTCACCAGTCGTGTGGAGACAGCCAGCGACATCAGCAGCATGTCCTGTGGGGCTCGGAGGCCTGTCGTCCCAGTTTGAAACCTCTTCCTGTGGTTGCTCCTACTGCATCTGCTGCAGGAATGCGCTTACCTGAGGAGACACACAAAACATACGCTGATGAGTGGCTGGGTATATGTGATGGTACAATATCAATTTATCCTTTGGCAGACAGGACAAAAGCTAGATGTTAAAGATCTGATTGGTTCTGACAAAACAAATTTTGCTAGCAGGATAACTGTCTCAGAACACTTCACAGATCCTGTTGGGTGTTCCTGATCTACAATTATTAGATCCTAAATTCCCCAAAAACAATGACAAGATAACGAGGCTACAAATTAAACTGAAGCACCTGTCAAGTGAAGGCTAATTTCCAATGTCTAATGAGACAAGAAACGATACACAGGTGCAAAATGCTGAAAAGGATTATTAAAAAAAAAAATGGTTTGTAACAAATATGCCTGTAGAGCTCCAAATGAGTCAGACACTGGCATGCTGAGCCCTGTCTACCGCCGAAAGGCTCGATATATTTTCAAACCAAACACAATCAGTCAAGTTAACAGAATTCCCCAATAGCAAAATTATCTTTCAGGAGGATATCACACTTTGCCAGACAGTTCAGAATACAAGTTAAAGGTCTTTGTCTGTGCTTTTAAACCACAGACCTGAAAAGCGGCATAAATTCCTCCAAATGCAACCTAATCAGGCAAGTAACAGCAGCACCACTTCATAGAAGCTAATAACGCATCCTTAGAGCTGGAGATCGAGGCGCAGCTTCAGCATACCTTAATGGGTCACGGCTGCTTTGGTAGCAAAAGGGAAATGATGAAACGCGAGCTCTGGAAAAATACCTTTGGTGACAGAATATACACAGCCCTAGCTTCATTTCCCTCTGACATGAACAGGGATTCGGCCATAGTAAGCTTTTTTTCTAGCTTATTCTGATGTTGAAAGATATTTGAAAGCTGCGTCACGTCGTGAACACAGATGCGAAGGCACGAGAAGCCAAAGGTGCTGCACGTTCAAGAAACAGACTCACTTATTTCTATAAACACTTCATTGATGTTGATGGCGTTCTTGGCACTGGTTTCCACAAAGATAGCATGGATGGAGTCGGCATAGTCCTTGGCATCCTTCTCTGACACTTCCCTGTGAATCCATGAAGAGTATCGCATGTATAAAAAGCTATACTAGGTGATTAATTGTGACATATACAGATATTTATTACTAGTAATTCAGGTTCACCTGGCATCTGACAAATCACATTTGTTTCCTGCGATGGCAACCACTATATTAGGAGGACCGTGCTGGCGAAGTTCCTTTACCCAGTTCTTCAGTGTCTGGAAGGAATCCTGAAGTTTGAAATTAAAAAAAAAAGATAAGTTTAAAAAAAAAAAAGAAGATACAGTTCATGAACAGGCAGACACACGTTGCAACACATCATGACTTTCTTTAGTTTAGTAAAGCAAGATGAAAAGATTGATAGGGCTTTATCTACCCTCATGTCTTGTTTGGTTGATCAGTATGAAAATTCGTTTGAGAAAAATTTCCTCATCTCGACTTTCTGCAGCTGGTTAGCGAAAAAAACGCTCATAGCAAAAGAGCCTGGTCAATACTCCCAATGCAAGGGCCAAAATGATGCCTTCAAATGTTTAAAAAATGTAAACAATTAAAACTGGGTGGGCGATTTTTTTTAAAAAATTTTTAGCATTGGTGTGGTGTGCGTCATCACACCTGGGTACGTGACAGCTACTAACGTGCACTCATCAGCAGACTGCTGCCAAATCCCTGAAATATTACAGCTGCGTACAGAAGCATAGTAGAAATTAGCACACAGTGTTTATCTCTTCTGCATTACAAAAACTGACCTCTTTCGTGATGTCATAAACAATGATGGCTGCAGCTGAGCCTCTGTAGTACATTGGCGCTAGTGCACGAAACTGTGGAAAAGCACAAAACAATGAATACAAGACAAAAACACATTTATCTTATAAGTTTTGTTGAGGGGGGGTTGACTACATCCATTTAGAATAGAATTGGAAGCATTTAAAGGTTTGGTACCTCCCTTATCATTGTTATTTATATGATGGCTGGACAGTGCATGACTGTATGTGCTTAGCTCAACAATGTACAAGAGTTCATGTACTTTATTGTAAGCTCAAGAGAAAAGGCCATCATACAAAAATGTACACAGACAATTGGTAAAAAGATTATCATTAATATGTTAGCGTTAAATAGGAAAGTCAATGCACATATGGAAATCAAAAAAGTATATATTCTTCAGCACCTTCAAGGCTTAGCTCGTGATATTTTGAAAGAATTTGCCACTGTGCAAAAATAAAATTAATAATAAAAAATCTTTAATGACTTTGCTTTCTTGCCAATTATATTTTCCTTTCCAATATCAGGGAATAAACTATCCTTGGAGTAGCTGCCTCAGGAAGGCATACACTGTATACCACATAATTATAGTTGTTACTGGCCCCAAATCCACCAACGGGAATCCAACTTGGGATATTTGGCAGAGACACTAAGAAATGCGCTGCCTGTCTCATTGGCCAGTATTGAGCCACACCACTACCAGTCCTGTGTGGTCCATCTCCGCTTTAACCCAAAGAGTAATCACAGCGAGGCCAGATAGGTGGCCACACAGAAGCTTGGAAAACAGTGCCAGCGATGGCCAGCGAGAGCTGATTAATTGCTGAAACCATAACCTTGGTATATAATGAAAAGAACCTCTTTAATCCATTAAGATTCATTGTTCCTCTCCCGTGTATTCAGAAGGACCGTTATAAGGGAGTGCTGACAGATGGGCTCAGTTGTACTTGAAGATCTTGAAACTCTGGAGCTTTCGTCTTTGCCTTGGTCTCCCTCTCTTGCTCCACAGAATTCACTCGGTTGTTTATATTCTTTTCCCAATGCAAAAATCTGAACAAAGCTCCATAAAATTTGGAAGGTGAACCTTTCAAATCTGCAAAGTACCCCGACAGTTTCATATCAAAACACAGACACATGCAGAAAACTACCAATGGAATGTTACTACTTCACCACAGAAAGGAGAGCCTGTCGGGAGGCGGACATAAGAGGCCAAGGGGAGTGAAAATTAAGGTTTAATGGATACAGTAATGGGGAGATATATATATTTTTTTAATATGGTTATTGTGAAAAGAAGCCAGGAGAAATTTCAAATGGGAAACATTTGTAGAGTGGTGGTAACTCTTAGAGAAGACAGAGCGGGACACTGCGAACACGAAAAAGGGAAAGGCATGCACAAAGGGAAATGATGCGGAACTGAGCCGACACAGACAAATATAGGATGCAGGATGTGAGTCAATGGAGAGAGTAGTTCCTCAAAATATAGCTATTGCACACTTGCTGCAGTTTGGACGAACTTTCTGTATCGTCACACACTGTCTTATAGTTAAAAAGAAGGCACCATGTGATACAACATGAGTAAAAAAACAAAACAAAAGAATACATAAATTCCTCCAAAGGAAATGCAACTTGGTTGTCTGCATATCCAAATGAATGTAGGATGAAAATGAGAAGTTATAGATGGGGGGAAAAAAAGCTTCTATCTCTACAACCATCACTTCTTAAAGTAAACAAGAGAAGGTATTTATTACTAATTCTATGAAAAAGGGAAGTTTTAAAACAAGCAAAGAAGAAATTATTAAGGTGAAGGAGGAACCACCTATTTAAAGGTAAATGTCGCCCCCTATCAGAAGTTATGTAAAACTACATTATTGACTTTCCCCACAGGTAGGTGGTAGGTTTGGGAGGGCTAAATAAGTAAAACTACAGGTGTATCTCTCTCCCTCTGCAACCACATGTAAGTAGACGTTTAAATAACATATCGTAAACTAAATTATGTCAATTTATAATACCACAACTATGGAAAGTTAGAGCATGTAAATCATCCCCTTATTTACCACAAAACAAAAGATTTAACTTCTAACCCGCTCTTGTCCTGCTGTATCCCAGATTAGGAATTTATGCAGCTCATTTTGGTATTGCACCGTCTTCGTCATGAAGGATGCCCTGGAAAAGAAAAATTACCTTAAAAGTGGTGCAACGTTTCGAATTACTGCACATATTTACTACTTAGCTGACTCACAAGTGTGTTGTTGATAAATCTTGAAAACACCTTTATAACTGTTTCAATGATACAATAATTTTAAAACTAAATGAGATCCTAGCCCTGAACTTTAGCAGTGCACTTTGTTGATGACCCCACCAACTCCTCAAAATGCATATTATTAACTGATTCTTTGAAATCATGACAAAGCCCACTGCAAAACCAGAGCTGGTGTCCTAATTACAGCCAACAGAACAACTAAAATGGAATAAACAGGGTATAGGCAATGACCTACCCGATTGTTGGGTTTATGTTTGGGTCAAAGCTGTCCTCCACAAATCTCCACACAATACTTGACTTTCCGACACCCGTTTCCTGTATGAACATAACAAATGTGTTCCAAATCAGAAATCTTTGCTATGCTAATGAAGCAGTAAAATCAGCATCATAAGTGAAGTGATATTTGGATATTCTCTGGCAATTATTTAAGATTACAGGACTTTAATCATTATTTCAGCATATCATGGTAGAGGTGATAGATGTGCTCACACTACAGACGCACTACTATATGCATCTGGTAGTAACATAATGTTAATTCACTGGATCACATCAATAACAACATTTAACTGACGGAAACAGACTGACCAGCCGTATGTTACAGCCTGATTGAGGAAGTTGATAGCTTAACTGATGCTACAGGTGCAACGAAATATGTCGACTGCGTGTTTACAGTATGTGTTCAAATAAAAGAAGATGAAGATGGTGACTTACCCCTAAGAGACAAACTTTTAATTCTCTCAGCGCCATATCGATCTCCTCTCTCTCAAAAGGAATTTTTGAAGACCATTTACAGTTGTTTCTTCTACCCACCTATTATCAACAATATTGAGCCAATGATTCCCGTTTGCCCGAAATTTCACTTCATCTTCATCGAAGCTGCCCAATTCACATCTATTCTTGTGTTATAACGACAGCTGTTACAGTTAAAACGTCAGGCAGCCGTCAAATATGCCATATTGTGATTATTGTAAACAAGCTAGCTAGCTAAGCGTGAAGTCACCAGCCTGAAATCTCCATCTTGAATTACGTTTGCGGTCACGTGTTCGGCTTTTTTTTCTTTCTTTCCTTTTTTTTTGCGGGGGGGAGGTACACAAAGCACATCGACTATAACCTATACAGAGTTATGTGGAGTTTGCGTTCAGGATGATAAAAGGCTATCGACTCCAGCTTGCTCGTTGAAATTACGATCAACCGATCAATACTCGAATAGGAAGTACTTTCAGGAAGTAGCTTGGCGTTCCGTTTGAGTGACAGCTGTGTGGTGGTGACAGCCCACACGGGACGACGGCAGCCCGCAGAGTCGAGTCAATACTCAAGATGGCAGGTAATAGCACTTTTTAAAGTGTTTTTTTCAATAAATCAAGCCTGTAGTGTAATTTAGAAAGCGGCACTGTGGTTTTTAGATATTAAACGACAGGTTAATGGCTATTATATTGCTACATCCAAGATATTTGTCGGCAAAATACAACTGAATTCAAGGCATGGCGATTTAAGTAAAACGTAAGGGCTAGACAAGCCGCATTAGCATACTTAGCGGTAGTAGCTACTTAGCTTGCGAAAGCTACACTGAGATTTCGAAATTTGTGACATGACGCCCTTATTTTCACGTCTAACCAATCCGAACGTATTCATGATTTCTAAATAGACCGTTATATTTCTCCAGCCGCGTATTGTGTGTTTATTATCCCAGCGTTGTCATGGTAGAGGCTAACGAATTGTCCTAGCTAATGCTAGCTTCGTTGCTAAAGTCATTTTCAGCCATAAGCTGACCAAATCCTTCTTATACCACAACAGTGGTGGACGTGTTTTTTTGCGAGTATGATTTTTGATTGTGTTGTTAATCTTTCGCGTCGTTCATTACTTCACAGAACAAACATCTCTCACGCCGTTCACGCATCTTTTAAATAGAGTTGTTTTTATAATTGGAAGACAATCCCTTCCGTATCCAGCAGTAAACATAGGTACTAGGCGTCCCACCACATGCTTCTCCTTCTGGCACGTGTGTTTGGACTTTTCTTTTGACTTGGTTTGCCATGCCTAGCGACAGTTGTTATGGAAAATTATTAACAAAATAAGTTCTACACGTCATGTAATGTCGATGGTAAATTGCTGCAAAAGCTTTTTGTGCACAGAAGAGATTTAATGCATGACATTTAAATGTCATGGTAAGACATGTTTAATATAGATAAGAGCACAAAAAGTACAGTTCTATACACAGTTGCGAGTATAATCAATATTAAAGGAACAGGACGCAGTTTGTTATCAGAATCAGTAATTGTCTAACCCGAATGATGTTCGCACTTGTTTTTAGAGTACATCCTTATTTTCCTGTTTCATTTCTTCCCAGATTGCATGCTAATGTAAACCATGGTGTGTTTTCGGTTTTGTTACTGAGAAGGAATTTATCTCTAATTGTTTTATCTCCTAGGTCTATCTTTATACTTTGAAGATGGCCATGATGATTTGGATGATTGTAAGTTTTTCTGTTTTTTGTTTGTTTTTTCTTTCATCATGTTCATTTACCGAAAACAGATCGCACAAGGTCTCGAATACCTTCCTGCATACATGCAGTTTAATTTTAAATATTTTTGAAAGTCATGTAATCTTTATGGGGAAACTCTATTCATCTCAAATTTCAAGCTCTTGACAGTATTTCATGGTTGATGACTTTCTATTGTTACTCTTGGAGTGAAGTCATTTTTTCTCTACAGATCTGTGTCTAAGGTGGCAACTTGTTTCTACAGAAGTTAGCTGCATTTTAAGAAAGCTGTGAGATTTGTTTTATTTCTTTTGTAAAGTGAACTTTCATTGTATCCACAGTTGGATTCGATGACTATGGTTCAGAGTGTGATGGAATTCGCATCACAGCCTTTCTCGATGCCGGACAAGACAACCTAACTCCCCTCGGGAGGTTAGAGAAGTATGCCTTTAGTGAGAATGTCTTCAACAGGTAAGCAGAGGCCTGGGGTAAGACAAACCATTGAACAAGACAAAATATTTAAGACCAAGAACCAGTTTATGCAATGACAGTTTTAGGTCAAAGGTTTTGCTGTGTTTTGGCATCCTGAATACATCAAGGTTTTAAACAGCCTGAAATCTAAACTTTTTGCTTGCACATTACACTATTATCCTAACTGCCAAACGTAAACTAGACGACAACAGCAGTGATGGCAGAACGTCTTTTTGTATGAGTCCAGCTAACATTTAGATGGTATTTGACCTTTTTGTAATCGCTTGTTACCCGAAGAAGTAAATCTGTATACTGTTAATTGTAGTTTTATAGTTTTATTTAGTTTAGTTTAATGTAGTTCTATTTATTTATTATTTTAGCTGTTAGTAGGTTTTAGTCTATTTTGCAATTGTTGTACCGTGGGTCTGAGAGGATTGAAATTTCATCCACGCTCTATGTCGGGCATATATAGCATATTTGACAATAAAGCTGACTTGACTGACTCTATTTTGATCCTGTGTAACATGCCTTGACGATGCTAGGCATGAATTCATTGCATTTACCACCCAAAATTAAAATTCTTTAAACATAAATTTGACTTGGCATAATAAACCTTAACCTTAGCTGTAAAATTCTCCTGCTGTGCTTTTCCACATTTGAAGTGTTTAACAAAAAGAATGTAGTCCTTCTCTTGAACCATCCACTGGTCAGCTCTGTAGAGTTTAATTTGACCACTGTTGTGTGTTAGCATTGCATGTGTGTGTGTATTTACAACATGTAGGTATTGGCAGGCGGTCTACTAACCTGATGCTCTCCTGCTCTGTAGGCAGATCGTGGCTCGCGGCCTGCTTGACGTGCTTCGAGAATTCAGTGACAATGAAAACGATTTTATCAGCGTCATGGAAACAGTTGCCAGAATGTCTGAAGATGGAGGTAGATTTATTTGTCCCTTAATTAATTTTTTTTGCCTGGTTGCTAAGCAATGTCTGTACGTATGATTGTTTGCAGTAGTGAATCTCCACATGGTTACATGTACGTAAGCAAACAGTCATGTTCGTTGTGTGTATTTTGTTGTTGTTCAGAGCCCACAGTGCGAGCTGAACTCATGGAGCAGGTCCCTAATATCGCCATGTTCTTACATGAGAGTCGGCCCAACTTCCCAGCAGCTTTTTCCAGATACTTGGTCCCCATCGTTGTCAGATATCTCACCGATCCAAACAATCAGGTATGTTTCCTTTTCAATGAGAAACACCAGTTGTAAATACAAGTTAACTTTTTTTTTCTTTAATTTTGAGCATTATTTAGTTCACACAAATACAAAACTAACAAAAGAATTAAGACTGCCAGTTTAACAGAGACTGCGAATATAATGTTTGCCGTCTCCTCCAGGTGCGGAAGACCAGCCAAGCAGCGCTGCTCGTCCTTTTGGAGCAGGGCCTCCTCTCTAAAGCCGATATGGAGACCAAAGTTTGTCCAGTTCTGCTCGAACTGACCGAACCCAGCAGTGATGATGACTACAAAATCGAGGCAGTTGCGGTAAGGAAATCTTAATTTGAAATGGACATTTTAAAAGTTAAGATTCCCCTTAAATTATAGAAAAATGACCATTTTACTTCTAGAATTCTTGTTAAGGCCACTATTATTGTGGCAATATTGTTGTTTACTAATAACAATAAAAGCTCAATGCATGCTGGCCATCTCTAATACATATTTTAAAATCAGGTTTATTGGCACAAAATGTCAGTAAAACAGTTATTGGCTACGTTGATATTCTATCCTCTTCAAATATTCAAGTTACTGTTAAACTGAAAAAAATGTAAGATTTATCAGAGCTCAGGTTTTTTGGTCTTGCTGACACTGAGCTTCATGTTCCAGCTACATCTTATCAATGACTTGATTAGATACAAATGCAATGTTTCTGGTCAAATTCTGACCTGATTTGCACAACCACAAGAAAGTGGTTTTAGTCTTTCCTGGAAGTTCCTCTTGTTTGAAAGGGAAGTCTCCACAGTGAGTTGCCCTGTGTCGCCTATAGCAAGTAGTTACAACAATATTTGCCAGATTTAAAGAAAATCAGTTTTTAGCCTTGCTTTCTTGTCCTTTGCATGTGAAAGTAATTGCTCAAATGAAAATTTGCAGTGGTTCTGCATCCTGGTGAATATATACAGATTACACTTCATTTACCATAAATCTCCATATATTTCTTCCAACAGATTATGTGTAAAGTTGTTACCATGTTGAGTAAAGACACAGTGGAGCATCTGTTGCTGCCAAGGTTTTGTGATCTGTGCAGCGATGCCAGACTCTTTCAAGTTCGCAAGGTAAGGACCACTTAAGCAATTTTCCTCTCCAGGAAGCATCAAGATACTGTTAACGGTCTGAGAGGACGTCATGTTCTGACTGTCCAAAGTGCTTTCTTCCACACATCAGTCGCGCAACTTTCAGTAATCTGAGCCCACTGATGCTATAGAGTGGGCCCCAGCCTCCCACAGCCTGCAATGAAAACATTTGTCAACATCACTGTGGGTTTTAGTTGGGGTTCCTTGGATTTAGTAACTCCCCGTGCCAGTCTTTATTCTGTCGCGCACATATCTGGAAATGTTCACTCTTAATAGTTTTTGCCAGTGCGGGAAATGTTGTTTCAGAGCTCCAAACCTTTGTTTGATACCTTTTTGCACTTAGAATTATTATTATTATTTTATTTTAATATTGTATTTATTGCAGGTGTGTGCTGCAAATTTTGGCGAGTTCTGTTCTATTGTGGGTCAGGAGGCCACAGAAAAGCTGCTGGTGAGAAACAACCCATATTTAGGCTGTTGCAAATGCAAATCATGACTGAGTTCTTCATATTATAAAATAAAAGTTAAATAAAAGTCAAATCTGCTTATGAAATATACTAAAGGAGTCTTCTTTGGACACTGTGTAACTGTCTGCTTTGATTTTGCGTTTCAAAGATGCCCAAGTTCTTTGATCTGTGCTCGGACAGCCTGTGGGGCATCAGGAAAGCCTGTGCTGAGTGCTTCATGATGGTCTCCAATTCCACCTCCCCAGAGGTGCGACGTGCTAAACTGTCCCCACTGTTTATCAGCCTCATCAGCGACCAGTCTCGTTGGGTAAGACATGCGTGTTTACAAAAAAGAAAAATCATAATTTATATTTTACCTAAACATAAAGTTTGAAAGTGTCTCTGTCATAGTAAATTGAACAGATAGTTTTCTGCCCGACTTGTAGGTGCGACAGGCTGCCTTTCAGTCTTTGGGCCGTTTTATTTCCACCTTTGCCAACCCTTCCAGCACAGGCCTTCACTTCACCGAGGATGGTGCCCTGCTAGAGGTTCCCAGGTGTACATTGGACAGGTAAGATTACCTGACTTAATTTTACTTCACCAGTTTACAGATCATTTCTGTAAAGTCCACCTGTAGTGTCTCTTAGTGGTTTGGATAGGAGTGTTATTGTTAGGCTTCATTGACCTGTTTAGATATGTGCTTATTGTAATGTTCCTTTCTGGTTTGTTCCCTTTGATTTCAGTGACTGTTCCCTCAATTCTCTGAACTGTTCAGACCTGAGGGGCTGCCACACAGAAAGAACAGTTGTTCACACTCCTCCCAACCAGGATGGCCGTGCAACCCCATCCCCAGAACACGTGGCGTCGGGCGATAGCGAAGAAATGAATAACTTTGATGACAACCACAGTTCTCTCCGGGGCAGCAATCACAGCAGTTTCTCCAGCAGGGTGTCAGACAGCAGCACAAACAACACCAAAAACACAAAAGAAACGGAGCACTGTGACGAGAACTTTAATTCCTTCTACTACTGGAGGCCACCTTTACCAGACATCAGCGGAGAACTGGAGATGCTCAACTGTCCGAAATCTTCCGACGTAGCGGAGAACGCGGAAGAGGAAGAGGAGCTCCAGAACAGTATTCCTGATTCTGCACCCAGCCCAGGCAAAGCTACAAGTGACCAGATCCAGAAAGTCTTAGACTGTTTGCAGCCCCACATCGATGACCCGGATGTGCAGGGTGGGTATCCGGAACCAGAGCGCCTCTCGATCAACTGTTAGACTTTTGAGTTATTGATTGTGTCGTGTGCATGAATTCACTTCCAGCCCAAGTCCAAGTGCTTTCAGCAGCTTTGAAAGCAGCCCAGCTCGACAGCCCGACAGATGGGACTAAAACCCAGGAAGACCAGCAGTCTGAGAGTGACGGTGACAGCCCATCGGCAGAGAGTAAACCCATGGAGGTTCAGTCAGAAAGCGATGATAGTCCCTCTGAAGAGGAGCAAACGATGGAAACTCTGTCGCCACCGGAGTCCAATCCTGTGCAGGAGCAAGGAGATGAAGAGACACAGACGGAGCCATTCGATGACCGTGATGATTCTCCTCCAGACTCCCCTGTTTTGGTATGAAATCATTATAAAAGCCTTGTGTTGGTGATGTTTCGTCAACATTTGGGTGAATGAAATGGATTTTAGCTTTATTTTGGTGGGAAGGGTTAGGGGGTCCTATAAATTATGTCTTCATTAGCTTAGACTCAAATTTCTGTCTCGCATTGAGTCCAACAGTAAAACCTCCATCTCTTTCTCTCTTTATACCCAGAAGTCTGAGTTCATTGATAGAGTGAATTTGGAGGGAAATGAAGACCGTAGTCACAGCCCTGTTTCGGAGGACAAGCCTAAGACTCAGGTGAGTCGGCGTTTGTAGCGTAGTTCTGGAAGTATTGATTAGAGTGGCGCCTTGGCAGTAGCAGGCGCAACATTAAACCGTCTCCTCCCTCTGAGTTGCTGACTGATCGTTATTGCTCTCTGGCTCTTTCTCCAGAACGTCATACCCCAGCAGTTACTGGATCAGTACCTCTCTATGACAGACCCAGCCCGGGCCCAAACCGTGGACACAGAGATAGCCAAACACTGCGCCTTCAGCCTGCCGGGGGTGGCGCTCACTCTGGGACGCCAGAACTGGCACTGCCTCAAGGACACCTACGAGACGCTTGCCAGCGATGTGCAGGTAGGCCTAAGATGGATTTTTACCACTTGTAAAAAAAGAAGAAAAGAATAAAGAATGGCTCTCTTAGTGTTTCTAACACTAGTAGGCTAGCTGAAGCATACTGAAGGGCTTCAGATTGTTCAGTAATTGCATCGGTTGATTATTTAAAACCGAGCGTATGGGTTTTTTTGTAAAGAGGTCTGTTTACAGCGCAAAACATTTAACCCCTTTTCCACCTTCCCTCTTTCAGTGGAAGGTGCGGCGTACGCTGGCCTTCTCCATCCACGAGCTGGCGGTTATTCTAGGAGATCAGTTGACAGCAGCTGACCTGGTGCCCATCTTCAACGGGTTCCTCAAAGACCTGGATGAAGTTCGCATCGGTGTGCTCAAACACCTCTATGACTTCCTTAAGGTGAGTTTAGAGGTGTGACAACTTCCTGGCAATCGGTGAACTCGTGATAAGGCTCAAGCACGTTGTTTTTACAGCAGTTTGGCTTCTGATTTGAATCAATTATACCTGTTAAACTTCTATGTGTTGTTTTTTTTCTTCCAGCTGCTGCATGCAGACAAGAGGAGGGAATATCTGTACCAGCTGCAGGAATTTATGGTGACGGACAACAGTCGCAACTGGCGATTCAGATACGAGTTAGCAGAGTACGTCTCCTTCTGGGACTAATCAAATAAACTCATTTTCTATCTAGATTCACTTCCACTGAGGTGTTTGTCCGTACTCGGTCTGGCCTGTCATGTGCTGGTCTTATCCAGGCACTAACGCAGCTACCGCATTTGTTGCTACTATGCAAAAGAATGTTGACGGATCGGTCGACCGAGCTGACTGTTCTCTCTGTCCTCCTCAGGCAGCTGATCCTGATCATAGAGTTGTACAGCCACTACGACGTGTACGACTACCTCAGACAAATAGCTCTCACACTCTGCTCTGACAAGGTGTCAGAAGTCAGATGGATCTCCTACAAACTGGTGAGTTTTCAGCTTTTTGTTGGGGCCCATTTTTGCTCTTCCCAGAGAATTTATGGCAGATGTTTCAGTCATGCGTCAGCGGCTGAATGGTGAATTGTGATTGTAAACATCACAACACAATAAGAGCAATTGTAATGGCTGGAGACATACCGGTCATATGATATTCGAGGAAATGCGAGAACACGCTCTTCTCCGTTGCGTGACTTGGAGAGTGGAATGACATGCTTGCATACAGAATACTATTATTTGAATGTGAACATGTAAAAATAGCTTCCAGAATTTCTAAACGCAAATATCCTGCATCCTATACCCACAGAGTATATACGGTTACATATTTAAAGATTAGCTGCCTGTTTAATCCCTTTTTAAGCCTCTAGCTTTTCCATATGTTCTCAGGTCGTAGAGATCCTCCAGAAGCTGTACACGTGTGGTGCTGATGACCTGGGTCTGAACTTCATTAATGAGCTCACAGTCAGGTTCTGCCACTGTCCCAAGTGGGTGGGGCGCCAGGCCTTTGCCTTCATCTGCCAGGTCTGTAGAGATGAGGCTTGCCCGAGCCTTCATTTAAAAAAAAAAACTTATTACTTATGAAGTTTGTTGCTCTGGATTTGAACCCGTCTTTGGGGTCGTGTGTGTAACTGGACTGGTATATTTCCTGTAGGCTGTAGTGGAGGAGGACTGTATTCCCATGGAGCAGTTCGGCCAGCACCTCTTGCCCAGTCTGCTCAGCCTCTCCTCAGATCCAGTAGCTAATGTCCGCGTTCTCGTCGCTAAGGCTTTGCGACAGAGTGTCATGGAGAAAGGTAAGAAGTACAACAGAAACCCAGTCTCTTCAAACACCCATTAATTGTGTTGCAAATGTGTATTCCAGTAAATTGAATTGCCTGTTTTGTGCACAGCATACTTCAAGGAGCCCGGTTGTGCCTTCTCTGAAGAGCTGGAGGAGACCGTGATGGCCCTGCAGTCGGACAAGGACCGAGACGTGCGTTTCTTTGCCAGCATGGACCCCAACAAATCCCTGATGGACACCGCTCCCTTAATTTAGCCTCCCACCCCTCACCCTCTCAAGTCTCATTATAACCCACCTGCCTGTCTCTCTACCTGTCTGTCTGACTGATGCACAGTCAGAGAAACCATCAGCACCAGCACCTGAGCGTATTCCCATCGCCTCAGCTGCTGGGCAGAAACACACCAACAACCACTCGAGGATGATAACGGAAGCCTGGGGTAGCAAGAAGAAACGAGCTCGCTCAAACAAAAAACAACTAAGTTGCTGGTTGGGCACTACATGACACACATTGCATATACAACGCAAAATGTGCACTTTTTTTTTTTTTTTTTTTTTAAAGCCTTTTCAGAAAATGAGCAGGACTCAGAGTTCAGTCGCTCCACTTTGTCGGTGCTGCTGCATATATGAACTCGACCCCCACCCTCTTCCAAAACTAACTCAGCCCCTCCCCACTCGTGGACTTCTGAAACTGCAACAGGCTCTTTATCTCTCCAAAGCTAATTGTGTGATATTAAATTACTGAATCAGTATATCTATTTTTTCTTAATGCCTCTTTTTGTGGATTTCTTAAAGAACAAGCAGGCGAGGTCTGCCTGACTCCGATGCGTGCACTAACTCAGGGGGACTCATCTGAACCTAACCAGCATTATTAGCTCACATGACAAGCAGCAGCTCGTGAACCCAGCTGCCAGAGCAACAGCCCAGCCCGACTCTGTAGATCCGCTGGCATCTGTTGTCCTTTCAGACACCCTTTTTAAACTTCTCAGATGTCCTCTCGCTTATTGTCTGCTTCCTATCTACTTTTATTCACGCTTCATCACTGCAATTTTTTTCCATCTGGTCTTCAGGGACCAGCGAGACCACTAATACTACTGCACAAACGGAACGTAGCTTTTTTTTTTGTTTTTTTTTTTAATTCCTGAGCCCACGTGTCTGTTTACCAGAAATGTGACATCATATCTACATAACACCCTGAGACTAACAAAATACCTCTGTGTGGACCTGATGTGGCAGCGTCATAGGTGTAGTGGGACATCCAGATGTGCTTCGCTGTCTGAGACGGGTCATCGTGGACCGCTTCTTTGTGTTGGCTTAAACATCCTAACAAGGGCTCATAATGAAATGACAGGGTAGAAGAGGAAGAAAGCAAGCACACTGTTGAAATATGCATGCCCCTGCCCCGTGTATATTGTTCTCTGATTCCTAAAGATTGAAGTCCAGATGTTGAATTACGTGACCATGGTAACTTTCAGTGGATCTGAGTGACCAGTTGTACAGTAGGATGTAGGAATGGCTGTGTTGGACTGAAAAGACAGCTGATCATGTCCCCCGTCTCGGTGGAAGGATTTATGATGAGTATGAGGTTTCTCAATAATGGAAAGCTCGAACCTGTGGAAAATGGTGCACGTTCATGGAACCAAGGCCAGTTCAGTCGGGTTTGTGACCCACCACGAGGTTTGAATATTGGGAGCAGCCACCAAGTCACTTTTTT
>BJFM01000433.1:127963-140170 GCA_016586285.1 Arothron firmamentum | reverse complement strand
TCCACTGTTGTAAAATAACACCCCCCCCCCTCCTTTTTTTGAGCATAGATATAACTTGAAACTTTAAGCTGATTGTGGTGTGTGCTGTGCATCTCAAGTCTTTCTTCTTTCAAAAGAACGCACTGCAGCTCCGGCGGCGTCGACTCATCTCGTCTGTCTGCAGTTTGTGTCCATCTCATTTTTTTTAATGTAGTAGAACAGTTAATATATACATTTTATGAAAAATATTTTTCTTTTCAATCGTGCACCACTGTTCAAAGATTTTATAACCTAACTTTACAAAATTTACAACCTTTGTAATATTCAATGGTTACTTTTAAAAAGACATTTTATGTAATGTTATTTTTAGTATTCTGTAATTAAAATGAGGAAAATTACTCTGTGCTTATTTTGTATTTCTGTATTTTTTTTTTTTAAGTCCGATATGCAGTAATGTTCATTTATCAGTGTTTCTGTTGGTGTAAATATAAAATCAATGCATGATGCAAAATAGTGACATTTGCTATAATTTGGCATAATAGATAAACAAATTTCCAAGCATCAGGTAGATTGTTTTATTGGTTCTGCTATTGATGGATTTTAAATACAATACCATTTTTCTTATGAAGGCAGAAGTAAATGTTGCACTTTTAACTTTTTTTTAAATTTGGCAGCAATCCGGTGTAATTCGCGGTCTGAGCACTAGTCGGCGACAAGGATTACCGTGACATGAATGGGCAATCTCAGTTGCATCTAAACCAGTTGAGGCGAGTTCAACTAGTCTACATCGGGTTAAAAGGCTAGCTTGATGTACAACATACTGAAGTGTTGGCTTTTTTAAAATTATTATTATTGCTATAGCAGTTACTGCATCATTAACAGTCAACTGTGGTTTTTTAAAAAAAAAAACAGTCTAAAGTTTTCCATCATGGCGATTGTTTTGTCGTCAAACGCTGTCTCTCCTCCCTCTGGGTTATCTCCTTTTGAAGAGCAGCAGTTTACGGTCCCACGATGTGCTGCCAAAGCTCTGAATAAGCTCCATACCACAGTGGTTCTCAAGGTGCTCCCTGGCATGTCCTGTTATGTCCCCACAGATCTTCAGGGTCTTGAAGTGATCAAAGTCTGTGCGACCCAGCTTCCTTAGACGCCGGGCCGCGGATCGGTAACACTTCCACGGCTGAGCCTCCAACAGGAGGTGCTGGCTGAAGGAGGCCAGTCGAGAGAGCAGCTGCAGGAGCCCAGTATCTCCATGGTTTAGGTGGATCCACATGGTGACCGCCAGGCAGAGGCACAGGTGGAAGCGGGAACAGCCGTGCTGGTCGAGGTAGGACTGCAGTTGGTCAGTGTCTTTATTGATGTCCATGGTGATGAAGGAGATGCTGCTGGGTAAAGGGTTGACCTGCTGAGCACGCTGGATGAGGATCTCATCCAGGTCAAAGCCCAGAAGGTAAACCTTTCTGCCATTTGACTGTTCGTCACACACAGGCACCAGATGCTTGTAAAAGGCTTTGCTCAGTTCCTAAAAATCAAATAAGAAGTGTTTTGATTTACCTGAAAAACACTTTTCAAATTTTACCTCAAATGAAACCAGGATCAGTGTGTACTTCATACATACCCCCGAATTACATCCCACGTCCAGGATCAGTGTAGTGTCACGATCGTAACCCAAATCCTGAAGAAGTGTTGCTGGAATCAATCTCAAACGATTCTCCGGGGGGTTGAATGTGTAATAATTTATAAAATTACCAAAAGGAGCAGCTCCCGGATCAGTAGTTTGTTCATCTGTGCTGTCGGCATTTGATGAGGATGTCGCCATCGTACAACGTTCATCATTAAAATACGTCCGGGTTGAAAACACGTTTTTGAAATTAGTACCCGAGTACCAAATCTTAGCGTTGACCCACATTATTATTTTTTTGCATTGTTTGCTTTACTTATATAAATATATAGGTTGTTTTATTTAACTAGAAATTTGAGAAGCCAGAACCTCCACATTATAAATTACTTCAAGTTAGCCTTATATCTTATTACTGACATTCTCTTCCACTCCAGTTCCATAGGTGGCACTATTTTCCTTGGAAAAACGCGAAATGTCCCTGTTTACTTTCCGTAACTTATGAAAGCTGAGGTTATTAGCCTGCGTGCTAATTTTGCATGCCGGAACGCCGACATTGAGGGCAATTGCATTTATTTCTGTTGTCTAAGCCTTTTTAAATAAAAGGTAAGACCGTCAAAAAGTGTTTTTATTTTTTTAAGAGTACGACTGAAAATACTATTTATTTAGCTTCTGAACGACCGGAAGGTAAATGAAATGTGATTGAATATGTGAATACTGTGAAGCTGAATTGAAGAAAACTGTCAGATCGTGCTGTAATATTCTATGGTCGTTAATGCTGTTGTTTTTCATCTTATCCTTGAAAAAGCTGTTCTAATGTATTAGCTGAGATTAGCTATCATATATTCTAGTGTATATTATAGTATTACTGGTTTAAATGCCTCCATACGTAGAGGCAATCCTGTGGCGGAGCGGAAAAGGCAGTGACCCGCTGCTTTCACCTTTGATTTTGATTAAACTTACTTTAACCTCAACAATAAGATTCTGTTCAAATTTATGTTAGTGAAATTATGAAATAATAGAATGTTCAGTGGGGTTGGATCGTCCACTGCATCATCCGCCCCGAGCTAAATAAGGAACACAACAGAAGAAGTTTGTCATTGAACAAACCATGTTGCCTCAAATTAGATTTCATGCGCAGCATTTAATTGGTAACAGATTGAGTCCACGTCACTCCTTGCTGGATCAGCTGACCTCCTGTTGAAGCTCGGTTGTCAGCTGATCCCAGCTCCTCTCCCTAAATCCTCCTGCTTGCATCCCTGTGGAACATCGGTCAGAGACTTTGGTCGTTTCATCTTTTGTCCAATGACAACCAAACGCGTCTTGAACCAACAACCTTCAGAAAGGGTTGATGGGTTTAATCACCTATTCTGCTGGAGGATGATTGATGTGGTCATTTTTATTACCTCCGCCAAGGGAGACGGTTATGTGACATCTGGCATTTGTGTGTCTAAACAAACAAACCTGATATAGACAGATATTAGTGCTGCCCGTCTATAATATATGTCTGTCGAATGTAACTAGCGCCTATGGTGAATGATGTAAACAGTGTATTGTCAGAGTTTCATGCTCAGCTCTTTTGTGGCTGCACTTTCCACGCTTCTCTTTCAGGATCGCCACCATGATTGCGGGAAAGCGCCTGGCCGACATCGGCTACAGAACCTTCTCTGCGTCCATGATGCTGCTGACGGTGTATGGCGGCTACCTGTGCACCATGCGAGGGTACCGCTACATGCAGAGACAAAAGGAGCTGAAACTGGCAGCAGAAAACCAGCATCCTGAAGTCCTCAAGGACTGACCCAATGGGCCGCTCCTTTTCCCCGCACACGTGGACATTTTCCATCCCTGCATTTGTTGTCATAATTCATAAAGAGGATTTCTCTGCTCAGGATGTAAGATTTCACTGCAACGAGAGGGTTAACGAACGCTTCGCCGAGAACACCGGCTGCATTAACGGCCCGTGAAAAATGTGTTTTGCCTGTGTAAAGAGTGCCGCAGCTGTATGTATATTATATTAAAAGGCCTTTAACCACACTGTGACATGGTGTTTCTAAAACAAACCTCGACACAAAAGTTTCAACCACAGAATATATTTGGAAATACATTTGTAGCAGGTACTCCAGTGAAAACATGACACCAAATGTTGCACTTTTAGTCCTTATTCCTGGATTCCTACAGCGGCAGCAACATCGAAATATTTTAGAAACATTTGGTCTCAGGAGAAATAGAAAAACCAGTAAAACAAACATTGCTATTAAAAGAAATTCACAAAGAGCAATAAAGGAAATGAGACCACCATTTTGGCTTTTGATCTTGTGGTCAAGCTCCCAGCAGGGCCCCAGTCTGAGGAGCTGGTGACAGTCACAGTACCAGCGACGGCCTCGTGCAACAGCTCAGAAGTTCATGAGTGACAATCACGCTTGTCTGACCAGTGGAGAGAATATCGCAACCGCGCAACACCTTGCAAAGAAAGCAAAAAACAAAATCCCATCCATCGAAAATGACAACCGCCCAAACGGCTCAGGCCGTCCCGTTCTTTAACAGCTGTGTGTCGTATGTGTCGTTGCGGGGCTCCTGGCAGCAGATGCTGGAGTGTTCTCTGTCAGTTCGCTGAAGTGCGTTGGGGGGGCGGGCTCCCGGGGGGGGCGGGTCAGCAGCCGCTGTGGTTGTGGGTGCGCGGTCTGGCTGCGGTGCAGTGGCCGTTGGTGCCGTTCTCCCCTCTGGGTGCGTGAGAAGCCTTCAGGGCGTCCGCGGGCGTATCCGCCTCCTCTTCTGAGCTGCTTTCGATGTCGCTGCGCACGTCTTTGCACACCTGAAGAGGAAATGGAAACTGTGATGAGAGGCTTTTAAAATAGACCACATGCATCTGCAGCTCCAGCAAGCCCGGCATGAAAGAAGTCTATTTTAAAAAAAAAAGGAAAAAAAAAGGAATGATTTGCATTTGAACAGAGCACCCTGGTGTCGTCAGGTCACCTGATCGTTAAAGGGTTCCTCACCTCTGGGTGACGAATGGATCAGTGATTTATTAGTGACCAGAGTCCTATTAGTTTGTCAGGAGAGCGCTCGTTATGGAAGAGTTGATAAAAGGAAGGAATTAGTAACAGATGTTAGATGGAAAAGCTGCTTTTGACCCTGAAGCTCTCGCAGTCTCTGTGGTGCCGCTTTTACACCTAAACTTTGACCCGAGTTAGAACTTTTATTCCTCCGCGTGCAAATGTCGTAAAACAGCATTAGCACCTGTGGGACTGGGGCAAAGAGGGAAGATATTTCATCCCAACTGTCTGCGAGCCGTTAAGGGGAGTATTTGTGAAAAAAATTAAAAATTAAAAATGTATTCATGCTGCAGGTTGCAGGTATGTTTTCACCACAAGGTGGTGGTGCGGGACGGCACCGGCCCACAGCTGAACGCGTCAGACCTTTGTGACATTTTACCACAACATTCATCCTATTTTAGCTGGGGGTTTTTTCCAGAGTGATGCGGATACCATCGAAAACCTTTAGAGAAAAGACGGTCGGGTGTCAGGATGATCTCGGAGGGAGGAAGCAGAAACTTACAGCCAGAAACACAGAAGGTACGGTGGACAAAGCAAATGGAGAGAAGCGACAGAGCGGTGGAGGAGGGCTCAGTGGACAGACAGACAGAAAGACAGGAGCTCCCTCTCTCATTCCAGAGGGAGAGGAAATAAGCAGCGCCTGCAGAGAGAATGAGACACTGTCAGCCAGAGCTGGGAGAGCAAAAGGCAAGTTCATCAGCAAAATGAGCCACTGTGTTACACTCTGTTCTACACTTGGGTAATGAGGAAGTGTCATCGTGTGTGTGTGTGTGTGTGTGTGTGGGAGAGAGAGAGCGAGCGCAGAAACACTCATTTTAATTTGAATATTTGCACAATGGAGGAACCCATGTCTGACAGCTTCCCTGGTGAAACATAAGTCCACTTAATTTCCTCAGAAGGTAGAGCTGGATAGCAAGTACACACCCAACACTCCCAAAACCCACCACCCCCCACCCACCCTCCACCCTGTCAGTGCAGGGACTCACCTTGCCCCTCAGCATGGCTTTGATAGCTATTCGGGCTATGAGGTAGGCCCAGATGATATGCAGCACTTGCAGGACCAGCAGTAAGAGGTTGAAGAGCCACCAGGATGGGTAAGGGCCGACTATGGCCCAGCTCTCAAACATGGTGGAGTTCAGCACCCTTGAAAAGACAAAGAGGTATAGATTAGCGTCAATGCTGGAAAAGCTCTGGACCTCATCGACCCCTCCGCTGGAACAACACGGCCCCCCCCCCCCGCTGTCCGGGCAGGTGAATGGCCGCTGACCTCACGTCGCGAGTGACAGGATGCTGTCAACAGACCCAGCTTCCCTCGGAGGTGTGGGTTTCAGCTCTGGTGGCCGCGCCGGCGGGGCACGCTCCAGCATCCACCCGCGCTAAGACACTGAATATAGCTGCTCAGGTTTCGCCCAAGTTCCCTGGTGCTCATCTCTCTGTGGGGGATGGGGGGGTGGGGGGGGTTCAAGCTTCAACAGCCCCACATGGCCAGCAGATTAGCATCCGCTAACTAGCATCCTGCCACGGAAAAAACTTCCTGTGCCCGGCCGTCGTCATGGGAACTGCCCCACTCACTCACTGTGAGGAAGAAGCCCAGGAGGAGCCCAGGAGGAGAAACCACTGCGGGCTCGCCAGCGTCGCCCAGAGAACTCACCAGAACGGGTATATAACGAGCCGCGTGATGAAGAATGCCACGCTAAAGACGATGAAGAGGAAGTCACACAAGTGCTGGTACTTGGCGTAGTTGGCCAGTTTAGCTGCCTGAAGGGGAAACACACAAAACAACACGTTTCTCCGACGCTAAAACGCTCAAGAATACGAAGTTGATGGAAGAAAAGCGGGTCGAATCGGTGGTGTCGTCCGCAGCTGGAGTGGGGCTGTGGATCAAATCAGGCAGGACTGAGTGAGGACCTACCTCCAGCAGGAAGTCGGAGGCGTCGTGGATGCACATGACCAGACTTCCTATTCGCACCATGTTGTTGACGTAGGAAAAGCTGATGAGGCTGACTGTCGCCAGGTGATGGATGAACATGATGAAGAAGTCCTGCGAGGGAGAGAAACAGGAACTCGGAGCGTCCCAGAGCAAAAGCTCGTTTCAGCCGCTCGGTCTTCACGCCTCAAACGTTGCCGCTAATTATCGCCGCGGGCGACAGCGTGAGGCGATGATGAGAAAACCCAAAGGTCGCGCTCGCTGCGGACATTTCCCCACGTCAGGTATGAAGTAACGTCCCTGCGCAAGGAATGCGTGGCGGGATGAAATGTCGGCTCTGTCGGAGAAAGACAGCGCAGCGGCGTTTCTTTTGGCTCAGGCTGAGCAAACCTCCAGCCCAACTGTCTCCACGCCTGCCGCCATTGTTCCCTTTTCTCAGCTGACGTCGCAAAAGTCTGCAAAAATACCAAAAATAGTTCTGAAAAAGCTGCTAAACGAAAAAAAAAAGAACCAGCAAACGCTCCCGCCCCCTCAGCCCGTCCGTGCACATCTGGAGGCTGTTGTTTAGTTTACACCTTCGGCCTGATTCCACTCGTCTGAAGGGGTGTCGCCAAGGCAACCAAACGTCTGAGGCGGCGGAATTTGTGGCGACGAAAGATGAGCAAAGCGAGCGCGGGCAGCTCCAGACCGGCGCTGACGGAGGCGTGTGCGTCTTGACAGGCGAGCCGTGCGAGGCGTCAGCGGCGGGCCGAGGGAGGGACCAGAGAGGAGAGGAGGAACGCACCGGACACCCGACAGACACACGCAAATCCACAGCAGCGCTGGGAAGGCGCTTCTCCCACTGCCCCACTCCTGCCTTTGCTGGTAAACACAACCAAAGGCTTAACTTGTGTAATTCTAATGGCATCGGGCCCGTTCCATCACATGACAGGGGATGCGAGTACAACGCTCGCCTCGCTCACCCCGACGCCCACAGCCATGTGACCGTCCCAAATGAGCCCACCGTTGCAGCTGCAGGCGGAGCGCAGACACAACTCCTGTTCCTCTCACCTTCCTTTTAATGTCTGTGAACTGGGAGAAGACCAGCGACCAGTAGAAGGCCAGTTCAGTGGAATAGTAGTAGTAGAGACCAGGGGTCATGACCTGCAGTGATAGGGCCACGGTCACATGACTGGGTAAAGAGCACATCTGGATTCCGCTTGGCTAACAATGATGGACTGTGTGCATCATACCTGGTAAGGGTACCCGTGCCAGCAGCGCCGCGTATCCCACATCCACGGAGACTGGGAAAAAATAAATAAACAAACAAACAAACAAACACCCCATCATTATCCGCAGCTCAAACGTCCCTCTCGTACGTAGGGTTCTGCTCACCTGCCACAGAAACTGCAGCCCGTAGATAAATATGCACAAATAAAATGTAAACCTCCACCTAAGAGTGGAGAAACGACAATTTGTGTTGGTTACTAGGCAATGAGCAACAAAGGACATGCTGGAAGGGCATAAAATATTATATAACAAACTTGATAGTAGAAATCAAAAGTCAAGTGCAAACAGACACGGACACACACACACACACACACACACACACACACACACACACACACACACACAAAGAAAAAAAACAAAACTATTGTGTTCCCACGCCTGCAGAGAGGTCAAAGGTGAACTCCACAGGCATGGACCTACATGCTCTCGCAAAATTTGGTGTGTGTGCTGGGTTTGTCTTGGTTCCTGCGGTGTCTGAACCAACGCTGGACCTTTCGCACCTCCCAGTCCAGCTGCTTGGAAAGGCCGTCCAGATGGCGAGAATCTGGATTCTGCACGCACGAAAGGGCAAAACAGTTCAATCCAGCAGGAAACACCGCGCTGCCTTGGTGATATTTAGCGCTACGAAGAAAAAAGACAAAGAAAATAGGACCTTTGTGATGGATGTAAACACTTTTTCCAGGACTGCGTTGGGCTGAGCTCTCCGTGCAACGCCCGGACGAATGTGGAGTCTCTGGGCGCTGGGACTGGCGATAAATCTGTCGGATATGCAGATGTGGGACATCGAGGTCACATGATGCGGTCAAAATTTACACGCGTGCCTGGCCAGAAAGTTCAAAATTCATCCGTTGTCATTTCAGCAAGAGGTTAGCTAAGGAGACAAAAACAAAGATGCTCACAAAGGAGGCCCTGCAAAAACCAAATCTCCGAGGAGCTAAACTCCAGATGGGCCTCATCAAGCCTCAGCGATGCTTTGAGCATCACCTATTGATGAATGATGATGCAATGACTGAGCAAGACATAAGAGAATTCAACAGGAAGCGCATCTGCGTTTCTTTTCCTGTTAGGGACACACGTGGGGGCCCTTTGCTAGCCAGAGACTATTAATAGAGGAAATAAAATCTTTTGAAAATTGCTGAAGTGATGCCTTCCCAACAGTGGGAAAAGTATGACCTTTGTGAGCCCGAAGATCTCTCCTGCTCTGGATTACTGCTTCACTGTCGGGCCAAAGGAGCACCGAAGCTCTTAGAATCGAATGAGCGTCACATGACAGGGAGCGCCGCTGTCCCGATCGGTACACTCCCTGATGACCTTCACTAACCACTTTTGCACAGAACAGCGTGAGCTGCGCTGATTTAGTAAAAAGGACAAAGAGAACATTAGGAACTTTCATGCAGATGCTAGCATGGGAGCACGCCAACAGTAGCGCAATTAGCAAAATGCTAATATATGTGGCAATCAACAGCTATGAGGTGGAGTATACCTGCAAGAAACAACAAATTCAAATTCATTTTTCCTAATCAAATTCAGGAAAGTAGAATTTTGATGATGTAGTCTATATTTCACATCATATCATATATAATCTAACCATGAACACAACATAGATCAGAACAGTGACCTGCTAAAAACTGATTAAACAAAGAAATAATAACAGCAAACCCTAAAATAACTGCCCTACCATTATTTTGCTTTCATAAACAATACAAACATGTAAAAACGCACAAATTCGAATCATCTTTTAAACTGGGGGTGGTGAGTGTCGATGTAACGACGGGAATTGATTCGCGTTTCCCTTCAAAAAAGCAGCATGCAATAAAAGAGCGGTGTGACGTCGTCTTTATGGAGCGTTAAATAATGTCTTGTGGTGTGCAGCCACTCAGCTATGGTCCACATACGGACTGCAGCTCTCTCATCTCTGAGCAGCCAGAGCCAGATGCCAGTAGCACAACCATAGAACCACCATCCGCTTCTGAGTTAAGTCTTGCCCAAGAAATCTGCTCTCGCTCTTTAAATAGTTTATCATTCATCAAGTCAGCAGTTAATTACTCCTAAAGTCAAGGAGCGACCCCTGGCCTAGTGCCACACGTCAGGAAGACGGGCGCATTAGGCCACCGGGATGGCCGTGATTAGCCTGAAGATCAGGACGACCCTTCAGCCCGCAGCTGGAGCCCATCAGCACAGGATCTGCGGCTCCGTGCTCTGTGGCCACCAACTCTATTTCACTTCATCACGGCGACGTGATGACGGAGGCCGAAGCCAGACCCGGGGCCCAGCGGGACCGGCTGAGCGAGCCCACGGAGCGCGAGCAGCCCAACAAAGAGGAACCGAGTCAAAGGCTGCGATCAGCTGTCCAAGCTGGGTTCTGGCAACAGGTGCATCTGAATATTTATACCCTGGCTGCATCCCACACAGTTTTATTTGTTCTTTCATGATCTTTTTCCACTTTACCATCAGCGTCTGCAGGAGTTTACTGTCGCTTGACCATCTACAATCACACCTTCCAAAAAAACTGAATTATATGGAAAAGAACAAGCACACCACTAATAAAGGTGGTCCCCGATGTTTCATCATCATTCAGCATCTTTTTTTTGACCAAAGTATTATGAGCTAAACATCTTGACTCTCAACAAGCAGACTGGAACTCAAGTGTGTGGAGGCGTTAGTCCAAAAACCCAGGATCAGCCCTCGCACACACCCAAACGGGCCTTTGACGACAGCTTCAGGAATGCTGAGCGCCTCTTGTGTGTCTGCAGGTGCAACGGTTCCATTCCACAGATGCCGTTAAGAGTCCCCAAAAGGTCCAGTCCAGCATCCTGACGTACCGATTAAATCCAACGTACGTTGTCCCGTCGTGCTCTTCCTGCTCCTCCTCCCAGCGATTGAATTTCCCTCCAGTGGGGACGGGTTATGCAACCAGCAGGTAAACATAATTCTGTTCATAGTTGAATTCTGATCGTAAAAGTCAACCATTACATGTTTACGGGGCTCGTTCAAGGGCAGCGCTGCTCCGAGCGTGTTCGGGGTTCTTATCTAAGCACGGCCCTCCAGTCGGCAGTCGGCTGAAGGATGAAATCCGGAGGCCGCAGATTTGCGTACCAGCCTCTGTCTTCTTGTAAGCATTTTTTCCGTTAATTTATGAAAGGCAGAAACAGCCCACGCGCGTCCGAGGACGGGTCCGGGACAGCAGCGGCGGGGAAGCCGACAGCGTCGTCTATTTATGCAACACGTCAAAACATCCCTGTTCCTCCTCAGAACCCCGACGAAGCCAGAATACACAAAAGCCGGTTGCCGAGAGACGGCCGCGGCGTGGATGGCTGTATAGGGGAGCGCAGCGTCCTCCCGGCGGCGGGGCCCGAGCTGAGGCGCAGCCAGGTCTATTCATAGACCAGTCCCTGAACGCAGCTGCGGCCTTCGTCCCACTTGTCGCGGCATGTTTGGTGACAGGACCGACAGGTAATATGGAGGAAATTTCACTTTGGCGAGAGACAATGCAGGATTGTGTCCGAAATAAACAAAGGCCCGAACAAAAGTCAGCGCTTCCTCGAGGGTTCCTGTGCGTGGAAAGAGGGGACGAAGGTAGAAGATGTCCTTGAAGGACAGACAGCAAATTTGCTTTGGGTGAATTCCTCGGTGGGGGGAAAGGGGGGTGAATTTTTACAGGCTAATCCTAACAAATATGGGATAAAAGAGGGAGAGAACCAGGGTTTTGTCATCAGCTCAGTTGTTAAAGACCAAAACTGTCCAAGTCAAAATGCGATAAAGCTTGGGAAGTTAAAAGTTTGACTCCATGGACGCTTTAATATTACAGGTTAGGTGTCCCTTCGGCTCAATTCGTGGAGTTTTGTAGCTAGCGTGCCGCTCTACAAACAGCAAGGGAACCCTAAAATCCAGTAAAGCAGCGGTCCCCAACCCCCGGACTGCAGACCGGTACCGGTCGGTGGGTCATTTGGTACCGGGCCGCACATAAAGAATAAATAACTTACATTACTTCGTTTTATTTATTATCTGAAACTGAATGACGTTTTATTTTGAAAAATGACTGGATTCTCTCCGTCACATCTGTCTATGTCTCACTATTGACACAGGTTTATTATTATAGTTAGAAAACACCAGTTTTCATATCAAGTTCTTTTGTTGTGATGGCCGTTCCCTGAAAATCCTGTCTGACATTAAACCAATCATTAAACTGGTCCGTGGCGCAAAAAAGGTCGGCGACCGCCGCAGCGAAGGACAGAGGGGACCGCTGGCCCCATGATGCCTGATAACAACTTTAGATTTACGATTGATTAGCTGGAAAGATGGAGCTGATTCACAGTCCAGGCTACACACACACACACACACACACACACACACACACACACACA
>BJFM01000433.1:97755-127898 GCA_016586285.1 Arothron firmamentum | reverse complement strand
CACACACACACACACACACACACACACACACACACACACACACACACACAGCATCAGTTTTTGGCAACCCAGGAATAAACCTCACAATGTTACAAACTGCTCCTTTCGGCCATGAAACCCAGCCATTCTGCAGACGCGTGTGGACACCACATTGGTGCCAGGCCCGCTCCACACCGACCTGTTTACATTTCCAGCAAAACATGATGCGTTCTGAGAACCGAAGCCAACCACGAAAAACACACAAAAACACTCCTGTGAAAGCGAAAGCCTCAGCCAGTGCAACCAGATTGTGAGAAGAGCAACAGAGGACACCGAGGAATCAGCCAGGAGGGGCAGACAGCAGGCAGGCAGCAGGCAGCAGGCAGCAGGCAGCAGGCAGCAGGCAGCAGGCAGGCAAAGGTGAGACTGGCGACCAGGGGGCCTGTTTGCAGGGCTGTCATCGCACCTGCTGTCCTTTTAGTTGGACTTAAAAGTGAAAATCTCTTGGTGCTGCTCTCACGTGTGTTTAACAGAGCGGGGCAGATATGCTGACATTCAGGTGTTGCTGGTTCGGCTGTGGAAGGCTGGGCCACCGTTTCTGGGGCCCAGCTTGGCCTTTCTCTCTCGGGCTTGGTCGCAGTCAGAGAAATCTGAGAAAATGACTGGAACGGCGGCATCCGCGGACACGTCATCGGATGTAGGCGTCGTTAAATCGGAAGTAAATTCGGACAACTGTTGATTAAAGTGTTAAATGGAATGGTGACTGAGCTAAAGCACAAAGCACGGGCTTCTGCTAGATCAACACTAACGGAAAACGGTTGTTTCGTTATTTAGCTTTGGGGAATGGGTCTGATGTTTCCAGTCAATTCAATAAAGCCACTGATAGTTGTGTTTTCACGTCACAAATCAAAGGTGCTTTCATAAGTTTGTGACGATTTAAAAACAGGAAACCGACCATTACGTCTCAGCGCCTGGGCAAACCATTCAATCTTAATTTCACATCATTTCGACAACAGTGAATACTCATTTCTTCCCATTTCAAATTCGCGTTTCTGGTTTGTCCTCCCTGCAAAGTTTCTTACTAAATTGATTTTGCCCAAATCCACATGCTGGTCAACCATGAAAGCATCCTATACTAACGTGTACAAACCTTTCGAAGAGAATCCTGACGGCGAAAATCCCCAGAGCGAACGGTAAGGCGGTCAACAAGTGTCCAGCTTTGGGGTACTCCACCCCGGGAGCCGTGTCTGCCAAATCCGCCCAGGTGACATTGTGTGGCAGCCAGAATCTCTCGTTCCAGAACCAGGCTGATAAAGCAGCCATGTTTTTTACTGCCTCCTACTCCTCGAATGTTCAAAATTTTGAGTTATTAGTCGCGCGTTTCTCCGAAGTGACTTGAGAGATGACTTGCCGGACTTAACTTTAGCTCGCCCGCGTGAACAGCAGCAGATGCGCTTCCGGCTAAAGACTTTCAAAATAAAAATCTCAAGAGTCAACATTTGTTTTACTGTTTTGTCTTGCATTGTTAGTTTCGGTACTTCAACGATAAGTCCAGCAAACACACCATAACTTCCTGCGGGTAAATTATTTTTTTTAATGTTTAGAATTAGTTACTAATACGAGCGTTATTTATAAAATTCTTTCAGTTTCCTTTATTGAATCATGGTCACTTGACAAATCCTGGCTGCCGCCCTGATAATGAGGAGCAGAATGGAGGAAGTGAGGAGAGTCCCTCCTCCTTCACTACAAGGGATGGGTGGCACTCATCATTTTAGATTTTGCTAAAGTTGGATTATAAATAGTTATTCATGAATATTCGAATTACTACGGATTAGTGTACCGTAGAGATTTTTTTTTATTTTATTTTTTTTTACTTTCATGGGAAAATATTCCTATCAAATCCAGACAGCCTGCCTGAGTGGTTCAACGACTCCCCCAAGTGGTCACGAAATGTACCGCAGCTAAATTTTTCAAAGACTAGGTCAGGGTTGTAACTTTTAAAAATAAATATTTATCTCGGGGTTTACATGCAGGTGTGTTGAACATCGTATGGATAGATTTTAATGCAAGAAATGTAGTTTATGAATATGTCCAACTGCCCAGATAACTTTTGAAAAAAAAAAAATGTAATTGGATCTCAGAGCAGTTGGGTGGTGCATTCAGGTAACAAAAAAAACAAAAACATGCTTGCTTCATGCTTTTGTGCTGCTGAAAAAAGGCATGTATTAGCTGAAGCATGCTCTGTTGTCTAATTATAGAAGGAGGCTTGCTTGTTTGGTGCATGGTATTAATAGAATCTAACAGGGCAGTTGGCTTCATAACTATGCAAAGGATTTCAGAAAGGGATTCAAATTAACTAGTGGCTCATTATGTAACTTCATAACTTTTTAAGCATCATATTCAGAGAAGGTATTTAATCATACATTGGTATTTTCTGATGAGGATGCCTAAAATAGTCTCCCAAGGCCATAGAAATTCGACTGTCTTTGCCTTCAGAACCCACAGCCTAACTGAGCCTCGATGGGCCAGTTAGCGTCGGCTAACAGGCAGTTTACGATTTTCCATCATCACGCAGGATAAAATACAGCACTGGAAAAAGAAATCACTCCACCTTTCCTAAACACGAAGGTACCATCAACAGTACACAAAGAACAACCTGGGCACTGCCCAACAGGCCTGAGGCAGGACGTGCTCGTCAGTAAAGGTTGAAGTCTGCACCGCAGAAAATGGTAAAGGTGAAGAGTTTAGAGTAGCAGCATGATCGAGCTCAGCTCACGTTACAGTGACATACAGGCTAAATGTTGTGTGTGTGTGTGTGTGTGTGTGTGTGTGTGTGTGTGTGTACTTTCAGAGGCAAACTGAACACCGGCGTCGTCCTCCCAAAGCATCCAGTCCAATAATTTATTCCAGAAAAATCTCACGTTATCAGATACAACTTGTGAAAAAAGAGCAGGTGTAGTGACGCTTGTGCGGCCAGTGCTTTAACACAACGGCACCTTTACCGAGAAATGAGGTAATGTTTCAGAACATTCTCTTCAGGGGCGTTCAGATCTTTTAAAGACTTCTATTAAGACTTGACAGATTGACGTAACTGTTGTTTCAGAAGTTTGATGACATTCAAAATGGTGGCTACTCCTCTGTCAGTACTGGAAACATGTCTGGCACAGCTGCTCGGCTCCATTTGACAGCAATGGAGTGGCTGCAAAGAGAGCAGCTCTGTTGCAAAAGTCTTTTCCCCGTCCGTCAGTCCCTTACATGTGTTCTGGGTGGTCCTGCAAGCACTTGATGAACTCTGCCACAGGATGGCCATTAAAGCAGATCTGGTAGACGGCGGTGAAAAGAGGAAACCTGGAGAGGCAGCGAGATGAGATGCAATGTCAGTTATTAAAAGGGTGAGAGGGTTAGTGAACATGTGCAACGTCTTACTTCTCCGTCATATTTTTCTGTTTCAGGATCTGGTGCACCTCAGCCGCCGTGGCTGGACCTTGAAGCTTCTGACCGTGCAGCAGCTCATTCTCCAACTGTTCAATAGTCTAAACAAAAAGAGACATTTTAATTAAAAACCCACCAATTAATTAGTTGGTGGGTTTTTTCCCCCTCAGAGTTGCTAAAAAAGATACTACTGGAGACTATCCTACTTTGCCTGTTTTGGCAAAGGCCTCCCCGATCTTGCGGTTGCGTCCACCGTAGCAGGTTGTGATAAGGTCGGCGATGCCGCAGCTCTCCAGGAAGGTGGCGGGGGAGACGGGGCCCCTGCTGCAGAAGACCTTGGCGAAGGCAATCATCTCCATCAGGCCGAGACGGATCACCGCCGCCTTGGTGTTGTCGCCAAAGCCCAGGCCGTCGCAGAAACCGGCTCCCACGGCTACGATGTTCTGCAGCGTCACAGGAAACAGAGAAGATCTTTGGTAAAGTTCCGCCACTTTAGCCTTGGTTTGCTTATGCAGCCGAATAAAAGGAACCAGTTTCAGTCCACCTTGAGTGCCCCGCAGATCTCCACAACATCAGACTCTTCCACCACAGTCACACGGAAGTTAGTGGTCTGCATCAGCTCCTTCAGGATGGGCCCAAAGGTCTTGTCTTTGCACCCTGAGTTCCAAAACAGCAGATGCATTTGTGTTTCTCCACTCAACGTGCAGTTTGGTGCTACTGCATCCCCTTAAAATCTGAGCTGCTCTATCAAAAAATAGTTTAAAATGCTAAAGATGTTCTATGTTAAAAATAAAAAAATCATAAATGAAATTAAAAAAAGGGCACAATAGAATCAGAGGCTGCTGCAGCTACCCACATATTACTGAAATGTCAAATGCCTGATACATTTCTAATTACTAAAAGGTAAATGTCAAAGTGTGTGTGTGTGTGTGTGTGTGTGTGTGTGTGTGTGTGTGTCACACACCGATGGTTGTCTCACAGAACTTCTCCTCCGCAACCTCGTTGGCAATGTTCGCTCCCATGAGGACGGTCATGGCGATGCCCAGTTTCCCTTGAACGACCTCTGAAATCAGCTTCAGGCCGTCGGGGCCCACATCGACCCCCTGGAGGAGTTGGATTAATGCCGCATATTGAACCGATCTGTCCTTCCTTCCATCCCTCCATCCATCCCTCCATCATGAATGTGTAAAAGAACGGCCTAAAAGTGGAAAGAAAGCTGAACGTAACCTTGATGAGGGACATTCCGACGGCGTCCTTCTTGATGTGGTCCTTGATGGTGTCGCACACCCTCAGAATGAACTGATGCGGGACCACAAAGATCAGGATGTCAGCTCCTTTTACTGATTCAACCAAATCTGGGACGGCCACCTGATGAAGGAAAGAGACAAAAAAAACAAAAACATAAATATATCACCCAGCATCCATACAAGAAGCCACAGAAGGCGGCGGTGGCGAAGGCTGACGCGCTCATGCTCACCACATTAGGGGGCAGCTTGTGACCCGGCAGGTACTTGACATTCTCGTGGTCCGTGTTGATGATCTCTGTGAGTTTGCGCCCGTCCACCGTCTCCTCAAACACCCACATGTTGACCGTGGTGACAAACCTGTCGTATTTGGCCGCGTTGGCTCCCACGATCTTGGCAATGGCCGAGCCCCTGTGGAGGCAGCGACACGCCATCAGTGCTCCGGAACTTTCTGTTGTGTCCGTGAGCTCTGTTCGGATTTTTTGAATCTATTGCTGAAAACATCATCCAACCTCTGGAGCGTCCGTGTGGAAGAAGCAGATATTTTACATATATTTAACACCAAAACGCAGGATTATTGTATGAATGCGTTCAATGTCACGTTTGCTCATACTTATTCATATTTAGATCTGTGTGTCTAGTTACCCTGGCCAATAAACCGATGGCCTCTGACACCATTGTGAGCACTTTTAGTTTGAACCTCCGAACCAAAGTCAGAAATGCATCCACACGTGTTGTTTCTGTCACAGGTGTCACTTGTGCTATATTTGTATCTACAATTCCATTTCATTGGGGTTTGTTTTACTTTAAACTCAATAAATCAGTCATAATCAGAAAAAGGTCAAGGCTAAAAGGACAGGAAGATGTGTCATTGTTTACATTGTTACTGCTGTTGAATGTTTTTGACACAGATCTTAGGTAAAGGGCTTTTTTTGGGTTTTGTATTTACGACTACAGATGCCTTCACTTTGCAAACTTACAGGCAGCGTTTGAAAAAAATTCCTTCACGGTGTGCGAGTCCAAACCCAGAGGACAAAACCAGTAGATACGGCGTCTGCAAACTCTGTACCACCTGTCAAATATTTAACTTTAAGAGCCACAAGCACCTAAAATCTCTCCCAGAACGAGCCGAAAGTCCTTCACTCACCAGTTGCCAGAACCAACCACACACACTTTCTTGGGTGCTGCCATCATGAGTTTGACCTCCAGGAAGGAGCTGCTGCGGGTGTGAAGACAGCCTCAGACAGTGACACCGAGTATTTATAGCAGACACACACACACACACACACACACACACAGCTGAGGCTTGACACGCCCTCCAGGGCTGGTTGGTTCTCTTTCTATACACACACACACACACACACACACACACACACACACGCAATCTGTGCAGCTATGTTTGTGGGACCTTGAAGACCTTAAACCCCTCTAACCTTAAACAGTCCCTGCCCAAAACACCAACCTCGACCTAACCTCAGCCCCCTCTTTAAGTTTATGTAAATGTTTTTGAAAATAGGGCATGGATTGAATCGTGCAAGAAACTGCATCCCGCTTTTAAGAATGGCTACATCAAAGGGAATCAAACATGGTTTCTTTTATACTTGATAATTATTTAATACTAAAATGTCTGTTTTTCTTTAATACTGTATACTTACAGTACAGTGTGCCATATTGCCAATGCCATATTTTAAATGCTACTTGAAGGACTCCTAGGGGTAGCTGAGGGGGGCCTACATTATGAGAATTATTTATTTCTCGCACTAAAAAGTTACAGTAAAAAAGATGTAGAATTCTAAACAAAAGCTGCACATTTATGAGTAAAACCTAGAAAAACTAAACTGCTTTGCATGAGGGGCACTGGGGTGTCGTTTCTATAAATATAGCCCTTGGTTTGGAGTATTTGAGTGCATCTTTAGAGATTAAAAAAAATAGAGACTATAGTAGAGAGAATAACAAACGTGTATTTTACTTATCCTTTATTATAACATACCAACATACAGAAAAATAGGTTTGGTCCATGAAAAAATCTGCAGATTCAAATATTACTACATCCCCCCATCCATCCCCAGAGTTTGCGTATGCATCCAAATCACATACCCTCCCAAACCCACGTTAGTGTATTCTTGGAATCAAACGAGCACAACATGACGTCCATCTTTACCTCCAACAGGTTTATTAGCATTAAAGTCAAAGGTGCTGGGTCTTCAGCCAGGGTACCAAAATGCTACGACTCGTCTGACTGAACTTGTTCAAGTGTTTATGGCTTGTTTGCGCAGTTTAAATAGAAAAAACAAACAAACAAACAAACAAAAACCCTAAAGGCATCAACTATTGAACAACTAAGCTTGCAGGAAACTCCAAGGCTGTGTGTATTTTTCCTGCAAAGTTTTTAAATGTGGCCACCATGTTGAAACTGCGGAGAGCTAAATTATTGTGCTCTGACAGGCTGATTATATAAATACTGATTCACCTATAATAGACAAAGAAATGAGGACGAACAAAATCTGTCAGGATTAGAGATACAGCTTTACTTCACATCAAACTTCAGTTTCTTTTCTGCTCAGTATTTACAAAAACGATATAGACTAGAGGTACTCAGACTAACTACTTCCTTAATAATCTGTACTATCTAACAAGTACTGATATAATACATATTTTAAAAACAAGTATCACTGATAATAATAGAAAAGGAAAGACCGAGTCATACTTAATGCCACTTTTTTTTAACAATATAAGGATATTCTGCCATTACGAAACTTTTAAATGCTTCTCCTACAACAGACTGTGAACAAACTGTCCAAACCAAAGCAACAACAGCTTAAGACAGAGCGGCAAGGGAGCAGGGGAGGTGAAGTCTGATGGACCACGGAAACGATCGACTGATCGATCAGGGCGTCAGGGCTGGCGGAGCAGTGTAAAATCAAACAAAAAGGCCATCAAAAAGGGGAATTTAGGGATCCTGGGAAGTTATGGATTAAGTTGAGAAATGTTTGATTCAAAACGGGTTGAAAAGTTCGCCTCTGTGCTGCTTTTAACGTGGGTACAATCTCTAATGTTGTGTGGAGACAAAAAAGAATGAGAGGAATGCTTGCAAATAAGGATTAGACATGCACGAATTTCACTGAGCTCCACACAGGAGAAAAAAATACAAAAAAAACCAAGCAGTGTGTTAACTGCAGTAGTGAGGATTAAATGTGGTGGGAAATCATGTGTAATGGTAGAGCTATTCGCTATCAATGTCCCTATAAACTTGCCAGAAAACTGAAAAATTCACTTTGAACATTGCATACGCGGCGTTGGTCTTCACCAGCACATGAGGTCTTATTGAAGATCATTTAGGTGTTCCTGATGCCGAGGGCTTGCTCCAACTCCTGGCGCCTCTGCTGGACCTGGAAGACACAGCAACACAGACCTGAGTGCTGCGCCGCCTTAAAATGTCAGCGGTAATCAACAGGATCTTTGAGGTCATAAGTGAACATTTAAGCTTTAAATGCGTCATATGATTACTGCGAGGAGTGTGTTATAGCATTTATTGATATTTTTGCCCAATAGACCTGTGGTTGAACTGTGCCGCTTGCATGACTTCAAAAGAAGATGGAAAGGAGTTGTGAGGAAAAGAAAAACGGATTACCTTGGAGTAGAAGTAGCGACAGACCGCCTCCTGAGCCCATGGCTGGTAGTAAAACTCTGCTCTTCGCTCCTCTTCTGGGTTCCCAACCACATCGGTCATTGTCTATAAACAAAGACAGCTTGAGATTACATTTTGACTGTCCTGAAAGGTCAAAAGAATCTCCTTCAAGTAAAAACTTTTATCAGAAGTTTGAAAGTCTATTAAGTGGACATCTGCTGTGGATGGATGCAGGTACTTGGAGGCTGATGTCATTTCACTTCACAGATGACTGGACTGATGCTGCAAGGGGTTGACAGCTGGTCAGCAGTTATTCAACTCATCGTCAGAGGGAAGACCCTCAGGGATCCACAGAGTTGTGCTATTAAATGTTCCGCGCTCTATTTCGACTTTACACTCCTGTTACACATGAATGAGCTCCAAGAAGGTGCAAGGCCAGAGTATTTAGGCACTTATGTAACAAAGGCCTCTCTGACCAGAACTGAACCTAGATTTAGGGGAAAAGTCACAGTTTGCAATTAAATATTAACATCTACATTGAAAAGGTTATGAAAATGTGGATTTTTTCACTATTGTTTAAATTCACAAACACAAAATCTGTCAAGTAGTTTCACTGCCAACACTTTCCCATCAGGTTTATTACACATTAATGACTGTGAGTGTGCGGTCATGATAGGTGGACTCACCTTGAGGTCTCTGCACTGGGACTGCAGCCAGTCGTTGATAAAGCCCTGAGGATCTCTAGCAAAACTCAACATGAATTCTCGCTGGGTCTTCAGCTGGTTTATGGTTTCGATGGTTTCGTGGATCTGAAAGAGAGACATCGTATAACTTAAAGGCAGCGGTAACTTTAATAATTAACGTCGCCTGTTAGCTGCACGCATGTCTTCTCAAGTCAATGCTCAGTCGCTCCCTAAACTTATTAAGAGTTGTGACTTGGCCAAGACAAAAGGACTACAGAGGACATGATTCTGCGCGCGTGATCGGTCAGCTCAGCTAATATTAACACCAACCGCAGCAAGTCAGGAAGACACCAGTGACCTCAAAAAACTGGTTAAAAGTGAATTCACAGCTAATGAAATTTTGTGAATGGAATAGCTTGAAACCACCTGAAGCATGTTGACATAATGAGAGAAAAAAAAAAAAAAGAATCCATGGAGCATCTGAGTGTTCTAAAAAGGTGTGGAAGATGTTTCATGAAGTGTACCTTGTTATCCAGTCCAGCTATCTCTTGCTGACTAGCTGTAGAGAGCAAGAAGGAGTTCATCTGGGTCTTCAGTGTATCGTCCACCTCCACGTCGATGTCATAGCACGCAGTCTTCTTCTGATCATTAGGGTCCACACTGTTAACAAAACGAGCGATATTAAAATCTTTTTAGCAAAACCACTGGAGAGGGGAGCGCTGAACTCGTGCTTAGCTTCACTGTAGCTACCTGATCACATGGTTGATGATGATGGGGTCAGGTGGCATCAGGAGTGCATGCAATCTCTGTGGGATCTCAGAAAACTTCATTCGCTGAGTCTCAAAAATCTGCAAGCATAAAGGAGGTATTCTCTGAACAGTGCCACAGTAATATCTCTGCTATGGAGCCTCTAAATGTTGATTCTAACTGTTAATACTTGAGAGGTGTGAGCTCTATATACTGAAGTCATTTTCATCCTTTGTCTTTGGCCTCTCTACTACTGAGAAGTTCAATAATTATTGGAAATATTCTATCCCAACTCATTATTCAACCAGCAGAGACAAGAATCCCATGCTTCCACTTCTTTTGACATAGCTTTTGAATTGATTAAATGTTGTAGGAATTTTCCCATTAGCTTTCTGCCTTCCTCCGTTAATCTCAGCAAAGTCAAACAAAAAACCTGTCAGTGACCCAGAAACACTCAGACCCTCCATATAAGGATGGAGATGAGAGACTGTAGAGATGAAGTGCTTTATAGTCAGAGCAGCAAATATCCAGAGCAGCCAAGTGAATGAGGATCCTTCCAGCTTTACACTCCAGCCAGAGGTTTTTGATGGTGATTTTGTGAATAGAAATTCACAGATATGAAGCTACGTATATATGTTAGGATATGTGTCACATCCACTCACCTGCTGCAGGTACTTGTCGCAGTTGATGAACTCGCGCTCGTGAGGGTCTTGCAGTTTGTGGGTCTTCACGTACTGCCACAGAGCCTGGATAATGACCGGCCTGGTCTGGGTGTGGATCCCGAGCATGCGAGCAAGCCGGGGATCCAGCTTAAACTGAGGGGGCTGGGTGAAAACAAGAGGAATGTGCTTTCAGATGACTTTTTAATGAACACATGCAGCACTCCCACAGCGCAGAGAAGCAGACACAGACAGACTGGTTGATATTTACCTGGTAATCCAGCATGAGCAACACGGTGCAGCGTACACCCACATCACCAGGCCTCTTCACCTGGAAACCATCTGTTTCCTGAGTGGTGGCAGTCCTGTGCCACTAAAATGAAATCAATATTTATTAATACTATTTATATGCCTCAAATTAGCTCATTTTTGCTTTTTTGTTATGAATGACAGCAAAATGTGGGTGTTAAGATGCTGGTCAGAACAGGAAACAGGGTCAAATATGTACAAACACAAAGTATTAAAGGAATAATTGACAATAAACTTAAATGAAAAGAGGGAAAACAGAAATGATCTTACTTCCACGAGGTGATTATCTGGGCCATACAAGTCCTTGTCCAATTCTATCACCAGAGACTTGAAGAAAGATGAGAACTTCCGCTTCTGTTTGGTGGCTTCATACTTGGACACGGCCGTCTGCACCCCAGTTAAATTTGGAAATAAGAATTCAAATAGTAAAAAAAAATAAATAAACCCCTCCAGCTATGCTTCGGTGCTTCACATGACTAATCTGTAACAAAGCAAACTCTGAGCATCTTACATCTTCCAGCAGACGCCCTTCAACGCGTAGCTCCCATGATGCAACCGTGCCTTCTCCATCCTCAGCATCTGGTTTGGCTGGATTGAAGGTGTTTGATATGAAGATCCGGAGTTTTCTCTTTTGCTATAAAGACAAATAAAATAGCTTAAACTGGGTGCCGTGTCATCGCCAGCAACTACGAGAACGATTTAATTTACAATACTGTCGTAACATCAGCATCGCAGTATATTCTACAAGTAATTTTCCAGGAAATCAAGCATGTAAACTTACTTTACAACAGAAACGTACCTTAATGGGTCTCTTCAGGGCCTCCTGAATATCCAGCCTCTTGCGCATTATTGTCTGGTCCAGCTTCCTTTCAAACGCCAGGAGATCCATGTAGGCCTGAGACTCTGGGACCAGTTCCCTGATCTGTGTGTGAGAAAAATGTATGGATACACTTCCTCTGTGGCAAGAACAATTACGATGAACAGAGTCAAGTGTGTAGCTGTTGATATGTAGCTTTGACAATTAATATACGAATGAAGGACAAAAGTGATAATGAGTGATAATCACCCTTTGAGGGAGGATTTTATCAGCCATCTTCTTCTTCTTTGTGCTGTAAATAAAATAAAAAAAAACAAAGAAATCTTTAAATTAAATGGAGCAATGCATGTATATTTGATCCAGGAACTCAGTAGGATCAGAATGGCTTGCTTCTATTTATCTAGAAATATTTTATGTGATCCCTCTTTGGGTAGAGCCAGACTGCTGCGGCATAAGACATCCAACTTACTGTTGGTTGCGATTCTGCTGCTGGACTTGCTGAATCTGCTGCGGGGCTGGCCTCTTCCGAGATGGATCCATCACCCCGGGCATCACAGGGCGAGACACGGGACTGTTGCCGTATCCTGGGGGGCCCATGGCTGGCCCCTGGGGAGTCATACGGCTGGATGGCGGCATGCCTGGTCTCTGCAGTGAACGCAAGAAAAGATTTCTTTTATTAAGTGTAGTAAACACCGACAAGACAGCAGTAGGGAGAGAGGAGCAGATATGGTATTGAAATTGACAAATCAATGTTTCCTTTTAGAAAAACAACATAAGTAAGACATTCTATGCCGTACATGTGTGACGCAGTGAAGCCAACGGAGACAAACGTTAACACTGTACCTTAGATTACTGATGTTTTTAGCTGCTATCCATAATATTCTTACCTCTAAAGGAAAAATTATCACCACCGCTATATTGTGTGTTTTCCTGTTATTGTGCACCTCTGACAAACAACAAGTGCCCAAATTACCAGAAATAAAGTTAATTTCCCCCACTAAATTCCCTGGATATTAAAATGAAGCAGGCAATTGAGACAAGAAAAACAAATATGTCATAAACACTCACTACTGCAGAAAAACACCTTAAACAGACGACCCATTCATTTCAAGACATTTAAACATGGCTGTTACAAAATCACCAAACAGCTGTTTCCATGCAGATTTCTTCAAATAAAGTAGCACTGAGGGAAATCTAACCGCAGACTCACCAGTCCATGTGCCAAGAACTCAAACAGGCGACTCCTTGTATCTAACTGCATGATTGCAGGTGAGAACACCACCCAAATTATAAGCCGCTGATTGCAGGTTTCCCCCTTCAGTAGTCAGCAGTCAGTCCGACAATTGAGATGAAGGCAAAGCGGATGAAAGAAACTGACTCGTCATCAAACAGAGGCCGGGTGAATGTGCTCTGGCTGTTCAACAGGCGAGTGTGGGCAGTAAGGCACTGCGCAACCTTCATTAAGAGCTCTTTAAGCAATAGATCAGTGCAGCCTTGGTTTACCTGAGAACAAGCTGAGTTCTGCAGCATTGAGAGTATAAGGACTTTTATGAAAAGCTGTTTGCGTGAATGAAAGCAGTCAAGGACACTGGAGGGAAAAAAAAAAAAAAAAAAAAGCAACACCATTTTACCGAATTATGCTCAGAGTGCCTGTAGCTAAGCAGCAAGCACTACCAACAGCTGTGGACCACTGACAAATGACTTTTTATTTCTAGACAAAAACCTATGATTTAGTTCGTAAAGAATAAAAACTGTTGATGGATCTTGTGTGTGTGTGAACAGTTGGCAGTTAATTGCCAACATTTCAGTCTAACACTTAGATATCCACTGCAGGTAAACACGCCTTAGACCTTTGATTTATACAGTCAAGAATAATAAAAACACTGTGTTCTACTTTTTGGGACAGATGACAAAATTAGGTGCACCTCAAAAATGATTCTGAAGTGTTTGAGATGGTCTTAGAACTACCAAAAGGGATTAGATCGCATTACATACAGTACACCGATGTCACACTTCCTGCTTCCAGAACATTAAAGCAGCCTATTTGTGCTTCTGGTCATTACCCTAGTTACATGAAAAACAATGGCAGCTTTGTCTCACCACTGTTATTGTGGTGTACCAGGCTACTCAAACTCAAAACAAAGGCCACCATAATGCAGTTTTCAAGATTTCCTGCAGGGTGAGGTTGATAAGGAGCGAGCATTCACGCCAATTGTTCTTTATTGTAACTCAGACCAGGAAACATTTGCTCATCGGTTTGGGAAGAGTTCTTTTACAAACAATAATTAGCTGACCTCAGCAGCTTTATCATCATTTTCATCATTCTTTTTGGGCATTGTAAATATTTAAAAAAAGAAGGGACAAGCCACTTCTTAACAAATGTTTTTGTTTTTTAACTAACTTCTCTATTGTTTTGGAATAGCTGGGGAAGAATCAGATAATTAGCGAGTCAGTTTTTGATGGGATTAACGCACACCATGGAGTGAGTAAGGAGGTTAAGGCTCCAAAACGGCTGCAGAGTAAGAAGACAACAGCCTAGTGCTGGAGATGATCAAGAACCCATCTTGGATCACAACTACGCCCGGGATGCTGCTCCAGAAAACAATAGGCAACTTAAAGCTAAGGTCAGGGGTTTGGTTAGTCAACTGAGAAAAGTTGTGCATTGATAACTGGCGATCGGAGACATTTCCTGGAAGTAAAGATACACTGCTTAAGGGGGTACGTCCAGCCACCATCAGTAATGTGACATGGGCCTATGGAGACATTTCAATGCTTCATTTAATTTAGTGCAACAACATTTAATGTAAAGAGAGTGTAACAATTCTGATTTTTGAATCATCAGCTTCAATCCAAAGATTGGTCAGTTAAGGGAATGAGGAGCACTTTCAATTGGTTATCTCAGCTGTAAATCTTTTGGGGTGGGGAGGGGGGAAGTTTAACAAGTTTTTACTGTGGAAAATTCCCACGAGAACACGTTGACCTAACTACATGCACAGAAAGAAGGGCATTTAAATTTCAAAAGTTAGTTTCTTCTTAAATAGTTTATTTTCGCAATCGGTTCAGGTTTTCTGGTAGTGATTTCAGCTTCCAGCAGATTGCTTTCTGCTTTTCATTCATAAGTGAAAACCGGTCACCCTAACGATGGACCTATCATGACCCAACAATTCAATCCAACCAGATCTTTTTTCTTTTTAAAGGAAGACGGCGAACAGCAAGGATGTGTCGCAGCACAAAGATAACAGTCAAATCTGTATTTTTCAGTAAGAACGCTGAATAGCCAAACAGCTAACTGTGTTAGCATGCTAAGCTAAAAGACTACCATGACTAACTTCACTGGTAGCGGGCGGGAGGGTTAGCAAATTCAAACTACAAACTCTGACAGCAACGCAAAGTCACATTTTAAAACTTTTATACGAATTGGTCATTTTCAGAGAGGCCACCGGCGTCATGAAGGAGTAGGCCGCATAGGTTACGACGGTTACTATTAGCCACCAGTGACAAAGCAGTCGTAAGAGGCTTTGTTCTAGCGGACTGGCTAACGCGACCGTAGCAAAGATGGAGCGATATCTCACCGGGTACCCAGGCCCAGGCATCGGGGAACGGTACATGTGATTCTGTGCAGCCGGTGACGGTCCCATCCTTCCCGAAGGAGTCCCAGGACCCATACCGGGTCCCGCGCCAGGTACAGGTGGTCCAGGTCCCATTGCTCCACCACCACCTCCCGTCGGTGCAGTCTGAAAGCCCCCTCTGGCCGCCATCTCTTCTCTGAGTGTCGCCGGTGGATGAACACAGTACCGCGAGAGCGTGAACAGGAGGTTGGTTTGAGATCAGCGGTTCCTTAGTGCCCCCTGCTGGTCATCATAAACATCGACTTCCAGTGACTAAACGTTCAGCGAAAAGGACCGCGACAGGAGACAGGAAGACCTGCCCAAATCACGTTTAAAATCAAGACTTTAGTAAAAGAAAAAGAACACCAAACAAAACAATGAAATTGGCTATTAAATATACTACTGATTTTATACGAATTTTCCGATTGTCAATAAAACTGCATTTTCATATGTGTGATGTATTTATGCGCTGTGGTAATTATTTCGATGTAAATATACAATTATTTATCTAAATCATTACATTTAACCACTATTATTGCCATGAAGGGGGTCACGGCTATAGTAGAATTTCTTAGGCATGCCTTTCTTCCTTCATCTTTCTGCAATTTGGAGAGTTGGTTGACTTGTCTCTAAAGTTGGCTTGATCCAAAGCCTCAAGCCTTCTTCTACATGGATGGTAATTGTATTATTCAGCTGGTTGGTCCTAATGTCAGTTGCTCTTGTGTTAATGTTACCCGTGACTCTTGGTATTGGGGCTTTATACGATAAAACAGTATATGTCCCAGACAACGGAAAATTCTTTGTTACACAAGCAAAAAGTGACCTGAAACTTTTCATGGATATCGATATTATGTAATGATTTGGTTGAACAGGTGAAGGTGGGGTAATGCACCTTCCTACACTGTGGGTGTATTCTGCTACTGAAGGAGCTGCTCCGGGCCATTACTGATGGAGGCGGTGAGAGGTGTTGTCCATGATGGATATCAGCCTGGGTAACATCCTCCTCTCACTCACCTTAATTGTACAGCATTAGTCTTTGGTTCCAATAGCAGTTACATGTAGACTGGTATAATTGGCCGAATCCGATTAAAAAAAAAGAAAGAAAACAAATAAAAACAGGATACACACATATATATTTGAGTCCAGTACTTTAATACATGTACTTGCCATGGCAAAAAATAATTATAAATAAAAGAGAAATAAAACCATATGGATTTTGACTTGACTTCTGAACAGCATAAGTTAAACATTCTGGTTTCTTTGGTCTTTCTTGCTCATTAGTTCATAGACCATAAACATGAATGTCTAAATGCATCATTTTTTTCCATCTATAGATCACACAGTAACATGAACATTGAACCTCTGAAGTGGCATCTGTATAACAAGTAATCATCAAGTTGGAAGTGGAATGGCCACAGAGAGAAACACTTTTTTGTTTCCCACTTTGATGTCAACTCACGTCCCTCCAATTAGTGAGGCACTACAATGGTACAAAACATGCTGTTGCATCTGATTGTGTAGACACAGCGTCATCTGTGAGAGCATGAGGATATAATAACGCAAAGGGACAAACCTTATTTATGTGAGTGTAGTTGTTTTTGCTGTATTATTACTCAAAAATCCACAAAGTATTTGGCAGCTTGTGTTTAGGATGACTGCTGATTACTGTGTAAATAATTGTATAAATTATAACATGAGTAACTGGAATATTTCAAATGTTTTGAGATGCAATTAATATCTTATCTATTTAAAACAGAAATAAGGTGGTTGTATTCTTTTCATTTCCTTAAATAGCAGACATACCGGGTCTCATATATTTTACTTTTAAAAAAGAAAGGGATGTTATGAGACTGTAAAAGGTTATGTTTTGCCTGAGGGAAAAGCCATGGAGGGTCAGGTTAAGCCCTATTTCAGGATATGAAATCATGCAATAAAGGCTCAATAAATTTGGGGTCAAATAAATCCTCAGTGTCTTTCAGGTCTGAGAAACATGGCTGTGCGGTAATTATTAATCCCCTTAATGAACAGAATGTTAAGTAGAACCACTCTGAGTCAGCTCATGACAAACGACTGAGAGTGATAATTGCAGCGAGAGATGGGACAGAATGAATTTATACTAGAAATATGGCTTGACACGCAGGAGGAAGAGCACTGAGACAGTCTGGAAAGTTAATAACTGTCTCAAAAAGAAAAAAAAAGAAAGACAAGAAAATCACCCGTGTGCAGGATAGAACTGACCTCATCAATAATCCAGGCTTAATATCACTCACTGCAAATGTTAATCAGTGTCAGCGATGACCGACTACTTTATTTTCCCACTGTTTCCCAGTGCATGGAAAAGGTTTTCTAATCCGACCAAAAATATCACAATGTACTGTTCATGTATTGGTACCAGTGAAATAGTCAAAAATAAAAAATAATCACCTTTCTGCACACATTTGTAGACATAAAAAAAATCAATACAAAAATCAAGTCCCAAATTAAAATCTGGTTCAATCATGTTGAGTTTATTTATTTATTCATTCAGTATTTTTTCCTGCTTTATTTTTTTCTTTTGGACTTCCAACCAAAATGAATGACACATATCAAAATCAGAAATGGATATTTACATTCTAAAGTAGTAAAAGAAGATGGATTCAAGATCCCAGGGCTTTAACCAGATAACTGATGTAATTGAGGTACCAATTCAACCATCTGGGCTATTAAAATAACAGGAACCTCACAATAAAATGATGCTTCTTATTAAATATATCTACAACCACGAGTAAAATCTTTTTACTTTTTTTTTTTTAAAGGGGGATGATTTTGATAATAGCACCTCCAAAGCGCCTCTGGAGCCTTTTTTGGACCCAGAAAACATCTGGCGAATAATTTGATGGTGTTTTTCCTAACATGCGCATTGTTTCACAAACAATAGAAAAGGAAACCGGAAATGAACCGTGTCATCATTTGTTTTGGGTTCAATCTGTCTTATTCACTGGTACAAAAAAAAAAGTAGTCAAGCAAAAAAAAAACAAAAAAAAAAACAGAAGACAATGCTAGGAGAGCAAACATTTTAATCAGACGTCGAGTCCCCGGAGCATCAACCTTTGTGCTGTTTCCAGCTGAGGTTCCTTACAGATGAACGCACGCTCACAGCTGATTGTTTGCTCTCCCACTGGAATAGTCTGAAGAAAAGCTTCCTAAAATAACACTCAATATCAGGGAGGAGTGTAGACTAACGCAATCTGATGGCACGGCCACGGGCACATTGGGCTCTAATAACGCATACATTAATGCTGCTTTCCTCCTATATCTACTTGGCTGCACCAGATACACAGAATACAACAAAAGGTGTGATGCATTGGTGCTGAGGCTCTTGATAAAACCTATATTGGCTACATGGGATATTTCTCATCCATCACTTCCATGCACAGCGGCTGAAGAATTACACTTCAAGAATTTGGATTTCCAAGACAAAAAAAGGTAGCTCACAGTTCTAAAACTGCACAGACCAACAGCAGATAACTCCTGCATGTTGGAACACCCGACTCCCTGCAGTGACTGAATTTCAAAAGAAAATGTGACACAAAGCACAAGATAAAATGTGGATTAGAGAGAGCCCAGACAGCCAAAAGCCTTAGATGAGGCGCAGAATGCTTAATCAGATTGTCCACGAGCAACTTGTGATTTCAAATGAACCTCTGAACGGCGTCTCAGTCGGAAAACACACCACTTATCGCTGCTGACAGTGGCAGTAGAGAAGAAATCCACTGATAAAATTAACACATCAGAAGACTATGTTTCCAAAATCATGGTTGTATTTTATTTATGCTTTTGATAACTAAATAGACCAGCTTACTGCCTGAAAGATGGAGACACAATTATCAGGCAATACTCAGTTTGTTAATATGAAAGAAAAAAACAAAACAAAACACCATATCAATAATATGACAATATATCAAGAATAGTAGGTTTTCTTTTACATCACCTCTAAATACTGGCGGTATTGTGCTTTGATAAGACTTTTGTAACTAGAACACAGATACATACAGAATTAACAGCCCCCAAATAAACCTCAAAAGATTTCAGCAGTCAACCAGGGAGAGGAACAAAATTAGCTATATTCGCCACACCTCATCACCCCGAGGCTCCAGATCAGGCTAAATGAAGACTTTTAGAGATGAAGGACAAAATGAGGCGATGCTGCTCCATTTGCACACTCTACAAACGCGTGCACAGGCACCGACTGACGAGGTTTTCAGTGGTGAACGTGGTTCTAATTAATAACATTCAGAGGAACAGGACTCTTTATCACTTTTGAAATATACTCTCTGAACCTTTTTCTTTATGAAATTGCTTTCCGCTGTTCTCATTTCGGGTTTGCATCGTTGGTATTTGGATTTGTGCTGCTTTGAAGACACATTTACGATTCCATCCTGCACTCTCGTCTGATTTCCACAGAGTGCTTTAACAAACCAGAATAGAGGTAAGAAGCCACCAAGTTTCGGCGTGACGCTTGCAAAATAGTGTCCTCTGTGGGTTTTGAAAATTGAATTTGAATATTCATGCAGGTTGTGTCATTAGAGCTGAGATCCAGATTGTTCCCAGTACACAATCTGGTGTCTGTGATAGATCACAGCTTTAGTATGGATTTAGATGCTGTGCAATCCTAGACTTTACACACACACACACACACACACACACACACACACACACACACACACACACACACACACACACACACACACACACACACACACACACACACACACACACACACGGAGAGCACAGTTTGACACATAAACAACAAAAAAAAATACCTGTAATATGGGATGTATCCTTGTGTACATCACTGAGGCAAACTTGGCATTTTTATATTTATATAAAACCAAAAGTCTCAATGAAATAAATAATAATAAAAAAGAAACAAACATGCACTGGACTAATACAAGCATGCATTTACATGATGAGACCTGAAATGATCACAGTACATTTCTAACAATTAGACGTCTGTCGCCTGTCGCCGCTGCCGGGGCAAGCGCGCCCGCTCACCCAACTACACTCACTGCGAACACGGATACATTCTCTCAGGACCGACTCGAGTCCAGCAGCTGCGTCTGTGGAGCGCTGCAACATTTACAGATGCTGCGACATTTACGGGAGGAATAAGCGGAATGGCGATTTGTCCCACAAACAGGTCGGCTGGTGGCGCGTGTGCTGTGTTATATAAAGGCATGGGGGGCGGGCGGGCGGCGGGGGGTAATAGGATGATAGCTGTACAGTTTTCCTTCTCTAGTCTAAGCTTTCTTGAAGGAGACCTGTGTTGGGGAGGTTCCACCACCGTTGAGGCATTATTCCAAAAGTTAGAAGAGACAGAAGAGTTCAGATCGCTGTGTCAAGTGTTCCTTATTTTCCTTTAATATTTGGGATGTCCTCTCCACTCCTTTAATGTTGTGTACCTGTTTTACTCCTGTTTCTACGAAAAAAAGTGTTTCTGTCGGTTCTTCTCACCCATCCTCACCTCTTTCGAACAGTTGTCATGATGTGGTTGGCTTTGGTTGCATAACACGCACTTCCACGCTACGCCCGTGTCTGTTCAGCATGTGAAGTCCTCAAAGTTGGTCTGGCCCGGATGGTGAGGTAGCATGTTGCCAGGATACGACGATGGCGTGCGCAAGTTCTCACAAGGAGTCTGAGGATGGGAGAGAGCATAGACAGAAGCAAGACGTTACCACTCAGCACCCGCAGATGGAAGGAAGTCCAGAACGCAAGCATAGTTTTCTCAGTATTCAGTATGTTTTTCAGAGAAAATACTGTTGTAAAGACTGACGAAAATGGATGGAACGGCAACAATAAACAGATGCGAGCAACTGGACGTGCATCTTTTATCCTTGTCTACCTGGATGGAAACATACAATTAAGTGAACTGGCTTCTTCTCCACTTGGACATCAGTGAACTGTCACGCTGTCTGAAGTTCCATTTCCAGCCTGCCCCCCACCCCCCACCCCCCCACCCCTGCCCCCACCACTGTGATTAAACTCAAATCACTGTGTACTTTCTGTCTAGCCAGCTCTTCTATTTACCCTTTTTCATGCTTATCTTACTCCTCACTCGTTTTTTTTCTTTATACTTCTCCAAAAATTTTTGATTTGTCCTCATTCACTCCGAGATAGTGGAGATGAAGACCAGGAGTGGGCAACAGCATTGAAAACCAAACTGTAAGGTCAAGGCACCGGCGTACTGACATGGTGTTTCACATCATCCAGGCTCAACACAGCTCCACGGTCGTTGTTGTTATGGCCTTTGTGTTTCTTCTTCACGCACCTGCACAGCTTGTACTTGATCACCTAAAAGACAGGCAAAGAAACCGCACACGTTCCGTGTCAAAACACACTGTTTAAGATACATAGATCTTACCCACATATGACGGAATTTGGTACAGTCAGACATACTGATACTCAATTAAGATTCCTCTCTCTCTCTCTCGCTCTCTCTTGCTCTTACACACACACACACACACACACACACACACACACACACACACACACACACACACACACACACACACACACACGTGTGTGTGTGTAAGGAAACAGCAGTTTCTATGGTATATGGCTACAGTTGGATGATGTTGGATCAGCAGAGTCAATCTATGAGACTTATTAACTGTTTGAAGTATCTGTAATGTCTAATATTGTAAGTAATACAATACGGTATATGGCTTCTTAATGATGCGAGCAGCAATACTCAGAATTAGCTGAAACATAAAGCCTAATTATCTTTATTGGTATCTATACTGTGAAATCTCTCTCTTTCTCTCTCTCTCTCACCATATCACACACACACACACACACTGCATCTGTCCCGTTATTGTGATAATTGAACAACCTGTCTTGTTTTAGTTGATCATGGCTATGCCTACGTTCTCAGCATGCAGCCACCAACACTGGACTCTTTCAAGTCTCCACTGAAGAAAATTGTTGCTGTTTGTTATGTAAAGTGTCCCTGAGTTTCTTGAAAGGCATTATATAAGTGTTTGATAATGTAATATAATGTGATAACACCAGAAATTCGATAATGATCAGATTTGATATAATAACTCAGCCCAGACCCTAATAATCCCAAACTTAATGGCTAACCCCAACCCCTAACCTCAATCCAACTCTAACCTTAACCACAGAAGCAAAATGGCTAACCAAATTATCCTCACGTCCCAAAAACATCTTCACTTTGCTGAGGAAATGCATATTCTGGTCCAGGCTGAGAAGCATATACAAGAATGCACGTGAGGGGACAGAAACACAAAAAGGTTCTCTGCTTGGCTGGTAGAAGAAAACCTGAAGCAAGCAGCAGAGAGTGCTCTAATGAGAATAGACAAACATCCTGACCAATTTAAAATACAATACATCCAAAATGTTAATGTATTCAGTGTGGCTCAGCGGTATGCGCCAATGTGTGCGCAAAGGATGTGCATTATGCACTCAGCTGCAGGGCGTCGGGGACACATTGTTCGTCACTGCTAAAAACACATCTTGCTGTAAAAGCTGGCATTATGTGAAAAACTCCATGTGTCAATCGACTAATTGTATAATAATAGAGCATCACACATTTGCATAAACACCGTGTGTGTGTGTGTGTGTGTGTGTGTGTGTGTGTGTGTGTGTGTGTGTGTGTGTGTGCATTTGTATCCTTTAAGCAAATTAGGTGTCTAACTATGACTTAAGCTGATGCTTTACCTCATACAGATAGTCAAAGAGTTCAAGGATGGTGAGGATGCTGGCCCCAATGAAGAGACCCATCTGACCTCCGATGTCACCTGACCAGACAGACAGAAAAGCTCAGATGGCAAATTCAAAACAGAAGTATGAAGTCATCCATGCACGTGGATACAAGCTCTGAAACATGCCTCAAAAAATGTTTCTCCCAGTGTGAAAGCAACGCAGTGAAACAGAAAATATGGATCTTGGATGTGGGTGAATTTCCACGCTAGATTAAAGAGACAGTTCTGTGTCTTCTGGGATCAAAACGCTTATTATATGAAAAAGAAAAACATGCATTTGCCTTACTGTCACTTCAGATTAAAAAAAAAAAAAAAAAACACAAAACAAGCAGACCAAAAAAACCCCGCCACATCTGCCGCGCAGCTCTCTGCACATTATCTCCCCCCACCAAAACACTCGACAGTGGTTTTCTTACCCAGAAGGCCTGCCAATTCGTACGCTTTCTTCTGTTCAATGGTTTCATAGTTCAGTGCTTCAAAGAAGATGTCCAGGACAAGAATGTTATCGCTGCAAACAGAGGGGGGAAATGCGCAGTCATAATATTACACACATATATTTTTATTGTGTATCATATTGTCATGCAGCAGGATGCCAGACAACACAAGGTGAAGCATTTAAAGAGTAGTTTTTGTCGGGCTAACATATTAAATGAATTTTTCTTTTCGTTTCAGGCCGCTGTGTCAATTCTCTTGACATCGGAGCAGGGTGGGATTGATGGAAACACCCTTCCTTATTCCCCTTTTAGAGTGGCCTCCCCTCTTCCTGCATGTAACAGAGCAGAGGTGTCGAGTTAAGCAAACAGGCGCTGCCGCTAATTTCCCTAGTTGGCTCTGGCCACTGAGGAAAAGCAAAGGAAATGATGACGGCGCTTTGATTTCATGCTGTGCTCATTTGTGAAAATGTGCTGTATTGTATTTTATTCTTTCAGTAGAAAATGATTTAAAAAAAAAAAGAAACAACCTGGATTAGTTTCTAGGCCCGAGGCAAGACTATTTTGGTTCCTGAATATCTTGCTTGCCGGAATGAGACATGACAGCCCACAGGAGCCGACATCAAAACCAGAACCAGACTTTGTAGTTTCCTTTTCTGTTTTGTAATTACTGCAGTGCTTAAGTGAAGTGTTGCATCTTAACAGGAACTCCAGAGCCGAAGGCTAAACTAAAGTGACTAACTGCAAATTACATCTGGAGATGCAGAGATGGAGGTGCACTGATGCCTCAGCATCTGCTCCTTTGCAACCACAGAAACATATTTCAACTCCATCCCTTGCAAACCTCCTGGAAAAACAACCATCGCTAACAAATATATTGCATTTGCTGAGGTAATTGCTTCATCATGGCTGCTTTTTTAAAACTTTAAGATCAGGCACACGCTGGTCGTGAGACGCATCGACATCAACTGAACATGTGGTGTTTTCCACTTAGTACTGAAGCAGAGATTCACACTAGTGTTGACGGTTTTGCAGCACACTTAACAAGTAAAAGTTGAAACTGATTTATGACAGAATTAAGAGACTACAATCGTGCAAGATAACGCCACATGTTCAACCACTAACGTTCAGGATTTGGTGGGCAGTCCCAAAGACTTAACCAAAAAAACAAAAAAACCCAACAAAACTGCAGCATTTTCAACAATAATATGGTGACGGCTGAACTCCTGAACCAGCACTAGATGGCAGCACTCATGTCTCTAAAATTCATCCTTATTTTGGATAATTAGAGCAAAGATCGGCAGTCAGAATGGGCCCAATCCTACAGCTACCCAATACAAAAGCCACAGCTATTTAGGTGATGTACAGTATGTTTAGTTTCTAGCTCCTTGGACAGCTGCAGAAGTAGATCTCCTACATGCTTCTGGTATCCTTGTTGTAAATTCCAGGTTTAGATTTCATTGTTACTGCTTTCATTGCTGTGTCTGCTTGTGTGAAGTGTAAATGCATTGCAAATCAATTCTATCGATCCGTTTCATTAAAAAACTGTACTTTGCATTGGTCACAGTCAGACGGCTGAAGAAATCTGCCTGTTTTCCATCCGTGGGTTCTGACAGAACACGGACGAAAATGACAAAGAAGAGAAGGAAAGGCCACATGATAGGGCCTCCTCTCTCCGTAGGGATTTGTTTTTCCTGCAGTGGGACTACATTCTGTGTTAATTATCCTCTCCTCAACAGGCGGAACAGATAAAAGAGAGCATCACTGCCGTAGCACCATCTTCTGTCTCTGAACTACTTTGATCGATTCTAAACTCAGAATCACAGAAGTGCTGGGTGTTGCAGATTAATGCTGCCTGAAATGTCCTCATATTTCCTCCCTCCGCTTTGACCCGCCGCAGCAGCTACTTCGCTGTGGTGGAACAAATGACTGTGACTGCAGCTTTAATTAAGTTAAATGTGTGCATTTGAGGAATTATTCAAGCCGAGACTACTAGCTTCTCACCCGAAACCCTAGTGCTTTGACTTTTCTCAGAGAGAGCCCTGGTCTTCAACACATCTGGAAAAGTTGTGTAAAGAGACATAATGTCTGGAATTGTGATGTATAGTTTTTATGATTCAGAAGAATACTTGACATGTGCTGGCTATCCACAAACTACACATCTGTGATGGTTCTCCGGGAAGGAATCCAGCCTCCAAACTCTCTGGAGTGTAAACACAAGATAAATCCAGAGCTACTGTAGGGACGGATGGAGGGACAGATGTCGGGGCACTCGTGCCAAAATGGTACAGCTGCTTATTTTCAAACGGGTTCGCTGCTTTCAAAGTTGTTTTAAGCCCAAGATCATCTTGTGGAGGCACAAGCAAGCCAGGCTACATTTAAAGGAGTGCATTTATATTTTGGGGGGAACTTGCAGCGACAGCTGAAAAAGTAAAGCAGTGCTAAGAAAACAATTTCTACTTTGGATGAATTGGATGTGCTATCCCGGAACATCCGACTTACGCGATGTACTGCTCTGTCTTATTGAATTTCTTTGCGAGGTACTTGGCCGACGCCTTGCTGGGTATCTTGACAAACGACATCTCTTTTCCGTAGCGCGTCAGGTTGCATGGTGTCTCGCACACACAGTAGTCGTTGTCCCTCTCTACGAGGAAGTCTGAGCAGTGAAGCAGAGAGAGGGAAGGGGGGAGGAGGAGGAGAATAATCACCAGGGCTCTCCTACAATGTGTGATGGAAAGGTTTAGGGCATTGCCTGAGGCTTAATTGTTATGGAATAGCTATATCCTCTGTCATCCACATGGATCAGGTGCACTAAGCAGGCTTATGGAAAAACACTGAACACATGCAACATACTCAGTGGCTCCTTACCCAGTGCTGGATCTGCACACTCCTTGTACTGCTCCGGGGTGCAGTATGGGGCATCCCCTACAGAGAAAGGACAGGAAAAACAACTCTGATCCAAAAATATTCAAGATTTCAGTGAAGACACTGTAATTTCCTAAAAAGCTTCATTTCTTCACATACAACAGCGTGACCTTTCTTTTTGTTCATGCTGTTAATCAAACGCTGCTATCAGATTACTGTCCTTGGCTCTAAATTTGTTAACTTTTTTTACTCCTCCTTGTTCGCTTCTCCCTCCTCATCTTTCTCTTCCTGGCAGCCCCTCTTTATCTTTTGGCCCAGCACTAGTCACTAGATATGCTAGAATCATGGAATCTATTTCCAAGACAGATCAGTTTTTTTTTTAAATTTTTAAATAACAATAATAATTATAATAATTGTGTCAGAGAGATAGAAGAGATGAAGGGCATACAACATGGACTCAAGGGTCTGAACTGCAACTGTCTCACATGAATCAGCAGCACATTTCCTAGAAGATAGCTACTAATCCTGTGGAAACACTGGCTGGCTCTTAATATGAAAGCATAGATTAAAAAAATGAAAAGCACTCCTGATTGTAGGGGGAGACTAATGGTAATTGGACAGGTGGAGGTGGAGTGGAGCTTAACAGATGGCCAATCCACCATGCCAAGCCTCTTTTGAATCTGCTATCTGAGGTGCTGCATAAAGATTAAATGCTAGGTGCAGCCTGCTGTAATCACATAACAACTCTGAAATTACTGACTTTTTTTCTTATCCAGTGTTCATGTGGTTTTACCGGCAAGGAAGGAACGTCAGTTCCTGGACAGCAGTCATGAAATCAGGCCCTGTAACACATGAAGAGCGTGTGACGCGTTCCCTACCGGGCATGTGGACCATTCTGCAGTTGCAGTTCTCCACCAGGTATCGGGTCTCGCAGTCGATCCTGCAGGCCGTGATGCTGTAGCTGCTGAAGAAGTCGGAATCCATTGGCGTGGCCTTGCAGTCACCCCAGGGCGGAGGCAGGTATGTCAGCTGAGAAAGATGGAGGCGCCAGAGCAGAACCACTTAGAGCAAACTGTCTATTGAACATCTCCGCTTGTGTGTGAAGCATTAATGCAGTGATTTGACCTTTCTGTCAACATTGTGACAAATGCATTAATCTGTCCTGGGAAAAGCCGATGTGCATTTATTTAACGTGGCACTGAAAAGGAATCTCATTTCAACCCAATGGCGAGCATGTGCCCAGCAGAGACTTTTGTGGGTGCTTTTCTCCTACGCTTCTCTCATTCCTACTCTCCTTCTGTGCTTTCATTCCGGTGCCTACACTTCATACAGGAATTAAATAATATCAGCTGTTTAGCACAACGGTGATGCTGTAAATTACAAGTTACGATAAACACCTTTGCTGTGGGCCCCGGTTCTGATATTTAATCCTTTCATATTGATCTGCAGGTTTTTAATTGCTTCTGCCCAACCAGAGCTGTAAAATGTTAATTTACTTGGAAGCAAACACATATTCCTACAACAGGCACAGCGAAGTCATTGAGCTGTAAATCTGCCGCCCTGTGCACACTTCGCATGGCTTTTCTTGCAAAACGGGTCACAGAGAAGAAGAAAAAATGCAAAAAAATACTGTGTAAATTACTGTGTAACTGTTAAGGCCACTGGAAAATATCTTAAATATTCACACAATTAAAGAGATTGCATACGTGAAGCACTCAAGCTAAAAAACAATCAGTAACTACAAAGACAAAAAAAAACAAAACACGCATCATAGATGTGATGATACAGTGACTGCTTTCATTTTTTAATTTAACCTTTATCTTATAAAAGTATACCAACTAAGAACCAATTCTTAGCTGCAGTGACAGCGTGCGTATGCTTTTTTGATGGTGGGGGAAACTGAAGCACCCACACAGACCTAAAGAGAGCAAACTCAACAGAGGAAGTGCCTTTTGTAGCCAGGGATCAAACCCGTTTCTATGTGGAGCTGTGAGTGGGTTTCCTCCAGGTACTTCACTTCTCCTCCCTTAGCTTAAAAACCAAGCGGCTTGACTGGAGAGTGGAAGTTGTAAGCGTGGGAGTGAAACGTGTGTCCCACGATGGACTGGTGACGCTTCCAGGATGCATTCCTGCCCCCTAACCCAGCAACAGCCGGTAAAGGCTGCAGACGGATGAAACTTGAGATTTAATGTGTTGTAACCACTGAGAGGCAGGTAATTTAATCATGTTAAAGTATTTTATTTTTTTTTTAGCTCCAGTAAATGCTCTAACGCTTTGAATAATTACAAATTAATGCAGGATGTTTCAATTTGAGATAGATGCCCTCTAGCTGCCTTGGAAATTTGAGATGACCTTTCTCAGCAACCTCTTTGAAATGCCACTGAGGTTAAAAAAAAAAAAAAAATCACCTAAAGGTTCAGTTAATCAACTGTCAAAAAGGCAGCTACTAACAATTAAAAACAACATTTTCTGAATAAGTATATTATAATATTGCTGTTTTCCAACAAGAAAAGAACAAAACAACTGAACCAATGCTTTGACTTAAATATTGCATTTAATCAGCAGAGAAAAATCTAATTCCAGGGCGTGCATGTCCTATATGTAACATATTAACAATATTGATTCATCAATGCTTTGTTATTCCAGCTGTAAACCAGCAGCTGTGTGTTTCCCCTCATCAGCTTGAACAGTTTATTACTGTGTGCTCACACAGGAATAAATCGAAGGCTGCTGCGTTCTGATTGAGGAGCCTGCCTTTTCTATTTATCCTGCAGAGCAACAGGAAGCATGGCGCCGCCTTGCACATGTGCAGGAGCGGTAAAGGAAGCTGAGGTTGGAGTGAACGGGGGGATGGAATGGAATCACAAGCCGAGTGGGATTCTTCAGTTTAATCACTAATAAAAGACCTCACAGAGAACCTAAAAAGCACTGGAGAGGGTCAGCGTATCGATGACAGGAGGAGCAGTCATGAACCGGTCCAGAACTGCGCTCACCTGTGGAGAACACCACCTGCTATTCACAGAGCTGAGCCATTTTGCAGTTTCGGTTTCATTTTTTAGAGCTCTGCTGTGCCGTATCTCGTGGCAACGCTCCTTTCGTGAGCAAAAACTTCCAGGTGCAAAGGTATCGAGCTGATGTGGCCCCACAACTCAAGCTGCTCGCTCTTCAGTGGTGAATATGATGTAAAACAAGATTCAAAGTGGGAATTCAGCTGGCAATTGGTTCATTCAGCGAGAGAGGAAAAAAAACAAAGCGAAAAAAGGAAGAGTCAGCAAGACTCGGCGGAGGGTGAACGAGGAGATTGTGGATGGATGCTTTTGTTATTCATGTTGGGTAAAGGAGAAAGTGCAGACTTCACTTTTGTGGCGTCACAGTAAGTGACAGCTTGGCCGCCTGAAAGGAACAAAACAGTTTTCCACCAGAGGACTGCTGAAGCAAGGGGGTCAAGGACTGTGAGGGAACTCTTTTAGATTTACAAAGGTTGGGCCAGTCAGCCAATTAGAGACCAACAATAATTAACAGGGGAAAAAAAACACTGTTGAAAAGAGAAGAATTAAGTTAGAGAAATTTCCGCATACAAAGAAATAGGTTTCCTGCAGAGGCTGCATGTGAAATGCCAGTGCACCCTCTCTGACCCGAGGCCAGCCATCACCCTCAAGTCCTTCCTTTCTCTCTGCCATTTATTATACATGATTCTGAGAGTATGAGTTGATCTGGCTGTGTGCTCGCCAACACAGCATTATTCACGCTCCAGCTGGAAATCTTTCACTTTATCGGACTGATTAGGACAGATTTGCACACGCTGACTGGACGAGGCGTGTGTTGTGATAGCGATACCGACTGCACAAAAATGTACACGGTGCCCCAGCTGCGACTTCCATTTGGTGACTGTCTTCACGCCGAAGGCAACGGTCAGGTTGTAGGTAAACATTTCAGGTAAAGTTGCAGCAAAAAAAGGAAAAAAAAAAAAAAAAAAAA
>BJFM01000433.1:85617-97706 GCA_016586285.1 Arothron firmamentum | reverse complement strand
AAAAAAAAGCAGAGTGGATCTTTTCAGCTGTCATTATCATTATTGATAGCTCAACAGCAGAGTCCTCATCACTTCTCTCAAGAACACAATCGATTTCCAAGGCAAAATAGCTCTAAATTTTCTTCTTGCAAAAGCATAATAACGTTGATCCTTGAAAGACAGACGGTGCATTGTTGACTGTGCCGCACTGTTTTTTACCCCCCAGGATTCTGCAGAAAGCCTTGAACAGGGTCAAGAACAAGTATATCCAAACTCTCTTGAATGGCTAATTCACCACAAGTATTAGCAGCACGAGCCGTTTTTGCATTAAACAACGAGATCCGACAAAATATAATCTGAACAGAGCTGCCTTGTGACATCGATCCATGTGGCAACAAGTAGATGGAGATAATTAAATACCTCACGTTTAAGAAAGCATTTAGCACAGCTATCAATGGTCTTTGTGTCAAAGAGATTAAAATGTGATAAACAGCTCAATAATAATTTTTAAAAAAAATTGAAACCAGTATTATCCAGTATATATATATAACCTGCAATTAAATATATAGTCCGTAAAAGCAGAGAGTTGGGTGATCGCTGACTGTGGTTACTGTTTGTAAAATTTCCAAAGAATTAAGCTCATACTGTATATCCCCAAATGGCCATGAAAAAAAAGAAAAAAAAGGCAAACCCGTTTCTGAGGCACTGTGGCAAACATCCTCTCGATGATGGCAAAAGTCACCTCAAAGTCACAGTCGGTTTTATGTCCTGGCAATAAAATCTGTGTCAGAAAACACTTGGATGTGACGAGCCAGCGATGGAAAACGGTCACTTAGCAGCAAGTTTCAGCTTTGGAATCATAATCTTGTCACCGTGACGACGGACTTTATTAGAACAAGTGTTACGAACACAACCCGGCCACACGCCACGGTTGTGTCAATCATTTTCTCAACAATGTAAGCGCTATATTTAATACAACTGATATTTGAAAGTGTAAGCGTGCTTTTCTGGGGCCTTTGTCCACTGGCGCATTTCACTCCATCTCCATTTCCATTTCATACAAAAGTAAGATGGATTATTCTCACTCAACATCATGCAGCGCTGACAGTAGCTGGCCTGCACCACATGAACATGAAAAAAGGAACGTCTGCCTCTTTATCTAAAACAGCAAACTCATTGTACCTGAGTACAAAGTACCTGGTAATATGTGGAGTTTACTGTATAGGATACACAACGTAGGCGTATTTGTAAGACTTACCCGTTGTTCCTGACAGGAAACAAAGGTCTGAAAGCCCGGCGCCACTCCGAAGCCCAGCTGGTCTATGAACGGCGGCTCGTTCTGGGTATGGATCTGAACCTTGATCCCCGCTTCAAATGACGTCTCATCTGTTAACAAAACGAAAGAAAATTAAAATAAGACCATTATGCCCACTCACCTGCACAGCGGCAGACTATTGTTGGGTTCAGCTAGTGAGTAAAAAAAGAAATGTTATGTTGTTTTGCAAAAACAATGACAAAACAGCGCTGTAATTGCACCTTGTTTTAACTATTGACTTTCACGGATGACAGCCGGAGATTCTATGGAGACTTAACAAAAGTTGGAATGTGGAGCGAAAGAATAGAGAAGATTGACAGCCAAAGTGCACGCAATATAGGCCCCACGGGGGGGATTGAAAGAGAATGGCTAAATTAAATAAATAAATGATGAGGAGGAGGAGGAGAAAGAGGAAAGAATCAATAGAGCTGGCAGACTCTTTACAAGAGCTCCCCGCTGCACGGATTTGAAATGGAGCCGCTCCCCCGAACATCATGATGACATGATGTCTCAAACCCTGCACATGTGCAGACATATTTCTGTCAGTCTGGCAGTGAAATGGCGCTGCTTATCACAGTGATAGCAGGCTGGATTCGAGAGATTTAGTTCCTTTGAAAGGAGGCTCGAGGATAAAGAAGGATGCCTGTTTGCCGCAGCTTCCCCGTCACTCGCTATCGTCCTCCCAGTGCCAGGCTTTCTCACTTTTTTCCTTTTTTTTTTTTTAATTAAACAGCTCAGGGAGGAGAAATTCAGAGCGAACGCAGTGACAGAGAGCAGGAGGGCTTTCACTGTAACGCGGCGCTCTTCTGAGAATGGGATGCAAAGCCATTTCTGCTGCAGTCAAGACAAATGCTCTGCGCCCGCAGCAGCGCAAATGTGCAAAGAGAGCCAAAGTTCTTGCCTCCAAAAGAACTCGTGGCCTCCTTAAATCAAGGCCATCTGGTACACACCGAAACAAATGTAAACACCAACCCCTCGACACTGCGCATTCCAGTTTAGCTGTGATTTGTTGTGAGACAGAGACAATGTTCTTGAGGAAAAACAGCCATTAGCTGATTTCCCAGTGGCCTGTTTTCTGCTGCATTAACCCCTCCATCCAGACAGAAATGCACCTACTCTGCATTTCCCTTTGCTCTTTCAGGTAAGTTTTCCAAGACTTCGCTTCGCATTTAGAACAAAATCAGGCTTGATTGCTCTTCTGTGTAATAGGTGTTGCTTATTGATAATTGACTGAATGCTGTGTTTCTAGCAACAGTCCATTTTGGTTCAACCACAACAGGACTTGTAAGGGGAAAACCCTGCTTTTGAAGTGAATACTGAGCCATCAGCACTATGAAGTGTGCCATCATTTCAATGTGGCCCAACAATAATTAAACTGAATTGTACCCTGACCATCACGTGCCAGGGTCTCACCACGCCAGGAGCCGTCTTTTCATCATATCTCTCGACGTTCTAAATAGATTATTAGTTTCCAGAATTTTTGTCAATATTGTCTGTAATCACAATAATTTGAAGTTGTGTCTGTGAACAGTCCCGCTTGTTCGTCTTTGTGAATGGCCTGTTCTCTGTGGAGGCCTTTATTCTTACCATTGTGACACGATCAATTTCAGTTTCGGCAGCTGGCTCCCTTTTCCTAGGTTGGACAAACATAGCACCCTCATCATCGATGATGTTCATGCTGAAGATTATGCTCAGCTTCTTTTTCAATTTCAAATTCCCTGAGCCTGTAGGCATGGTGAAAAGTTTATAATGGTCTCGAAATGATGGACAGTGGGCATGTTTTCATGCAATAAGACTGCGTCTTTACGGTTGTGATTGCGGATGCTGTTTGTCTGCAGTCGCAACATCGATTTTTAACATAGAGTGAAATTTAAAATTCCCTCAGAGGGCAGTCAAGTGCTGTATATCTGTATTAAAGGTGATAGATTTGTATAGTCTGCTTTATGAATGCAGATGTTAAACATAAAAAAATCTGCATGAACACCTTTCTGCAGTGTGTTCACTTTTGTTTCCTCCATATAGCACATTATCTTCATGATGATTAACATACGGCATGTGTTTGATATTAATATGTTTAATTATTATGAAGTAATAATAAGACCATTTTATTGAAGCATTTTCAACTAAAATCTGATGTCTTAATCTGCGGTAAAAGAAAGAAACATTTACATTTCACAGAAGAAATGTACTCTTTTGGGCCCCTATTTTTATTTTTATTTTTTACTTTGAGGGAGACATTCACACAACATGTGAATTAGTAAAAGCACTTTACACATTTGAAACAGCTCACTGAAGCGGCATCCACACTAATACCCGACGTCAGAATTTCTGAGGATTGTTCTGAGAAAAAGTCTGCGTCTCGCAGGCCTCCACACTGATGAAAGGATGAAAGTCAACAGCTGGAGCACTCATGGCTCTGTCTCTACACTGCCAAAGGTATTTATTTTATTTCATTTAACCTTTACTTAACCACGTGATGGCCATTGAACGGTAGCTCGATTAATTAGGGAAGGCTATGATGTTCTTGATCATCGTCATGACTATCGCCTAGCGTAAAGCCTGCAAACACTTTTGTGGAGTTAGAAGTTGAAAAAGTATGTCGCATCCATAATTCAATGACTTTCAGGCAGTTATATGGAAGCCCCATTGTGAATGTGATGCACAGAGTTTGGAGTCTGCTTCCAGGCCCCTTGTGTGAACGATTGAAACGATGTTTGATGGCTCTCAACACTGGGGGACGTTTCAGGGACGTGACTGTACCACAAAAATCTGCGTTGTGTGTACAGGCTGTGGAATTCTAACATTTGGGCCGAGTCTTGCAAACCGTGTTTATATGAAAATGAGCTTTGCTTGTGCATATAGAACTGGATTTATGATATTCATCACTTGTACAAAAAAAGAAACCTCATTGGCCGGCCCCCATCTTAAATTATTAAGCTGCTAGAAGATGTGAAAAGAAATCTGATATTTTTCCCAACATCTAGTCTGTTAGATTCTTAAATTATGCAGTTAAATTAAGTGAAAGCAGTTTAATTTCCTTTTAAAGTGACATCCTGATTTTGTTCCTTCATGTTTATGGATGAATGTGAGTAGTGATTCTGTGACCACCATGACCAGTCATTTTTTTATACGTTCATTTCCCCTCCACATATCAGATATTGATGCAAGCATGCAGATGCATTAAAATCTGAATTCCAGGATGTCCTCAAGGAGCACAGTGAAGACATTGTGTGTTGTGGAAGAGTCTGCAGTGTGCATTGATTTTATAAATGGCTCCGCTCTCATTTGATTTATGTGGACTTTGAGCATCTGTGACAAGTGATACAATTATGTTGCAATTAAATCACACGTTCCTGATTGATATCCATCCGTCTTTATTTGCAGGAATAATGAAAGAAAGTACCAAAAACAGTTTTAATATTTAAGTGAACATCAGTGAGCCAAAAAGGTATATGTGTTTTTATGATTTATGGCTTCACAGTTATTTTTCATGAGCATGTACCTGAAGTCTGGTCCGGCCTCGGCTCTGTGATAAGAGGGAGCCCATAGAAACAATTTTTATATTTCAAGAAGTGTGAAGCTCTTCATTTTGTCAGCGGAATCTTTAGTTTCAATTTTGTTGCTTTGGTTTCTCCTCACAAAAAAGTCTCTTTTTATTCTTAGCTGTAGAATAATGACAGTAAAGCTATTTAGCTGTTGATTTGTTCCTTCACAGCAAAACTAAACATACTTGATGCCAGTTCTTCAACCTGTGTTAAGGAAGATGAAGAAGCTAAAAGTGCATGTAGAGAAATAAGCACCTTACTGATTGCAGACACTACCCCGGGAAGACCTGCAAAGGTTTATTTGATGGCTACTGATCTGTCATCCTCTAGGAGGCGCTAGCAAAAAGATCAAACCCTACCCTTCCAACATAGGTGCAAAGCTAATGCAGCCCAACGGGCATGGAGCTTATTTTACCCAGTACACACCTGGCGGCACATCAAGCATTCTGATGTTTGGTGAACTCTGATAGCACTTCTGCTGAGAAAAAAGGCAGGCAGAGGAGAGAATGAAAAGTAGATTATTGAGACGTAAGTATGACCAGAGGGAAGAGAAGTTTGAAAGTTTGAGCACAGAAAATAGGCGCAAGCAACAATATACAGTATTTGAGCACCGACATAATTTGCGCACAAAAGCCCAACAGTTTGATGTGCAGGAGTGCGAGGAAGGAAGTGTGCTTTCCAAGGGTAAAAGAAAATTGAGAAACTGAAAATTAAAAGTCTCACTTTGACACGTCTTTGAAAAAAGATAAGAAAATTCTCTATGCTGGGGTTTTAACAAAGTGAGAGAAGAGAGAGCTGCACTGCGACTCGCAAATCTCTTATGACAGAGACTCAAAATGGCAGCTGCTACACCAGACATCAAAGTTCCTCAGTGCCCCCCCTCTCCCCCACAAACATCACTCAAGCCAACTCTGCTCCTCCTAAAGACAGCAAAAGGTTCCAACCATCATTGTTGCCACAGGTGTTCCTTCTCAGCCTCGCTGATTCGGATGGTAAGAAACATTCTCACACTGGACTCCGCAACCTTGTAGTGTGTCTCAGAGTTTCACAGCCCAAAACTACTCCTATCAACCAGGGAGACAACACACTCAGAGGAGGAGGTAAACATCCATTTTAAAGACTTTTATGTGTGGATCCATCAGAGAAAAGCCCTGACCAATTAGCCATAAATCCATTTCTGAGTAGCACCGACGTGCTTCCTCGGTTCACTCAGAATCAAATTTCATCACTTGAAGCACCAATAAAGGATAAAACACTTTCCGTCTCCCTTCACCTCCTGCCCAACAATAAATCACTGGGACACCTTGACTTTGCAGCCCTGCTCTCCCTAAATGAATAACTTAGCTGCCACCTAAACACCAATATCCAAATGAGCATCATGAAAATAGTCTTTATGCTGATGATACACTAATAAATTGGTGCAAATCTTCAGTCCTGCAATTTCAAAACACTTTCAAAAAACTTTGTCTCCTCTTGGACAAGTACAAGAACTATTATAGTACTGGCAGATATTGAATGTGTGACTTCAATCAACACTTCCCAGTCACTTTCATAAACTACTTCCACTTTTTTAATGTTGAAAGTAACAGCAACCCCGACGGGTACAAAAACTATTCAGCCGCCATTTCAGATGTCCCCGGCCTGGAACGAAAAAAACGAAAACAAAAGCAAAATAAATACATTTGCTGCGAGGATCACAAACCAACAACTCCTCTTTCAGAAAGATACAGCCGTCTTTGTTTCCCACTATTGTAATATGGCAGTAACATCAACACAGTCCAGAATTTATTTTATAAATAAAAGAAAACCTTATTAAAATGTGATATTTATACCACCAGCAGAATTGGACCATCTCCCAATTAGTGTCAAATCCACCAAAATAACTGGGGAACAAAAAAAGAAGGAAATGTGCAACATTCAAGAACTATGGAGAGCAGAGATTGGTGAAAGAGTATCTGCCTCTTCGAAAACAGGACTATACATATACTTAGCAGGCTTATATGCCAAATAAATATCAGAAAGGCTGAAGACAACCAGGGGGCAATCCAAGAGCGAGGGAGTCATTAAAGCCTTTGCTGGGAGAGAAAATGTACAAATGGGAGCAAAGAAAAAGGTGTGCACAACCATGGATCTGTTTTAAGAGAAAATGTCCCAGAAGCAACGTCAGCACCAGTTCTACTTACATTGGAGGTACTGGTGTTAATTTAAGATGGGAAATAACGAAGGCCAAGGGTCAAAATCAGGATGAGGCAGTGGAAGGCCTACCATCCTACTACAACCTGTAAGCTCTGAGCTGGAGCGTGTGCTTCAGAGGAGGGAGCAGCAGCTGAGGCCATAGACACAATGGCAAGAATGAACCGGGTGACCTCACTGTTCCTGTGCTCAAAGAGAAAAAAAGAATCCCGCCATTACAGAGCTGTTGGTGGGTTATTATACTGAATCTGAGAAGAATAGACATTTCAAGCCTTCCTCTGGCAGCCAGCAAGAATCAGTATTTCCAGAAAGAAAGAACAGAAAGACTTTTGTGCAAAGAAAAAAATGCACACACTTGTATACCAGCACCACTATCCTGGTGGAAAGAGAAAAGTCCATGTTTACATGCAAAGGTTAGCAGACATTTGTACTTAAGTCAAAATGATCTGTTTTGACTCAAGTCCCTCCTCCTTTAGCTTACCGGTCTCTCCCCATACAGGCAAATATTCATCCTGCTGGATGTCCAACATCAGCTCCAGGCCATTCCCCATCCCGCCTTTCATGGTCCACAGGAGGGACTGTCCGTTCTTTCCAGAATTGAAGGTGTAGCACTTTCCATAGCGTGTAAATATCTGAAATAAAAACATGACAAGGATTTAACCACTCGCTCACGCACAGGAGATTATACAAGACTGGTGCTTTTGATCACCGCGTTCAAGAAAAGGTCTCCACGTACATGCCTGGAATCCCTGCACTAATGAGATGATGAGCAGCGAGCCGGGTGTTGAGGCAGCGGCTAAATAAAACGCCCCCCCACCCGCCGCCATCCCGCCCAAGGTAAGCAGTCCTTGTTATGTGGTCAGACGCACGCCTCAGAGGTTTCCAGATGCCGTCAACAAAGTGAGCGTGTCCCTCTCAGCGCTTATAGCGTGTGCATGAGAGAACATGACTTTTAATTCAGGGGTGAAACATCCCTTGCTGGTGAAAACTCATACACACACACAACGGTGACAAAATAAATCTCACACACGATGCCGAGGAGGCCCTCCGTTGCTTTGCTACGGCAACATTTAGCAGAATTGAAGAAGCTTTATAAAACAAAGTAAGCCTGCAGGCTTTTGAGAGATTTTGGTCACACTTAAAACTGCAAATTGAAGACGCTGGGAAAATTTAACCATTTAAATTTATCGACCACATTATAATGAATGAGTCAGGGGAAAAGAAGTATAATAAATGAACATGTAAATTCTTAGTTGGATGATTCATCATCCAATTTTGGGCTGCAGTCATCATAAGATTAATAGACGGCCCATAAATATATGACTGAAGCAATGAAACTAGCACATCTTCCCTCTTAGGAAGCTAAGCTTGGAGAATTTTGGAGCTTTAGTGCTCTGGTCATACAACCAGAACAAATAGAGTTCTTTGGATTGGAACAAAGCATGCACCATCGCCAGAAATGACCAGTCAGCCATGTGGAGTCCTGGTTCTCTCGAGCCCGACCCCCGTCTGGATTCACAACATCAGCAAGAGCGCAGCAGGCAACTGTGACCTATTGGTAAAGAGATGATTGCCTCTGAACTAATGGATGTCTAATTGAATCACGGACATTAGGAGATGGAAACTCAAGGCTGGGCTCCAACATTAAATGTTCCCTTTTGTATGTTGTCGAGTCGCTCGGTCGCCGACCAGAAGCATCCTGCTACACAATTAACTTATTATTAACCTTTGAAGTTTGGCATTCAGCAAATGGTAAAGCTAATCAGAGGAGGCATGTGAAAAGAAGGTATGACTAAAAGAAATGGCAAAGTAATAACGATAAAAGTTTACGCTTTAGCCCTTTAATACCTGCACCGCTGTTGGACAAAGCAGTTTGCACAAAAAGCAAATTTTTATTTATTTTTTTTATTTTTGCAGAGGGAGCAAATATTGAAGCTGAAATTCTCCTGACTGGTGTGTGAAGCAGCTTAGATGCTGTTTATGGCGTCGGTGACACGAGCCAAAAGTCAGCACTTCCATGACGAATGACTCAAATGTCGCAAACAGCACACACAGGACTGAGGATCCAATATTTTGATGCAATGTCTCACAAAGGATGACGCTATCATACATGAGTCCTGCTCAGTGGAGTGTGTGGGATAGAATGAGGCGTGGATCTGCTCTCAAACGTGGTCACGCGGGAGCTTTTAGGATGCAGAATGGTGAACGTAATAAAAAGGCCTTTCGCTGTTTGGACGTGATATGAGATTTGAGCTGTTTGAGTAGCAAAAATAAAGTGAAAAGTTGCGTCCGCACAGCTCGGCTATGTGCAGGAAACGAACCTCGGATGCAATGCAGAGAACTCAGCCTCAGTCCCGAGGCTGCCTGCCATCAGAATCAGATCACTCTTCATCGATGTCGTCTAAAATCTGAGCCTTATCAAAACCACCAGCAGACTAAAGTTGGTGTTAGCGACTGATTCTGGAGGAGAGACGCAGTGCTGCTCACAATGAAAGGCCATATGCAGATCAGCACCCAGGAAACGGTGACAAGCCCTTTTTCAACAGCCGCTGGACCTTTGGGCAATGAGACACACGTTCTCATTATCGAGGATGCTGACATGATTTTCATATGTGCAACTGCCGTTTGTGTCCTAAGTGTTGTTGGTGATTAACTGCAGGACGTGTGTAGTCAGAGTTGCTGTGGTAACCGTTAGATGGTGCAAGCTGCTTTGAGCGAGGCAGCGGTGGGTGCTTGTGGCGACCTTGGGGAGTCGGGATTCTTCTTTGTGTTCGTACCTTTGAGGCTTGCTCAGAATGGACGTTGTTTTTCATGTCTGTCACCTGGGAAAAACTCACGTATGTGCTTCACTTGGCTGTTGCTGCATTGTAAAATATAACCCGCAGAACAGCTTTAACAATGTAGCACCGTGGCCGTCGCATGACCACCATTGAAGACAAATGCCAGGAGAGACATGGTGCTCTCTTCGGCTGTAGCAATGTCACAGGCTTTCATTTGCTGAATAATTCACGGAGACAGCCTAAGACCGTGGCGACGGCCCTCGGCAATCCTTCACATGACAGTGTGACAAAGATGCACAAGCTGTTCTGTGAAGTTGCCACTAAGCTACTTACCATGAAAACTGAGAACACACAAGTGCAGCGACAGTTCCAAAGCATTATCCGCATTTTCCTTGGCGCTGAATAACCTTGACCAAAACAAGACGCGCCAATATTCCTCTTGTCATATTTTAACGGTGTTCAATAAATACGACACATGGTTTGCTAATACAATTTAGCAAAGAGCTCCTAGTATAGATCTATCTGACGGGATTTATGACCCTATCAACATTATACTCACATGCTAACCATCTAAGGCAGTAGATGATTCATTAAATAAAACTTTCAAAGTGACAGCAAACTCAATCATTTGATAAGGTTCCATAAACTTTGGAAATGCTACTCCTCTCTTTCCCGCTATCTGATGTCAGTTGATGTCCTACTGAGAACACATTAAACAGGAAGTGAAAATGCTCTCCAATTGACCCGTAGATGTGTATCCAGAAATACACACAGCGATACGAGCCAGATCCAGGGACAAAGAAGTATTTAAAAAAAGGTTTAAAAAACAATCTACACAGCAGCGCTTTATGGCCCACTGAACGTATCTTGCTTACTATTGATTTGTGGATCAGGTTTTGTGTTGAACTTATAGAACTTTGTTTTTTATCAGTGCCAAAAACATCAGGAAGCTCTGAAAGTTCTCGGCACGAACAGTGCCACCTAGTGGCACATGTATAAAATGAACATTGTTAAAGAGGATGGATAACACTACAGCTGGCTGTGCACGGGGTCCCACACTGACCACTAACTACTCTGTGTAAATAAATGCAACCATGTGGAATTCCACCCTGAGAAAGCCTTACTGCCTTTGACCTCACAACGGCCTGAATTCGGCCTTGCTGGTGGGGCAGAAAAGCTTTAAATCCACACCTTGAGCACATGAACATGGCCCTGAGGAAATTTTCGGAGGGCAAAACTGGACTGCAGCATGAGAGACAGCAGAATTCACCATACAACCATAAAAATGAGTCTCCAAATGAATGCTAATTTGCTCTGGGTGTTTGCAGCTGTTAGCCAGACAAGTCTGGAAGGTAATTAATGCCTCAAGGTAAAGCCAGTCTTCCCCTGAAATGCTCATAACATCGGTCTTTTGCTCAGGGCTAATTTTGTTATTGCATTTGCTCCATTACAGCAGAAATAAAAATGCCATCATGCTAGCAATATGCTAAGTAAACAAATAAGGCAAGGGATGCTCAAGTTTAGTGTTTACACTTGAAATTCCTAAAACGTGCTTCATGTAAGACCCCCCCCCGTGCTTGTGCCATGACTTCTGTGAAATGTATTTTCCTGCGAGCACAGGCTGCCTTTCCGTTCTGGAACTTTCTATTGCTTTCCTTTGCTTTTTGGCCAAGGTCCCTGCACCACTGCTTCTTTGCACAGAAGACACAGAGGCACAAACATGCACTTGCGATCGACGCGTCTTCTAAAATCCCCCTCCTGCTGCATCAGCTTTCGAACATGTTTTCATCAGCCCTCAAATGCTGCATGTTATCAAGGCGCTACCCAGGTAATAGTCCAGTGTTGTCAGGCGCCGCCAATGAGTCAGAACTAAATTACATTTTAGGCTGTTGGATGGCACAAGTGATCTGTTTGCAGGCCTTGGCTTCAGCTTCGACGCGTGCATTACACAGATTATCCAGGCAGTGAATAGCCCGCACCTTAAGATAGATTCACCGATGCAATCCAAACAAAGCCAGCGTTACATGTTGTTGCATAGATTTTGTACCTGAAATTGATTGCTGAGGACTGCGAGCGAGGAGGGTCCTGTGGGATGAGAATTAAGCAGCAGTGCTGCTGGAGCACCTGCGACAGAAGATTGAGCTACGGCTGGAAGGGAAGGCCAGAGCGATGAGGCCAATCGACCAAATATAGAGTTTAAGAACAGACACACATAAGAAAGTATAGCTGCACCTGTACAATAGTTGATATCTGCTGAAGCTCTTTCGCATCACTTAT
>BJFM01000433.1:34375-52393 GCA_016586285.1 Arothron firmamentum | reverse complement strand
TTTTTTTTTTTTTTTTTTGTTCTTGGACATCATGTGCCGAGTCAACTGACGCCCATAGATCAGAAATAATTAGCGCTAAATTGCTAACACAAAAGATGATAGCATGCTGCATTGTGAAGGCGTTAATGGGGCCCTGCTGTGCATGTATGGAGCACGGGGGGTCAAGGGAAATTGCCTCAGCCGTGTAGAACACAACAATCAGAGCAAATCAGGTATCGGCAGCGACTACTGCAACTCAGTGTGGAAGGCAGAAACCTGGTGGTTGGTTAACATTATGACCTGTGTGGTAACCATGTTGTAGCTGGAACATTATCGGTAGTGTGTGTGTGTGTGTGTGTGTTTACAAATGTGGTGCAGTACCCAGCCAGAATACACAGACTTGCCTTAAATGTGCTCTTCCAGATGGATTTGTGAGCGCTGGCAAAAGCTAATGCAGCAGCTATGTAGGAGAGGCACAAACCTGTTAGTGTGGCAGCTGCTACAGCACTCAGGGGATCAATGATTTAACAGACCTTTTGCTTCTTTTGTCAAGACTAGGGAGGGATATGACAAGATACCTGTATTTCTGGAGGAAGAAACAAAAAGCAAACCCAGATGCAGTTTTACTCGTGTATCTGAAAAAGGGATCAGACTACAGATGGAAGGGTTTTCTTTTGTTTGTTTCTTTTTCCTTAGAAGATTAGGACAGGAGTCCTCAGGGCATCCACAGAAGGGCCACCAAACTGAGGACAAGAAGAAGCTGTTGAACTCTGCAGTTACCCTGTCACCGGCTGGTCTGACAGGTGCAAAACAAAACCAGTTTTCTGGTTTAAATGATATGAGTATTTTCTATCATTTTCCATCATGCCTCTTTTTGGTATCTGATCCCTTCCTTCCCAGGTACGTCAGAGTGATGAGTGTGTGTTCCTGCACATGCAATGGATGAGGACACACTTTCCTGGCTGGTGCGAAGGGCAGTCTGAGGGTTAAGACTTGGTGTTAAGGTTAAAGTTAGATGCAGGGTTAGGGCTAGGCAATAACTTATGATTGTCAGGGTTAGGGTTTGAGGGAATGCATCATTGTCAGCGCAAGTCCGCACAAAGATAGATGTACAAACACTGAGTATATGTGTGTGTGTGTGTGTATGTGTGTGTGTGTGTGTGTGTATGTGTGTGTATGTGTGTGTGTGTTTGAGAGAAAGAGAGAGTGCGATGCTGCTGCTGTGGCAGATTGATTTGAAAAGTGCGTCAGCGTTTGTGCGCAAGGAAAACGACAATGGGGAAATGAAGAACGAATGCTTGTGGATGTGTGCGGACGTGCTTAATGATAGTATCTAATGTACAACACGCATGGCATACACTAATCAGTGTGTGTGTGTGTGTGTGTGTGTGTGTGTGTGTCAGAATCTGTCAAAATGAAGCGTGCACAATCCCCAGAAACAGCCAGGTGGCTTCTATGCAGACAGCCAGATGAGTGACTGAAACAGCTTGTGTATTTGATTCCATTATCTTACAGTCTCTGGCACATCGTTTATATGTTACACGCCCGTTTCTGATAATTAATATTTGAACTTTTGTAATGAAGCTATTGTGGTTCACTAAAAAGTATTAATAATAAAACACCTAGAAATGTAAATCGAAATCTGCAAACGGCCAACAGCGTATCCTGCCCCCTCCTTTTTCCTCCACATGGGTTTGGTCTCAATCTAAACGCTGTCACTCTTTTATTAATCTTCTTGTGTGGCAGTCTTGTTTTTCCGTTACGCATTTATGCAATCTGACATTGGAGTCAGACACAGGTGGCACATGGCAAAGGTGTGTGCAGAGCTTCTGGTCTGGTCTGCTGCAGCGCTCCTGCTGCATCTATAACGGCCTCATCTGAGTCTGTTAGAAACTCTTAGAAATTCAATTTGAAACGATATCAGCTGGACCGCACATTAAAAGCTTTGTTTTGGTTGGAACGAAGCACTTAGGAGTATTAAGTGCCGTCTCTGGCATTTAATCCAGAGAATCGTGTTTATTCACCGTCTGTGGCCTGGAGCTGTGCCCTTGTTTTGTTATTTAACAAACACAAATTTTATTCCAATCAGTTTTATCAAATTGTTTTCTGAAACACTTATCAAACAGATATAAAGTATAATAGGTTGGAATCATTAAAAGGTTGGAGTAATTCTCACACACACACACACACACACACACACACACACACACACACACACACACACACACACACACACACACATATATATACAGTATATATGCTCCTTGTGTTGTTGTTTTATTCGAGAGTTTATTTTATTGTAAATAAAGTGTCTGTCTTGCATCTGCAGTAACTCAAATTCTGTCTGTGTCTGTGGTTGATCTGTCAAACATGTTCTCCTTTCATGGCTGCGTGCCTTTATGGGAACCGACTTACCAAAATAAAGCTCTGGTTGGAGTGTCAAGCTGCATTGCTCTACAGATGAAATCAGAGCTGAGCTGAGTGAGATTTTCCTCTGATAAGGGTCTGCATGGGTCTGCGTTTGTAAGATAAAACTGTGAATGGTTCTCCGCACTTCCTTTTCTTTGGCCACTGTTCTATTTTCCAGTGATAGAATGGAAGAAAAAGGGACTGTGGAGGTAAGAAATGGTTTCCAAGCATCAGAGGACCTATGAATAAATTCCAGGAAAATCTATAGTAACTGGAGAGCAAGGCAGTGTGTGTAAGGCCACACGTGCAAAAAAGGCCAACCAGACTTGGAAATAAATTCTGTTAAGGAGACAGTCCAAAGGCACTCTCCACTCCTCGCCTCTGGACGCGTCCACGGGTCAACCATCACTCCATCGATAATGCTCCCACCCGCAGCTGTCACGCATTTATTTCATTTATAATGCGAAATGAGCCAAATGTCCCTCCACCAGAGCCGTTTGGCTTTATTGATGACGACACTTCAATTAAAATAAGTGCAATGAGTGGCTGCGGATGAGGGAAATACTGTTATAACGAGAGAAAAGACTTCTAGATACAGACATAAATACATTTCAATGCTTTAATGGTTGCAGAACCTTTCAGAAGCCGAGTCAGACATTTTAGTGTAAGAAACAACAACATACTAATATTAATTCAATCATTTAGGAAAAGTTTCTGATTACGTTCATAAAACAAACCTTCATAGAAATGAATGAATGGGCATGAGAATTGAATCAATATTTCTTCTTCAATGAAAAAGTGCTTCTTTGCTATAAACGCAACATTAACGTTTACTCAGAAAGCAAGATAAATGAAATGTTCACCAATCACTGACAGCACGGGGGAAACAGATCTGTTACTTGACCTTAAGAGTGCTCCGTTAAGTAAAACAGAAAACTTTGAAGGTTCTGTTTTATTGACGGGTTCAAATAATGTAAGCGTGCATCTGCGCTGCCTTTGCTAAAAACAGACTGCACACTGTGATCTTACAGGAGAGAAGTGTTAGAGGCTTGGGCATGCATAGCTGCAGTGACATGTCACTGTGTCAAAGCCCTGTCTCTCTTTCTTCTCCACTCCATAAATCCGTCATTACCTCCATGATCAGTGTCTTTCCTCTCATCTGGGCTAATTCTAGTCAACGGCCTCCTTCATTTGGTGGTTTAATTGTCCAAAATCTAAGTTATACTAAAATATTCATCTTCTTTCAGGCTCCTGTCATTATTTTTAGTATCTGCCGATTGACTCAGAGCTCGAAATCTGGAGAAAATTTGGCTCGTGTCATGATGGTAAAGTGGTCAACACTGTCGTTTCACATCACGAACATTTGAGATTTCAGACTTTCCCTCGCAGAAATCCACCAAAACAGGCCTTGTTTACTGAGCTCGACGGGGGGGTTTACAGTGCTGTCACGTTCCTGAGGTTCTGGCGGACAACTTGAGGGACGGTTGTGAGCTCAAAAAGGTCAAAAACAAAGCTGAGAAGACTAAAAGCGCTAGACCAGCATCTTGCCTTGCTGAATACAGAGTGCAAATATACGAACACGTAGCCCAGACTTGTAGCCCGGACATTTCTGCTGGCTAATCTCCTTCGAATAACCTTTAATATCAACTTGGTGCTTGAGCTGATAATTAGGGAAAAACTAATACATAACGCAGCACCAAAATCTCTGTCCGGCTTAAAAAATCAGAGAGCACAACTGTGGGGGGGTGGGGGGGTGGGGGGGGGGGGGGGTCAAAACATTATGACAGAAAGCTGCATTTCCACGGAGCAGCATAGTTCTCAGTGCGGCACTCAGCTGAAAAGATGTTTAAATAAATTCTGTAGCTTGCAAATTACTGAAATGTTGGCGTTCATAAATATGTTATGCTGGGACCTCTGTCCTCAGAAGCTACATGCAACAGTGCTGAAAGATTGCTTCGCATAATTTAGTGAGAAAAGGTTTATTTTTTGCTGGAAGTAAGCAGGTGCAGATCCCTCATGTTTCCAAACTACAAAAACTGGACTGCAGCTTCTAATACACCAAGAGAGGGAGGAAGCACTTGCTAAGCCAACTCTACTGTTGTGAAAGGATGTATGGGTGCACAGGTCCTTCTTCTTTGTCTGTATTGTGCATCACGCTGACATCATTGGCAAAAAATAGAACTCGAAAGTGCCAAACTATCCCCCCTCACCATCTCTCTCTGTCATAATCTGAGGAGTACGAATGGTGCTGAATTCCTATTTTGCAAGATGTTCGATTTCTTTGAGATGACAATGTATACCATATCATACATCTATTCTCTGTGTTCAAACAAAAAAATGGAGTGTTATTATGCTACACTTCCCACACAATTGAGTCCTGGTCTTAGGGTTGTGCAAACCAGGTCAAACGCAATAAAACGCCTCATTCTTACATGTACCACACTTGTTATAAACACAAAGGTTTCATTCGCCATCGTGGACCAATGACAGAGAATGAAAGGGAAAGGGGGACAGACACTGCGGAAATAATGCATTATCTGCCAAGAAAATTCTGTTCCTCAGTGCCAGAAGGGATGTTGTACTGAAAATCCATCTTCCTCTCTCCAGTGTCCTCTTCCAACATAATGAGGTGGCCATTGGACAAGGCTCCCAAACCCAAGCATTCTGGGAAACGTTCCCACACGAAGGTCATTTCACTTACAGGACTGAATCACTCTGTTTCAAAAAAAAAAGGAGAAGAACCGAAGGCACACGAATGCCTGTCTTTGAATGGAGGCTGCTGGGGGACGTGAAACCTAAGGTAAAACCAAAAGTGAGAAGTGGATCATGGAGAGAGCAGATTTGCAGCAGGACTCGAGCTGGACAATATTTTAAGTGAGTTTCGCTCAACTCCAGTAAAAACACCAAAGCTACTGAACTTTAACTGTACAAAAGATTGGTGTTGGTTCTGTCTTCTTCTGTGTGTTTGTCAAAACCTGTGTGTTTGTCAAAAACTAAAGTGTAAGAGCGATTAAAGGAGGCTGTTCTAGAGTGGCTGCGAGTCCTCAGTGACAGCATGGATCTGGGAATGTTTACCTAGAATTATACAGTAACCTTGCAGCATTGCTGCCTCATATCAAATATGTGCTGCTAGCTGAGGGGTTCCTCTTTACCAGCTCTCAAAATCTACAGTTCAAAGTCTAAAACCAGTTGTCCTTAGAGGCTAGCCAACAGCCACAAAGTGCACTACTACTACAATAAAACTATCAAATTAGGTGACAATCTTTGCAATAGCTGTTAGTGTATTTGCAGGCAGATGTAGCAAATTACATGTTACAAGTAGGAGTTGGAGAAAGTAGGCTAGGTGCATGGGCATGCATATGGAAATATTGCAATTAAATAGATGAGAAGCAGCAAACCTGCAGAGAGTGCAGGAAGCTTTCTACAAAACACAACCCTAGAGGTTTGTGTTCATTCACCCTAACCCACAATGCTCTGCGGTGGTAAGTAGCATGTTTCCTGCTGCTGTCTGAGGTGATAATGTCAGAAACATTCCTGATCAAACGGCTAATGTGTAGTATGCCTAGTAGTATGCTTTTTGAATAATGCTCGTAGTGAAGATTGAACATTGCTGATCAAAAGCCATCATAAAAAAAGGAAGAAAAAAAAAGAATACAATGCCACGGATGAACAATAGCACCTCGTGTCTCAAAATGTCTGTTTGAGCTCACTCGAAAAAGACTTTTACTGCATTTTAAATACAATAAGACAGAGTGGACACTTAATCAGACTTTACAGAAAAGCAATTCTGCCCAAGGTGACCCGCGGTGCCTCGCATGAAGTCAGAGTAATGAGCATTTCAAAGCCAAAGACAAGACAGGTGACCCTCATTCCTGAGCGCATCTTTATACCATCTGCACCAGTTTGTTTGTTTTTGATTTGATTTTGGTTTTTTTGGTGAGCGGGTTTGGTTTTAGGAGAAATAAAAAGCCCAAACTCCATAAATAAAACCCCGTGCTCCCCTTCAAAGATCACAGTCAACAATGCTGCTCCCTCATTTCCACAGACAGGAACAGCATTCCATTGCTTGTGTTCCACGCCTGAGGTTACTCATCCAGTAAAAACAGATACAGCAGTGAATCTGCTGTCATAAAGAACAACAGTTGTTCGTTACCCAAGAAATAACCTAATCATCCCAAGATGCCTTCAAGCCTGTTTTGATTAATACAACGCTGATACAGAACGGCTGTAGTGGCGCCGGTGGCGTAATCATCGGGGGTGCTGCTCTCTCCCAGACAGCTGAGCAACATGAACTGAGACCGCTGGCATCCATTTGTCTCGCCTGCCTTTGTCTCGCTCACTGCTGAATCCTTATCGAATAAACGTTGAGGCAACCGAGGCCTAGATGACACATTGCTGTCTCGGAAGCAGGGGCTTAATTGAAAACTATTTATCACTAAAGATAGCCAATATGGAGAGCTGAAGAGAATCAAACTACTGTCCAGAAGGATGCTCTCATAAACATTTTCACACATTTTGATGGATTGCTGACACAGGAAGTAGACGTTTTCGTGATTATCCTCTCTTGAGTGAGAGTAAATTATACGTGAGCATCATGAGGGATGATGAACAGACCTGAAGTCAGACTTAAAAAGAAATGGAGGAAATTTAAAGCAGTTAGAGCAGTGAAATGTGGTCACTTTCATTCAGCACTTTGTTGGCAGCACGCAATGAGACAAGACACGCAAATAAACACGCATGCAGACGTGCACGTGTACCCAATGTGTGCATATGGGAGATTAAGATTCCATATACGTATTTTCGGCAGAGTGCGACATGTGACACCAACCAGGACTATAATTAATCAGGCCAGGAGAGGCAACACATCCATCAGAGCTGTCTGTCACACGGCGAAGACAAACGCAGACGCAAACACACTTGCACACGCATGGCCGGAGCGGCAGAGCGGCTCTCTGCATCGTTCCAACACCTCTGCCAATAAATGCAAAAGAATGAAGAGCAGAGTAGCTGGTATCCACCCACAGGCTTTGGAACACACACACATTCCTGGTAGACTTGAATTCTAACGGATTACAAAGAAGACCAAGTCTTTACATGCTGGAATGAAGCATGACTTCAGAGTCATGTCTGCATCTCCTCCAAGCAGGAAGTATTCATGATTCCTCTGAAATCTTTATGGCTTTCATAATAAAACATAATATTGACAGTTCTTTCCCCTTTTTCACGCTCATATATCTAATCTGTGATTCCCTGGGATGTGGGGGGGGCAGTACTCTGAAAAACATGCAATGGCTTTGATCCCCCTTTAAAAACGATCCATGAAAACATCTCAGGGCCCCCAGGAAGCCATTTTCAGTTTCCTTCCTTCTCCTTGGCAAAGGGAGATTAAAGCACACTTTGAAATCTTGTATTCACTGCCTCATTTTTTACTTTCTACCTGTCTTCAGCGGTGATCATTGTTACTGTATACTAACCTGGCCAAGTGTGGCAGTTCGAACCGACTGGTGTCAGGAATCCAACACCCACGTAATGAGCAGATAAATGAAACGGACATTGTTTTTTGGTTGGTTTTTTTCCCCCAACCTAAAACCTGAAGTGACTCCCAGTCAGTTTCCCCAATTACCCGTGACTGCAATGATACGGCCGCGGTACTATGGGGATGTTTGAGGAGTACATTGCTGTTTCCTGCAGTGCAGTTCGCTGGTAAAGAAAGCAGAGAGAAAGAGGACAACCAACGAACTGTCAGCAAACTGTGTTGGTGTGTGACAGCGGAAGAAAGATATGCTGTATGTGCACAGAAATGTGGAAGGTGGGGAGTGAAGGCAGCAGGAGAAAAATTGTTTAAGACTCATGTGACAGTGATGGAGATAAACCTAGCAGTCACAGACAAGGAGCTCTTATTCCATGGCTGGAGGCGTGCGGCCGGCCAGCTCCAGGCTGCCAGGGAAAGCAGCCACTAGACTCCATCTGCCTTCTGGAGGCAAAACAGCAAATATGGAGTAATTTCTGGCAATAAAGAAAACAATGGCATAAAGCAACATGTTGACTGCCGCTTTCCCAGATCTAATCACAGTTTTTCAGAATAAAGAAGACGTGAGGCAGCAAGGAAAGCCAGCTGGACGTAAACAGAATAAGAAATGATAACAATCTTTATCGTGATTTGATTTAGCATTTTTGCTCCTCAGCAGCAGTCAGTATCTAGACTGTAGGTCTTGGATTTGACTGGCAGGGAAAACCCTCCTCTGGACAAGGGGCTATGATTGTGGGCAAATGCTTAGATAACAGGAAAATCCAGCCATTTAGACTTAATGAATGCCTGTCAATTTTTGAGTGGAGAAGACCCTGGGCTTTTGATTCTGCCCAATTTTAGTCATCTGACGTGCTATCTGACAGAAAAACAAAAAAAGAAAAAGCTTCAACGGTCAAGATGAGGATGAGAATATGCAGCACCTTAGAAAGAGAATGTTGTCAGGGCTGATATGACACACTTTTGCTCCTGATACCTCACAGATCTGAAAATATAGACTACAAACAAAATACGACTGTTTCATAAAAGTGCTAAAATATGCCTTGCTCTGAATATGATGCAGGCACAGCGTCAGTATAGTTCCTGACAAGTGAGGACTAATGTTCTCCCGTGCCTTCTGCAACTCACTCCAAAGGCTTCCCTTTGATTCCAAAATAGGAATGTTTACTTTAATGGCCACTTTGTGGGAGGGGAAAAAGAAACAGTAAATACATAAGCAGGCCTGCTTGAGCAGGGCATTGTGGGGGAGCAGAGGATGAAACTCCTGTCACATGTGTTCAGCATACATACGAAAAAAGCGAGTGTGAAAAGGTGGAGATGAATGAAGCTGCAGCTGCGCTCACCCCCGTTCACTCTGCTGACAAACTACAAACATCCCTGATAGGCCCGACATCATCCACCTGCACGGCTTTCATTCTGCTGGCTTGCAGGTACTTCTCAGTACAAATCCACACAGGCGCAATCTCCAGTCTAATCATCCGGAGCTCACGTGTGGGCGTGGAGGGTGTTTCAAGCCCAGATTTACTGTTCTATCTGGCGAGTCTATAAAGACCCTCCTTGGAGGTTTGCTTAAGCTCAAGTGGAGCCACCGGTGCCCGAACATATTACTCCAGCACTAACAGAGTCTGGGGAGAAGATTGGTGTTTTACAATAACCTGGTAGTGGACTGTTGTTTAGACTTTCTGTGGGGGAACAGGGAACCAGCTCAATAATTCAGAAATGTAATTACTTCTTTGGTGGTTTTATTTTGCCTGGTTGTGGGGTGAAAGTGACTTTTTTTTTTTTTTTTGGTTGTTTGCACACTGTGGTTATTAACCGGGAGAATTTGCTTATTGCAGCGTCATTCCTCTGAACCTTATAGCCCTAGATTTGCCAGCAGAAGATGAATATGTACAAGTTGTACCGTTGTCTGGATGGGTGGATGCTGTAGCATTTACAGTCTGTGTATGTAATGTATGTGCACTAAAACAGGCCAGATGTGGGAGTCTGTTCATAAAGAGGAATTAAAGGTACAGTAGTTAATGTCCTATTAGAAAAATTAAAGCAGAACAACAAAAGCACATGGTCTAAATGGTTTAGATTATTGTCACTCGTGCAGTTAAGAGTGGTTTGTTTGTTTTTTGTAAGTCACCGATGGTTTTTTCCCTTGGGTTTCCACAAACAGAATGTCAGAATGTCAGATATGGGGAGCATTCACGAATGTGAGGAAAAACAACATGGTCACCGAGGATGACCTCAGGAGATGGAACACCTGCCAATGTCAACATGTGTCCTGTCACATCCCTACCCGTCCTGTGCCGTCCCCCCTTCCTTCAAACGCTAATGTTTGAGTCCTTTAGCGTGGCTCTCTGCTTGATTCAGCCCAAATCTGACAGCTGACATGACCCCATGTCGCTCAGGAGCAAGGCGGCAAATGATCTTGGACGTCGTTAAGGCTGCAATCTGTGAATTGCTGGCTGCATTTTGGCTTCAGCTTACATGAAGCTGCATTTGAGCTTTGCCCATCATTTCATCAGAACACTATCCTATCTATCCCACAGGTAAAAGCAAACAACACAATGCAGGGGGCATCTCTAGACATTTGCAATAATAAATACCAAATGCACGTGATTTTCTATGACAGGAGCATAGATACTTATGTTAAAATCCAAGTTAAATCAACAATGTGCAAGTCAATGTCCATGTCGGCCTTCTAGCCCTGCATCCATTGTGCCTTAGTCTGACTACAGCGCTGGTCCTGCGGTCGAATAAATGTCACTTCAGCACCAGTTTAGTCCATTAAAGCTCCAGCCGTAAAACCATTAGTCCTTTGCAGTGTTGCAAACATCATCCACCATATTATGAGGGCTAAAAGCTCCAGCAGTTCTGATGAGAAAGAGCAGCGCACACACTCCCACATACGCACACACAATGTGAATAAGGACTGGGATATTGTTGGCCTTCAAACTACCGTCAATCTACAATTGTGGCATAAATTCTGGAGAACTGAATAACTAAAAAAATAGTATGTAATTATGCTTTTTCGATTGAACTCAAAATTAATTATATAGGGTGAGAAACGTCACCATTATTGTTGCAAGTTGAGAAGGTTTAATCTGCTGGCTGTCATATAAGTAGGGCAAAAACATTTATAGAGATATTTTGCTTTTTATCCACTTGCTGTATCCCGTTACTAAACAGAGGCGATATCTTTTGTCATGGTTGGTATCTTAACAAACTAACTTCTGGGGAACTTTGATTAATGTGAGCAACATGGACGTTTGGAAGCAACCTGAATGACTGCAAACCTTCTTACTCTGGCGGGTCTATTAATTCAAAAGCATGTCCTCCACTTCATGCTGAGGCTGAGAACAGGATCGTGTGAACAGATCTAATCAGTAGGGTTCAGTAGGTCAAAACGGTTCTTGTGTTGGGCTTTATCTCCAGGGAAACAATGATGTCAGAAATGCAGCAGATCTTAAGAAAGGAGGAAAAAGTCATTTGACTACTTTTAGTAGTAAGTCCTGTTTAGTAAAGCCACAATCAAAGTTCTATTTCAAAACGAACTGCAGTTTTGTGGGCAGGTATGGACGCAGGAACCGTTATTCTGGTGGACTGCACCATTGTAGATAAACATGTAGACAAGGTTGAGCTTCAGTCATCTGGCAAGACCTTGAGCCATGTTATCCCATTGTATCCCATATAATAAACGTGACCGTGTCTCTCGATGGGGTCAAAATCTGTCTCATGATTATCGGCAGGGCAGCAGCCAGCGTGACAAAATCTGGCGGCGAAACAAACACCAAACACACGTTTTTGTGGCAGAGGCAAGGCAGAAACAACCTGTCAACACTGCAAGAGCACATTAACGCTTCCTTTCCTCATTTTATTCTCACTGCTCCCTTTTATAATTGGGTCTGTCCTCCCAGTCTCACCACCATCCTTCTGTTCTTGCGTCTTCCTCTGCTCTCATTGAAATTCATTTTGGCTGTAAGGCTAAATGGGGTGGAGGTCACCATGCTGCCGCTGGTATCCACAATCGAACCTGCTCACTGCTGCATCCAGAATTGGGAGAAGCGTCACTAACATTGTTGACAAGAGTCAACATTCCTCCTGTTTATTTATGCTGCCTTATGGCTTATCTTGCTATTAAAAAGGTGCTAAAATGCAGTCATTTTGAACTTCTCACCCCAAATGTAGTGTCAGATACACAAATATACTTCAACAGCTTTTTCTGCTAAACATTTTCCGGCATGACAAAATACTTGCTGGCTTTCAAAGTCTAGTGAGATGAAGACTTCAAAGGAATTACTCATCAAGATTTCCTTTGCAAAGTTTCTTCAGAAACCATGTTGAAATGATGTACACGGCCATTAAATGAGTGGCAGCCATATAAATGTTTGATGGCTTCTGTGTGGAGGCGTATGCGTCATCTGAGAGGTAGATGACTATCTCCATTAACATGATGACTTCAACAACAGAGGTTTCGTGACTGTAATTAGCTTGTGTTGTATATTTCCTTCAAAAATGTGTAGTGAAAGGTCGCTGTGCATTTCCCCCCACGTCATTACACCAGTTAATTTGCTTACATAATTATTTAACGCTCTACTGGGCACACATTTGTAGTGTACCCAATGCCCATTTCGTTGCATTTTTCATCTTGTAAACTGTATTCTGCTGTCTGCCTTTGTCATTAGCCAAGTTTGAAGGCTTGTGCAAGGTTTTGAAACTCTCTGATAATGCACTTCAGATATATGTGTACTCAATGTATACCTCCTGTAGTAGCAAAGCAGAGGAAATTGTGCTTATAGTGGTAAATGGTATGTTTTGAGGACAACACATGGATTAATCCTGTTTAAGCCTATGTTTTCTTCTTTTAGCACATTTACTGTAATGCAGCAAACAACAGGCACAGATGGTATGCCATTGTATGTGTGTGTGTGTGTGTGTGTGTGTGTGTGTGTGTATCCTCTCACTGAACTCTCATGTTCCCACCAGCCTCCCTTTACACACACACACACACACAAGCACACACACACACACACACACACACACACACACACACACACACACACACACACACACACACACACACACACACACACACACACACACACACACACACACACGTTCTGCTTGTTGGTGAACTCTTTCAGTTAGCGGTCAGCTCAGATGAAGAGAGACTAATTAAAATAGTTTATACTGCAGCGCATCACTGCAGGCGGATCTTACTTTTTCCATTTAAAACTTTAATAGCTGGAAACACTGCCTGTAATACTTCTGTAGGCATCTACAGTACTTAGAGGCCATCGGTTTCAAGTTAATCTTTCAGCGGCTTTAAATACGGAAATTTTTAGCCAGCAAATATTTGGATGGCATCGTCTCTAACTCATCACCATAGCCCACCCATCCATCACATAAAAACAACATCATTAACTACTTTTATTTCCCGTTGTCATGAAAGTGCAGTATCTGCGATCTCTGCGCTGAGCACATCAGTTGTACTGGACACTCTCCACAGCGGTGTTTGGTCTTATTAAACATTCCCTTCTGATCAGTGCTGTGGTGGGAAATCATTTATTGGTTTATCATTTCACTTGAGATATCATGTTTTTTATGACCAAATTTTCACACAGAAGCTAGTATTGCAGTAATGGGTTTTGGCTTTTGGGCTGAGCCATCGAGGAAACGATTATTACACTAAGTGAACTGGCTGCCCTTGCTGTCCAAAGAGCAATAAACAATGGTCCTAAAATTATATTTTGTGCTATTTATTAGAAATTGTTCTCATATCCAGTAGAAATAGTCTTTCTTCATAGCAGAACAGTAGTCCACCATATGGTTACGCCTGATAAAGACCCAAGGACGTTTTTGAGATTTTGTGTTCACGTCCTCATTGTGAGCATCATTTCCCATATTAAACATTAAAATTATACCTCAATAGTTCACATTTATGACATACTTAGGCATAAAACTGAATCTCATCCATCACCCAAGGGTTTAATGACTCTACATGCAAGAGCAGCAAAATGTATACTACTGAACGAAATGTATTCATGAGGGCTAGATTCTATCCGCGTGTCTAAATGTCGAGTACAGAGAACAGGTTCAGATGATCCCAGTTATGCTCTGGTGCCACTCTTGTGACAGTGATACATTGTAATGTCATACTTTCAAGCCATTACCCTTTTATCCTGTCTGTCCTCTTGCCGGACATTCTTCATCAAAATATTCCTCTCCTTACTATCGCTCTTGAAACAGTTCAGCCTGCCTCTTCTCCTCCCTTCACTCCTCCTTTTGAACTCCCAAGAGACATTTGACGGATTGTAATGGAATTTTTCTATCGTCGGTCTGCAGAAGGCGGATGCATGGCTCCAATTTCTGGAGCCCCAGCAGCAGCTGAACCACTGCTGGTCCAGCCACAGCCTTGAGAGCCCAGGACAAAGACATGGTGGGGGGAATTATTCAACAGCATATAGAGACATTGTAAAAAAGTGAAATGACGCAGCTGATGTGAAAATGTGGCAGATTGATGCCGTGCAGTGATTAATCGGTGAACAATAGCTTCCATTTCTTGTGCGTTCCTCAGCGCATTGCAACGTCATGCAATCGCTACAGCCTTTTCACAGATTCTAACAACAACAACAACAACCTTTTATTGCAGGTACTTGAATAAGCTGTACTTAATGCTGTGAGCATTTTCTTATTTGTGCTTCATTGTTGTCAATATTCTAATCAGCAAACTGCTAATTAATTAGCACTATAATGAGTTGGAGGTGTTGCCTTGGCCTCCACATTGCTAAGATCTGAGTCCAGTCAAGCATCTATGGGATGTGCAGGAGGCCCAACCTCACCTCCAGGTCCATGCTAAGGAGGACCAATACTAGACATTGCTCATGTTGTCATACCTGACCGGGGTATTCTTAGAATATCGCAAATATTAATTGCAAATTATTTGAAAATAATTATTTTCTCTGCAAACAAAAAGATCAGTTTTGCCTTTTTAAATTTGAACACAGAACTCATTTGCCAATATTACACAACATAATTTACTCTACTGGCTTTTGTGGTGCATGCTGGGTGCAAAGAGAATTATGAATCACTTTATTCGGACGTCAAATAGCGACATACTTCATCACAACTGCCGTGCTTTCTGATTTCTAGAGAAGAGAGGGAGACTTTACTCGTTTCAGAGTCAGTGAGAGAAAATCAAAGACTTTCTTGTATTTTGTTTATATCTTCCTCCATTAAATAATTTCCAGATCATTTCAGCATCTCATCTTTTAGGAAGTCTGGGATGCCACAAACAAAAGAACACATTTAAATCTTCTGACTGAATGCTCCAGGCTCACGCCTTCACAACAGCAGCTCCAAAAACAGGAGTCAATCCCACCGACTCTGCCAGATGATCACCTCTCAACTTGCCGGATGTTTGAATCTTAATGGATTTTCTGCGGTGAAAGTTCACTCACCAGGACAAACAGTAAGTGGCTGAAAGAACCAAACATTAAGAAGAAAGCAGCTGTTACATTCTCATCCATCAGTGGGAGACTATTCAACTTTTATTAACAGACAGACCCTTTATTACCCTGTCAGTGTGATCGATTAACCGACCCTGCGAAGGAAAAACTGAATTTAGGCGGTGGTCACCAGGAGCGTCACCACTGACCAGCGCACTGTGATGAAGAATCTTTAGAAAGCTCTAGGTTGGTTTCATCTCTGCAGGCTGCGCCTACTGGGTTACTCTACAGAGCTTCAAAAGATCTACAACAAAACCAGATCTCCGAAGACACCGAAGGTTTTGTTGCGAGTAAAGTCAAAGACAGATTGGAATGGTTTTCTTGTAGAAAGACCACACACACGCACGCACGCACGCACGCACGCACGCACGCACGCACGCACGCACGCACACACACACACACACACACACACACACACAGACAGCAGGAGGAATGATACGGGGATCTGTTAGGAGAGTGCAGCTCCCAAGCCCAAGGAAAACAAAGTAGAAATTATTCATAAATTAAAATTATTTATAAATCCGACACAAACTGGGACATTCAGGATTTCAAATAATCAATCTATTCAGAACGGCGTTGTGAAAAACACAGCCCGGATGAAGGATGCTCAGCACGAAGGACAATGTGAACTTAAAGTGCCTTCAGTGGAAGGTGGTGGACTGTTATCCTCCACTGACGCATCAATCAGGGAAGAAGCAACGTCTTCTATTCTCTGTCGGGAGCAGTCTGTGGTTGTATTTGAAAAAGAAAGATCTCCTTTAAAGCATCAATTTCTTATATACGAGCTTCAGAGAGATAGTCTGTCTGGATTGTCAGAGCTCCGAAAGGAAAAAAAAAAAGACATTGTACTGACGACCGCGCCTGAATAGTTAGGTCATCCTGCACAAAACACAGAGCCGTTTCATCAAATGTGTTAGGTTTTTCTTTATTTCACTTTCCTCTGATGTCTTGTCCTGGTTAGCAATCATCCCTGGGCCAAGAAACTCCAAGCATGCCAACGAGAGAAGAGGAAAAGCGCCTCTTAGCTCGCCTGTCTGTGTCTAAATGGTCGGAAACGGCGGCAAATATCTGTACATCAAAAAGTCTGCTCACCAAAATGTGTAAGCACACACTAATTTGCTAAAATGGCCTCTCAGTCAGATTAGGTAACCGACTCATAAATCCTGTCAGGATGTGGCTGGACAGGGTGGCGGACTGCTCATCTTGTCATTTTGAGGGGGGTTTTGTGAGAAAGGGGATTGACAAGAATGTAAAGCCCCTGGAGTAATGAGGAGGGTTCTGGCTGTAAGGAGTCAAAGATGGATGACAGGAAATAATGACGGGCCTGTCTGAGCATGTGCAGCGATCACAGAAATGACATCAAATCAAAGGTTTCCCATGTGCAGGCTCAAAGTGGCATGTGCACTGGGTGGCAGGTTTCATGTTATGACATATATTGTGATGTCTCATTTTCATTTGTGGAATTAACTGGGAACATGCAACTTAGAGGAAAAGGTGTATACTTGTTTACATTCTGAATTACTGAGTAAATTCATTATTTTCAAAGGAAAAGGGTCTTTGAGGTAAACACTGCTCATCAGGGACAAAATACTTACACGCCTGCACAGATGTTTGCCTGTTTATTCATGTTTAGTCATTATATATCCTAACGTAGACAACATTTCCTGCTTGGCTTCTGTGGACTGTATTAAGCACTTTTTTTAGTCAGCTATTTACAGCTCTGCATTTACTGATTCAATAACCCGCAGTGTGCAGGGCTCCAGGGGTCGGCGACCTTTTCATCACTGGAGTGACCACTCAGTGATGCACCTGAGCTTCCGGAGGCCAACTCTGGTCGCTTGTTGTTCTTCTGCTTCTATTGGTTAACACCTCATCAGAATAAACCACTGCTGAGAGTGTGCAGTTCGGATAGAGACTGTATGTTAAAAACGAACATACAGATATATCGTCAGTGGCTGCTGGTTGGAGCATTTTCTGCACACATGACTCACCTGTTGTCAGGAAAATGGAATTACAGGTGAAAAAGAACATGAGTGGAATTGAAACGCGACTGCCGCCAGAGTGAATGTTGTTTTGACATTCAGCAGACCAGGTCCTCCGCTGCCTGACCGTGCATATAGATGGACCCAATAATCCAAATTATCACCAGTCTTAATGCAAATCAGGTGTGAAATGTCAAGCAAACACAAACGGTAATGCTGCAGGTCAATGCCACCATGGCGCTGCAGATCTGACGCGCTTACACAGCTATGTGTCGAGCCTATGGTGACCGGCTCGACACACCTGCCCTTATACACACACATACACACACGCACATGCATGCACACACGCACGCACGCACGCACGCACGCACGCACGCACACACACACACCATCTGGCTAACTGGTTCTTGGGCTGATTATATTATATTCCCCAGCTGTTGAACGCCTGCTCTTCTTTTGCATCCTCATCTCAAGTTTTATTAAGATAACTTTCGCCATTTTCCCAGCACACATTATTTATTTATTGTTCTCTTTCATATTTCATCCCTGCCGACAGGATCCCGGCTCACTTTTGTCAAGTGAGATGACGTGAAAAAGGGGGGAAAGAGGGGGGGGGGGGGGG
>BJFM01000433.1:0-24467 GCA_016586285.1 Arothron firmamentum | reverse complement strand
ACACACAAAAATGTTTACTTTATAGCTGCCATCTCCTACAGCTTCCTGACTTAATAATAGCTAAATAAACTTTAAACAGGTTTAGCAACACAAGATTCAAAACACAACAAGCTTTTTTAATGAGGTAATTCTGAAGTTGCACATCAGCATCTATAAAAAGGTAAAATCACACACTCACACATACACACGCCCACATCTATTACCGCGCAGCAATCTCCTCCATGGTGCAAATGGTGCCTGCACCTTTATCTGGCCTACACACAGTGAACTGGCTCAGTGTGAACTGCACAGTCAGCCAACTGTAAAAATGCTTTCTGATGCTTTTAATTCCCACACCATCTCCCACATTTAGAGAAAAATAAAATCCACTAATGGAAAGGTAAGACCGAGGGTGAATTAATCAAACTTTGGGGAGGCTAAACTTTATTCCATGAACAAAGACAGCTTTTTGAATTGTAATCAAAGTTTTTAGTTACATGCAACCACAATACATTTCAAAAGTTGCCCTTAGCTGTAATTGACGGTGCGTGCATAACGACATTTTCCATTTTTCTTTGATTTAATGAATAAAACAGGGAAATTTGGCTCTTGAATGCATCTGCAGTGTCTGCTGGGATGGAAACTCAGCAACTTCAGTGTTACATTTTCAAGCTGCAGAAAAATGGAATCAATCAAATTTGCTGTGCTGCATGGCCTCTTAACTTCCTCTGCATGATTGAGATTGATGCAGAGCAGTTGGTGGCTCTTCTGGGCCCAGTTACACTATAATTTGTTTGATTTATCTATATGCTGAGCTGCTGGCTCGCTGCCAGCGAAACAACTGCTTTGAATGTAGTAAATGTCATAATTGAGGTGATTTATCTCCAAATTCTGGTGCACCTATTCTTGAAAGCAGGAAGGTCGGGGAGGTGGAACAATTGCCACAAACATAAACTTGAATTATAGAAAAGTCAGGTCAAAGTTAACTTGTTGCAACGACATTACCAAAGTCATGACTTGAACTTCACTGAAAACTTTTGGACTGTGCTGGAGTTTCAAACATATTCTGGCTCCAAAATGCAGCAACAAATTAAGTCATCACAGCTAGTAAAACCTGCTTATAATTAAAAAAAAAAAAAAAAAAAAAAGGTTATTGTGTTTGACAGTTTATGGGTTTGACATTTAAAAAATGTCAGAATTCTTCTGTCATTGGCTGCTATAAACCCTGCCAAAAGCTCCTGGATGATATCAGCTACAACCAGTAAAGGTGAAAGTAACACTGAACCCCCACACAGGGATCGTTCAAGCACTGGTCTATATTTTTTTATTTTATTTGGTCGGTAGCACTTTGCTTAAGTTTACAGACGGCAGCTGAGATGTGGCCCATTCAGTTCATCTTCACCTGACCTCCATGACACCTTCACAGCAAGAATAGCATTAACATCCTCCTACAAATTCACCGCCTGGTGTATCTATCATGGCAATAGTGATAGAAATAAATAAAAAAGAAATTAATACAGGAGTTATTGAAATGAAAGTAAAGAAATCGACGCTGCTGCTGCTGCTGCTGCTCATATTTATTCTGGACTGGGATTTATTGGCCTGAGGGATAGTGTGCCACCTGTCAGTGCCGTCTGATTGATCCATGCAGTCGTCTGTAGAATTTAAAGCAGACTTCCAGTGTTTGCGCACTGACGCGGAGCGGGCTGGGGGCGCGCCACATTGGGAGGCACGACAAAGGTAAAACTTCAGACTGCCCTGCTTCTCATGCAGCCTGTGTGGCGCTGGTCTCTTTTGGCGCCTCTCAATTCCCACCTCATCCCTCCTCACTCCCGTTCCCGCTGGCTGTTTGCCAACACTAACCCCGAGCAGGAGACGCGCCCGCTGCTGCACTCTGACGTTCTTATTCCAACACCGTTTTCCTGCCCTCCTCACTTTCCCTTCACCGGTGCAGCTCCAAAGCCTCCTGCAGCCGACCGCCTCCTCTGATCTTGAACACTGTTTATAATTGATTCTTCCAGGGAAGCGTTTCATCCCTCTCGTTTGCTTTTTCACTCTCTCCATTGTGCATCTCTCACGCACAATGCATTGGTGAAAGTCATTTCTTTAAGAGGTAAGAAGGAATAATGGAATTCCTCTGAAGTGGTCTTCATCACAGGCTCTCTTCTCACACCCACCTCACCGAAAACAGTGAATATCAACACTTTATAGACTTTGCAGTATAAAACACAGCTGCTGAGGATTTAAAAATGATCTCATGGGAGAATATCTTGTCTAAAAGTTCCTCTTCGGGTCTGTCAGAGATGTATGTTTCCTTCGCTTTAGTTGCACGGAGGTTTTCCTTTCATTATGGATGCGTCCATTAGTCACTGAGACCCCAATTGATCCACGTCCTTAAGTTCTACAGTAATCACGATTTGATTGATTCATCCCTGAGAGGTAAAGTGGTGGGAATCGTCCAAGTGAGAAAAACAGCAAAATCATCAGCTTTGGGGTGATGGATGAATCATGAATATTAATGAGGGGAAAAAAAAAAACAAAAGCAAAGGTGAGCTGTGTCAAAAAGAGATGACGGGCACCGAGAGATTAATGCATGTTTAAAAGATGTGGTCTCACAAATGGCAGCTAACTGAACGCTCTTAGCTAATCAGATTTAAGGGGAACTAATTAAATTGGACTATATGAAGCTCATCCTTTGGCCATATGGTAAGGAAATAAGTAAAATAGAATGGTCCAACAAAAAATTGCATTCAAATTAGCTCGTTAATAATGTATTGAAATAAAACCTTAATTAACTGAGATAGATGAGCAGATAAATGTTACATTCAAGCTACTTAAGTTACTTAACTAATAAGATAAAATGAACAAAAGCTCACAGGAGACTGAATGATGGTTAATTTGGTTTGCAGCAGAAAAACAGGACAGCTGCCGCATTTCGCTGCATTGTGAGTAAGTAATTGATTGAACCGAGCAGCTGGGAAAAGGAGATACCATTCAGCCGAGCAGCGTCTGAGAGGTTAAATGAGCACACACCTTTTTTTTTTATCCTGATAGTGCTGAATGTGATGAGCCGCCACTTTTGTCTTTGAGCTTCTGCGCCTCACTTGACCGTTCCATTGCGTTTGATCCCGAGGACTTTGTTGCTACCTCAGACTCGGTCTGGCTCTATCTGTCCCCCTGCTTTTTTCCTTCTCATTTCTCCTCATTAGCGGTTTCCTATGCTCGCTAGCAAACCTTCCACTTCTCTCTCAGACTGCTGCAAAGGCTGTCAGTGTTCCCAGGTGACTGTAGTTGAATGTGGGCGTCTCGAAAATCTCAACTTGGGACTTGACATAAATCATTATCAGTCTATTTAAGAAAATGCCCTTAAATAGACTCTCTCCTTCCCAACCATTTAGTAATTTAGTCCATACGCCAACACACTTGCATTCTAATACATCCTTAAAAAAATCTCATGATGTTGTCGGGACTGCAAGCGTTTTTAGTTTTCTTTTTATACCCAGGAGCTTAAAGCTTTAGGCCAAATATTTACTGTTAAGTTGGAAAAGCATAATATACAAGAATAAAACCCCATCTATCCTCAATTCTAATTAGGAAAATGATTTCCAAGGGGACTGAGGAGTTAGAAGGAAGTAGTACCAGTGATACAGAGATAGATCTCTGCAGTAATAATGAAAAATGGGTTGTAAGCACAGTCTCACTGTTTTATTCTGTTATATTGTGATCAGTGATCATACTTGATGAACAGCAGCCTGGGAAGGTCACAAAGTACTTGGAAAACCTTAACATGCACCTGAAAATGATGTGAAATCAATAATGACACAGTAGAAGCTGTGCAGCATCACAGTCCCGCCATCCATCACTGGGTCCAGCGTGCAGGCAGAGGTTAGCTCTTATCACCGCTAACTTGCATCCAGTGTCGCCGCTGTTACGCCTTCACAGTTTTCCATTTTTATCGGAGCACGTATAAATTGGTGCTGCGAGAGCCTCTGCCGCAACGCTGTCTGCGGTAGGAAGCAGTCGACGTTGGCGATAGGCCACAGCCAGGGTGCAGCTTCTGCAGCGAAACCGCTGATCCCTGCGAGTAAACAACCAGAAGCTGTCGAGAGTGTTAATCACAGTTTTACTGCTCACATGCTCGGAATGCAGAAGGCTAGCGGGGGTGTTCCTGCTGGGTTCTTTTTTCTTACAGGCCAGATTATTTCCACACCATTAGGAGTCTCTGCGCATGTTCTAGTCAATGTGAAACAACATCTGCCAGGCGCAGACACCTACAGCACAGGCGCATCGGCCCCTTGCAGCAGCTGCAACAGGAGGATGCTGGAGTCCCTGGAGTGCACGTGTGGGTTTGATGGGACACCCAGGACATCTGTTTGTCTTGCTGGATTTATAAAGCGTCCCAGAATATTTAATAAGGATCGATCACATCTCACCTCTTATGAAGAGCTGGTCACAGATTAGGTCTTAAAAATCTGTTACAAGTAAAACTAATATTCACTTCATGTTAATTAAAAAAAAACAAACAAACAACTAATTCAGTCAGTCTATAGTATGCCAGAGAGACTTCAGTGATAGTGCACCTAAAATATATAGGCATAATTCACTCTTAAATTGACACCAATTTACTCACTCAGACATTATTTTGAGTCTGGAATGGGTAACGTCTCTGGTTATCGGATGTGGTGCTGTGGAATCAGCTCCCATCAGCAGGCTATAAATAACACTGGTCCTGACATTGAGGGAGCTAGTCTGTCATATTTAGTGTTCCAGCAGATACCTTCTGTTTCCGGCAGTTCCACCAATAATTGAATGTTGTGTCTTCCACTGTAACTTGTTAAATATGGCAAGCGTGCTAATCATTTTGGCCACCGCTCTACATTCAGTTTTGAGGAAACTCATCATTGTAGAGGTGAAGAAACAAAGAATGGATGATTATTTTGACCGCTTCCATTAAAAATTTTGGAAGGGACAAACACAGAAATTGGCCACCTGCACACCAGGAGCACTATTGTAGGGTTTTAGGGGACTACACAGTCAACACAGGGGAAACGCTGATTTTATCAACAGGATGACAGCCTGCGTCTGGCTGCATCATCAACACCGGTTTGTGCATGAGTTTCCGCAGTATTTGCTTTTTCAGGTTTTTCTCAGGTTTTCTTCAGGTTCAGCACCAAAAATTGTCCTGACTTGCTGCTGCAACATGTTCTCCCACCACGTTCAACTGTAACCCATCTAATCATGACTGTGGCACGTGTCCGACGAAGGTGTCACAACACCACCGCCGTCCTACACTAAATCCTTTTTTTCTTTCTCAGCGTGAGGACTAGGTGTTGGATATTGATTGAGATCACAAAGTCAAACACAATATCGACACAGGGATTTATACGCGGAACTTCAGAGCATCCAGGTGCATATAAAAACGCTCAGATCATTAAAATGCGTGGAAGTGGAGATTCTTCACAAAACATAGCAGCTTCCTTTAGCACAGGCCTTCCCTTAAATTCACTTTACTCAAGTTTTTAGCATCTGACGGCCAGAAGGTTGCTGTTCTCAACCTTACGAAAACTGTATTCTGTAATTCCGAAAGAGAATCCACACCGAACTCAACCAGTCTGAGTCCAGCTTCCGAAGAAAAAAAAAGAAAAAGCCCTGTAACAAACAGAGCGGGAGGATGATTGTTTCTATGTTACTCAGAAGGAGAAACCAGACATTTTCAACCACTTGTCGCTGTCACTGGTTTGCTAAGGTTGAACAGACACCTCCAGCTGGACTACAACTCAGGCTAATGGCTTCAGGTACTTCAGAGTGTCCAGAAGTATGAAACTCTGCAAATCTGAGGACCGTCCCAACTCAGGAGCCAACAGAGCCAAGCAGCTGGTGCTAAAATATCCACTCAAAGTTCTTCAAGGCACAATGAATTTACCTTATACGGTATAATTGACCACTTTAATTCCCAGAGGCAAGCTAAAGCAGCGGCTGTTCGGCTGAGGTCATGGTAATCACATTGTAATGACCAGAATGAGGGCCGACCTTGTTTTACAAATACGCGAACCCTCATATTGGCTGGCCTCAGCCGGCCTCGCGCAGGGCATTTCATCTACGGCTCCGGCTGACTCACCACGTCGAAGTTATCAGCACTGCACTCGGAGCCCCGGTAGTAGCAGGACAGCAGCATGTCTTTGATGTCGTGGCCCGTTCTGTCGTAGAACTCGCGCATGTTGAAGGGGCGGGGCTTGTAGTTGTCGAAGTCGGCCCTCTCCTTCAGGACCTGCATGACGTTCTCCTCAACCAGGTGCGGATCTCGGATCTCGTACCTGGAAAAGAAGGTTCTCCACTTAAAGAAGCAAAGTCCACGATGACAAATGCCTAAAGATAATACCTCTTTTCTTCTTCTGCCACAAAATCAGCATGAGCGCAGACATTTTTCCAAAGCGGTTTAAAATTATCTCTGTGGCTAAAAGAACTTTATATGTGACAAGAAAGATTAAAGAAATGTCGCTGTTGGTGGGTGAAGTAGCTACGTGGATAGTGATGAGTAATTTCCAGCTCCAGACCCATGCACAGTGCCACATTTTAGTTAAACACAACTGTACGTTTGAATGCAAACGCCTCAAGGTTATTAATAGCCCTCGACTGATGTTGTACAGCATCAGAGAAGTGGATCAGGACCAATACTGTCATGATAAAACCAACTTCAATCAATCTTTGCTATCATGTTTCGTTTTGAAACCCGCACATATCGTCTGCCAGCCAAGCTTGTGCGCGGGAGAAAACAACTCATTGTTTAAGGGATTTAGTTTCACGCAATCAGGACGAGTGGTGGAGGGAAATGGCTGCATGCCGTGTTTCCGGTGCTTTCTTAGTAAATAGACCCCATACGGTACACTGAATTTAAGACAGTAACGGAGTGAGCAACCCACATCCACTTTGTGGGAAACCGTATGCTTAAAGTCCCACTCTAAAGTCCCACTCTGTAAACCAGTGGAGTGAAATCCCACCCCCCTCCCCACCCCCCTGGTCTTCCAGGAAGAGAGCACTAAAGCGGTGTTATAGCAGTATAATAATAACTTCTGTTCCCACCAATGACCCCTGACAGGACCAGGACGTCGCTGGTTCGAATTCTTAAGCCTTGAAATTTAAGCATTGCTGAAAGACGCTTGCCAAGAGAGCAATTTATAACGACAATATGAAGGGGAATGGCTCAATAAAAACATCCATTGAGGGCTTTTGATTGAGAGAGTGGAAGTGAGAATTCTGTTTCATTCAGAAATCCTGATTTTGTTTGGGACAAACGTGACAAACAACAGCCGCCATTTCTTTATGTAGCTTAGCTTTTATGCAAATATGAACAAATTGCTCTCAAAATAGGACGAGCAAGAATTTGAATTAAAAAATCACATAAAAGACATACCCTTCCTTACTGACAATAAATCCATTGAATGACTTTGTAGATGCCAACAACAGTCATTTTTCATGTATATGAGCACTATTTCTAAAGGTAATTGGTTGTAAATCTTCATACTTCTCTTAACTTTTTATTTTTATTCCGCAAGTGTCTGACCTCGTCTGTGCTCGTGAGCAAGCTTGTCGTGCCAGGATGATGGGAATAAAACACAATCTGTCATAATGGTTGTTTTGACTCCATATTCAACTGCTGATGTATTGTGATCAACTTTATAATATGTAGAACAGCAACTTCATTAATGTTTACCTGTTACAAACAGGAGGCTATAAAATATATAGATAGTTTAAAGTGAATAATGTGAGTAATTTGTATGGTTTTTAGAAGGTACGGCGTGTATCGTATAAGGTCGTATATCGTGAATTTATCATCAGCCTCCTAGAAGCAACAAAAAGCTGCTGGGAGAGCACTCGAGGCCCCGGATCCAGAGTCAGGAGGCTTTGTTAGAAGTGTGCAAGGACAATAACATGGAAAGTTTTAAAATCACCTCGCCGGCATCACCGTAAGGGCAGAGGAGACTAAATTGGATTACAGGCCACAAGTACTTTCATTTTCATTTTCATAAAATGAATGAAAGGCTATCTGCATCTGTTCACTGCAGCCTCTTAAAGGAAGCGACAGAAACATATGATTATTCTTCTCAGTGAAAGCACTCATGAGGTGCTTCTCTCTGGAAGCTGTAAAAATAGGCCTTAACGGTCCCCTGATACTGGATCTGAGGTCTCTTCTCCCAAATTCAGCGGGGCAGGTTGGGGATGTGGCCTTGGCTTAGGCCCAGAGTCTGACCAGCCCGTAGGAGCCGTTTCACCAGCGGGTGGGCTGCAAAGATGAGGTAGGACTCGTTTGCTCTCCTCATTCTGTTAATGTGATAACTTGATAGACGTTGCTACAAACATTAAAAAAACCTGACACTACCTGCAAAGTTATTTCATCTTCATCCTCTCGACTTCATCACTCAAAAGCGGTTTCTGCGCCCTCTCATATTAAACACCACAGGCTATGCGACAAAACAGTGAACACATCCTGATCTTATCTCAGGTAATTATCCAATTAGCGCTCATTTCATCCCATGTAATGCTTGTGTCGCGTCCCCGAGATCTAACTGCAACAGTTCCCACTTGTGAAATTGTAATGGAGTCTTAATGATGGTGCACCTGTTACACATTTATGATACCACCTAGGACACGATTATAGATGCACAAACGAGGCCCGCCGCGACAGAACCACAAACAATGGTCTGATTCACAGACAAGCACAAAAAAGAAGCAACAAGCATGCATCTAACTTGTTTCTAAGCATGTGATCCCCCCCGTCCCCCCATTAACCCTTTTCTCATATTACAACGTAAGCACAGAGAGCAAATTACATGAATTATCATAGCTGGCACACACACTACAAATATACAATTTTCTGGACCTTAAGACGCACTCATGTTAATTTAGAGCGCGTTACCAAACTCAGGCGCATGTTTAACTCAGATTTCTTTACTAGCTGAGCTCATCCAACACTTGGCCAAACATATCCAGGGAACTCACACAAATTCCCCCAACTAGCAATCCCGCTGCCACGAAAAGATAAAGATGAAAATTAAAAAGAATCAATTTGCTTGCAATTTTCTGCATCACCAACTGTGACCAGCACCTACAAAAACACTGTGAGAATGTTATTCATTTTTCCTCTCTCTTTTTTTTGTTTGGAAACCTGCTTCCATGGAGTTTGTTCAGGCACAGCTTCAAGCAGCTCTGCTTTAAACTTCCTTGCAGTCTGGCATGGTAACAGCCAAGTCGTCCCCGCAGGCATGGCTGTCCTCTGCCGCTTCCTCCAGACACAGTGGTAATGGACGAAGACTCGCGGCCACATGTCACATCCTCATCTGACATGTTCTGAAAGAACCCACAGCGTGTTGTCACATGTAGGAAAAAATGTTCCTTATCCACTAATTTAAAATGTGCACCTACGGGAAGCCCTGAGAAGCCTTTCTGATTCTATTCAAGCTGTTCCAAGCCTGCCAGAGAGTCGAGACCTCAATGCGGCATACAAACCGATTTGGCAAAAAAAAAAAAAAAAAAAAAAAGGTACAGGAATGTCTCTCCAAAGACTAAATCAAACAGCGGGAAAGAAAGAGAACGACAACAGTGTGAGAGACAGCTCTGATGCTCGACAAACAGTGCTAATTACACAGGGATGGACTCGTTCATCACACAGCTTAGGGGCTGCAGCTTAATTGCCTCTATCTGCAGCTCCCTCGGCCTGTCTGAAATCACATTGTTCCAGAGCAGCCAGAGTTGCTGCCTTCATTCTTTCTCTTAATGTCTATCTCTGCTTTGAAAACAGTTGGAGCCACATGTTAAAATAAATAAATAGGAAGAAGGCACCACAGTGGAAATAGCATCTGAGGCACTGCTGCTGTGTGTGCAACCCCCCCAAATGTATTGCTTTCCCTGTAAGGTTATCGCCTGTAACATGGAGGCATGTAGAGGTCACAGAGCAACGATATTCAGGATGGAGAACGGGAATTGGTTTTCTGTCATTCTCTCTTGTACCACGTTCACTTACAGACCTGTACAGATCAATGCGCTAAAATCACACTGACTGGTGTGCCTGACATGCTTTAGAGGTGAGCTTGTACATACTAGATGTCTACGCTGACCCATACCACCAGTGAAGGCTAAACATAAGAACGTTCAGAGCTAAAGCCAAGCATGATCGAGGATAGGAGTCGAGGACCTATGTTGCTTCATGCACAATGTGACTAGAATAAAGACTGAGGTAGGAAAAAAATGCAAAAGAAACTAAAAAGCCACAAGGTTCAAAGGTCATGACTGGGGACATAACTCGGCAGACTGTGCCAGGAAAGGGTTTAGATCTCTGTACAACAGTCACATCTTTTCTCCGCCTGAACTGTAAAATGACGAGGAAATCAGTTTCACCAACAACACTTTATTTCAAACTAATCCCTTAATAAACCCATCCATCATCTGGTGCCATTGTACTGGAGTCAGTACATAATTAAATAACAACATCACAAAAAAAACTGACAATTTTCAAGACTTTCCCTCAGTATCTGCCCCCCATTAACCTCCAGGGAAGTTTCATACCGAGAGCCTTAAAGGTTTTTACATCTTTTGCCTGGGTCATTTGCACATTTTGCCACATGACCTAACAGGGACAACCAGTGAGACAAGTGTTAACTACTGAGCTGCACATCCATGTGACTGGGAATCAAACGTGCACCCGTGCGGGCTTGCTAACACAAATGAAAAGTGAAATGTGTTTGTGTAAGGCAAAAAATATTTTCAGCATGTGCACATCAATAAGACATAAGCGCATGGGGTTTTGTTTTAAAATGGCAAGAAAGATGTCTCACGTAATTTATACCCTTTTTTCCAAAAAAATAAATGCCTAATAAAGAATTAAAAGCTTCCTGACTGGCAACAACATTCAGTGTTTTTTTTTTTTGTTGTTGTTGTTTTTTTTAATTCAACTACTTTAAAAGAAAGTAAGTATTTGATACACCGGTTATTTCATTCTGAAAGTTTTCCCACTCCCAGAGAGGGGAGAGGTCTGTAACTTTCAGACTCTAGACTTCAACTGTGATAGACAGAATCTAAAAAAAAAATCCCAAAAATCACACTGTAGCATTTTTGAAAAATGAATTTGAATTTTATGACATGAAAGAAGTATTTGACCACCTACCAAACAGCCAGAATTCCAGCTCTCACAGACCTCTCAGTTGGTCTTTGAGGAGCCCTGCTGTCCTCCACTCCTTATTACCTATATTAATTGCACCTGTTTGAGCTCGTCAACTGTATGAGACACCTGTCCACCATGGGCAAGCCCCAAGAGCTGTCTAAGGATGCCAGGGACAAGATCATGGGCCTGCACGTGGCTGGGATGGGCAAGCAGCTTGGTGAGAGGGCAACAACTTAGAAATTGGAAGAGAGTCAAGATGACGGTCGATCTCCCACAGACTGGGGCTCCATGCAGAAGAGAGCAGGGACCACAGTCTCAAAGCTTCTCATTAGTAACACACTGTGCCATCGTGGATTAAAAATCCTGCAGTGCACACAAGGTACCCCTGCTCAAGACAGCACATGTCCAGGCCCAGCTGAGGTTTGCCATCAACCATCTGGGTGACCCAGGGGGGGCATGGGAGAAGCTCATGTGGTCAGATGAGACCACTTTTTATTTATTTATTTATTTATTATTTATTTATTTTAGATTCTATCTGTCCAACTTGAAGTGTACCTATGATTAAATTTAATTTAATTAATTTTAACTTTCCCTTAATTTTTCAGACCTCTCCATTCTTTTGTAAGTAGGAAAAACTTGCAACACTGACGGTGTATCAAATACTTTTTTGCACTACATACTGTATCTATAGCCATAACTTCTTCTTCAGATCAGGCTGCTGTAACAATGTCAAGTCAGGTGCTTCGTCCACATGACTGGGTTGACCTATAGATAGAATATGAAAATGAAGTGCTCCCTCTTTTATTTATCTATCACAAAGGAAGAAACCATTTAATGAACTGATATAAATGAAGTTTCTTATGAGCGCTGGACTCTGATGCTGCAGCTGAAACCATGCAAGATTGAAAAAGACCTTTAAATCAAGAATTGCCTAAACATGCTACAAACAAAATTATGATTGTGGAACCTAGTGATATCACACAATATGTTTGAGGAGCTAGAATGGTTCAGTGTGTAACATTTGGACTGAAAAAAAATAGATATATATAAATATGTAAAAATATGTAATAAAAACGGTGCCACAGATACTCCACCCTCATAATTTTTCCCTTCTATGCTAAACTGGTAACTGGTGGTTCTGTCCAGCTCCCGCCTGATTCCAAACAAGTCCGGCTTAGAAAACACTACAATGTCTGAGTCTTAAATCCTGAATCCCTGATACCGAGGAATCCAAAATAGCATGTAAATGGATCATTTTCCTCCCTTTGTCTGGAGTGGCGGTTCTCTGCAGCCATGTGGTGTCAGCGTCATGGCAGGCCTTCCATGGCTGACAGCTTGAAGCAAAAATCCAGCTCATGGCTTTTTATTTTTACCTTAACACAACTAATCAATCATGTACTATATTTTTTTATTTGTAGATATTACCTGCCTTTCAAAGCCTTGCCATTGTGGGTTTTATTGGTTCGATGGTGCTGCTTATCATACTTGTTTGAGAACGTTTTCTCCTGTTATTTTTCACTCTCTGGCTGCTTCTGAAGTGCTTGATGGAGTCTTTGTGTGACTACATTAAAAGTACCTTTAGAGGCACAGGCTTCAATCCCCAGCATGTAATCCCATTTTGTATTGTTGATCATATTCTGAATCCACTATTTCTACGCTCACAGATGGAATTCCTTGAGGCCAGTCTTGTCATCATCAGCATCTTTCTGTGTGTGATGGAAGCTGGTTTTGCTTTCGCCTCTACGGCACAAAAAATAAATAAATAAATAGATAAATAAATAAACAAACACATTAATAATAATAATAATAATAATAATAATAATAATAATAATAATAATAATAATAATAATAATAATAATAATAATAATAATAATAATAATAACCTGATGCTGGGTTTTTTTGTTGTTGTTTTTTTTACAATGCCAGGTCCTGGTTGACATCAGCACCCTCTTTAAAGTGCACGGAGATACACACCTGCCGTTGAGCAAAGCCAGCAGCTCCCCGGCGTGGTACAGGTCATTGCGCGTCACCCTGCTGAAGCGGAAGGAGTTGAGGTTGCAGAAGGTGATGGAGGGGAAAAACATCATCGGAGCCGCCACTTCGTCCAGCTTAGTGACGTGGGGGTACTGAAAGTAAAACTGCACGCGGTCCACGCACACCATGGCCAGCACGCCCACGGAGCCCAGGAAGAACAGAGTCCACAGGGTGCGCTTTATGCACATCCGCTCGTAGGTGAACATATGCGAGATGCCATGAAGCGTGGATCTGCTGGCGAAAACTTCAATGGGGGCCGGCTGCCTGTAGTCCAGCTCCTTCGACTCCGCTTTCAGATCCATTGCTGGAGGCGAGGGGTCGCCAAACAAAAGAGAGAAACCCAAAACGCGTTCAGTTGGTTTTCAAGATAAGTGGACGTTGCCTCGGCGGCGAGCGGGGTCACTGTCTGCAAGTTCACGCCCTTGCACGCACGGATTTCTCACGCCGTCACCGAGATGCGTCACCGACGGTCCGATATTCAGAGCATTTTAACCAAGACGCGCACAACACATCCCGTTCCTACATATGGGAGCAATCAAGGGAAGCATAGATGATGAGATGATGGGCTGTACCTCGGCTGGGGGGGTCACAGCTCTGACATCAATCTCCCGCTGCGGAGCGCGCACGGACACACACCAACACGGTCCACTTGTGTCAGACTTGATTTTTGCCTCCACGCTCGAAACTAAAGGAACACGGAGTTGGTGTTCTTTTAAAAACCCACACAAATCGCGACTGATGAGAGTCAAATAAACTGGACATGGAGCTCGCAGCAGCGATCTGACTCAGGAAATCGAAGCGCTGCTGGTTTAGCCGGGCAGCGGACGGGCAGCGGGGCTTAACGCGATCCTGAACACGTGCAACCAGACAAATGGTGGCTGATCTTCGCTTGTGTTCTGGAAGGATCCAGCATCCAGCTCAGGCAGCTGCAGCACACAGGAGCCGGGTCTGAGGGGAGGCTGCTGCGGTGCGCCTCTGCTCCCTCGCTCGCATCCGCTTCTCCGCTCCTCTCAGCACAACAATGCAGAGATGATTACACCGGTTTCTCCCTTGAATGATCCACAAGAGCGCCCCGGGTTAAAAGAAGAAGAAAAAAAACCAATCTGTACGCGCAGAGGTGTGCAGCCGTCCGAAGGGCTCAGCGTTACGGGTGGGGGGGGGGGACAATCGTGTGGAGATGGTCGCGGTTTGCCCGGATCAATTAAATTCGCCCCGAACAGGAGAGAGTGAGGATGGGATGGCGTGTTATTTTTACACAAGCTGAGGAGAAAACGTCGCTGTCACTTTAGCAGTGTTCTATATTTCCCAGAAGCAATAATGCACTTTATACATGAGTCACATGTGTCACCATTACAACTAAAAATCAGTCATTGATGTTAACTTGTTCAGCTTTAGTGCTTGAATGAAGTTATCATCATTATTATATTACAGACACGCATGCTGTATTATCATTAAAGAGAAAATAAGCTAATTTATCTGTTGTTGAAGTTGAAATAGTGTTTAGCAACCTTCACCTATTTATTTAATTGTTTTCCATTACCACAGGTCCTACTCCATGAATGCTTGATTGTTTCACCACCATGTTCCCTCCATAGCTTGGAACAAGATTTGAATACACATCTGACTTTCTTTCACTTTTTGAGCACAAAATCAGGCTGTTAGACCAAATGGAAAGAGGATCTCATATGTTGCTGGAGCTCCTTATCGTGAGCAACAATGAACACGACCATCACGGGCTTGTAATAGACGCACACCCAGTGGCATGTAACAGAACATTTCTGTAAAATAGCACAGAAGAGCTGTGTGAGTGCCACTGAAGGGTTAAATGTGGTTAAACTGGAGTGGAAACACACTTTCGACAAACCCCATCCACCACGCATCTTGTTCGTTTTGGACCCGAGATCATCGAGATGATTGCTTTACAAAAACTAAACTGCTGGGTTGGTCCAAAAAATGCAGTTGTAGCCAAATACAACTCCAGTCAATTTCCCTTTAACAGCCAAAACAACAAACAATATCACACAAGGCAACAGAACACAGCAGCAAGAATAGGATTTGTTTTCTGTCAGATAAGATCAGATTTTTAAACCATAATTATTTCAAATTGAGCTTGTCCTGTTTTCATTATTTAATGGAATTGCGTATTGAATTCTAAATCAAGGGTCTGCCAAGTTTTCCGAGCTTCGAAGTTTTCATTCGCGTGGCTGTTAGTGATGAGCTGTATGCTGAGTGTTGTTCAAGTGAGATTTAGCTGGGTTCAAAAAAAGGCTGTGGAGAAAAAAAAAGTTTGAAGATGTTGCTTCTTTACATATTTCTGCACTTGCTGACTATCTCAGGGCAAATTTTTAAAAAGGGCAGGAGAAGCTTGTGCAGCGGTGTCACACATCAGTTTGCTCTTGGAGTGCAGTGCAGTTTCTGAGCTGAGGGGCACTTGGCCTGCCTGATTATATGCTTCACCTAAGAGTGAAGGCATATTCAAACATGCTAAAGATCAAAAATACCCACAGGAAGTTCAACAAACGGACAAAAGCATATGCAAACAGTTTTGGCAAATAGTAGACACGCATACTTTCTTAAAAAACAGAAGCATAAGCATAAAAGTATACTCCTATTTATATTACTTTGTAGCGCACACACACACACACACACACACACACACACACACACACACACACACACACACACACACACACACACACACACACACACACACACACACACGCACACAAGTCCTTGTGCTTCTATCTTTGTGAAGACTTTCATAGGTATAATGTATTACCTGGCCCCTTACTCATACCCTAAGCATCCCAACTAACCCCCTGACCTTAACCCTGATCCAATCCCAGTTTTAACCCCAGCCTAAACCTTAACCATCACACAGATCTGTGGAATTGTGAGAAGCAATCAAAATGTCCTGACATACCAAAAATGTCCTCACCTTGCTGGTAGAATTAGTATTTTGGTAGTATGTAACAAGTACAAGAACACACACACACACACACACACACACACACACACACACACACACACACACACACACACACACACACACACACACACACACACACACACACACACACATATATCTATTTCCTCCCATGACTGCCGATCTGTATGACACATCCAAACATGTTCGGCTGAGTGAATGAGCCACAGCAAAGCAAGCAATAAGGCAGACGTGTCGCCAGAGTACCAGTGCTAGATCTGTCATGGAAACCATATTGCCATGAGGTGAAGGGAGCTCACCCATGAAATTGTTTCTAATTCGACCATAATTGTAGTTTGCCGTAGTATTGACAATGACAATGTGGCATCTTATATTGATTAGCGGCGCTGGGAAGATGAGTCACGCTGTCTTCCAGCAAGGCGCTCTGAATCCTGATGTTCTGGCATGCTGACACCGAAGGGATTGATATTACAGCAGATATTAAATTGCTTGGGTGCACTTTAATACCAGCTGGGGAGATGATTGCTCATCAGAAGTTGGGTGTGTGTTATTGTCACAAGCGCGCTGGAGCAGGTCAGACGGAGCACGTCATTACCAGAAACATTACTCCGTGGCTGCTTCTCAGAGGTTTTGGTAAAAACCTGGCAACTTGTCCTTTAGGGTTTTTTTTTTTCCCCTGCTTGATGCTCTGACCTCCTCTGGACTACATTTTCATGTATTTATGTCATTAAGTGGATCAGTATTGGCACCTCCACTAAAGGAGTTTCAGAACGTTCTTTATTGTCACGCTCATGATCTAGCCTTCAATTATCTGCGATCTATTATCAATCCTGGACCTGGATCAGTGCTTTAGCTACAGAAACACATCCATCCTGGAGTGCAATGCTAAAACAACTGTTGTTTTTAGTCTTTATTTTATCAATCCAAAATCAGTTCTTCTGCAACAGTGTCATTCATTCAGATTTATTAGTTTATTTTTAATATGCTAATGTGACATTTTACCCCATTTAAGCAGACTTTTGTTTTATTAAAACAACATTTCCAATGTTCAAAAGTTGAAACTGGTAACTAGACACAATGTGATAGCAGAAAACATCACCTGGATCAAAAGTCACCTCTAAATAATCACTATTTGATCCCTCCGGCATTACTCCGTGCTTAGAGTGTATGTTTTATCATAATTACGAGATGAATTAAAGGAATTGTGGCTTACTCATTTTTGATTAAAATGTACTTCATTTAAATCGGATTTTAATGATACAAAGATTCTACACAACTGCCAGCTCAATCCAAACTCTGTGACTCAGCAGAGGTACCATTTCACTTTTCCCTGTTGGCAGACGAGCCTGGCAGAGAGAGGCAAAACACGACTGACAGCTTTTCATCGTGTGAACACGAACAATGACAATCACTGAATTAAAACATTTGCTCCCATGCTCTTCCTTTGATTAATCAGCTCAAATTTGTGTAATAAGATAAAAATGTCCAAAAATGTGCTTATCTTGTGTTATCTCGTCAGTGCAGACCTGTACAGACCTCAAGAGCGACGTGGAACAAATGAATAAAACAGGAAGGACAAAACTATAGCTTCATCTGTACTGTAACAGGGTAGAAGTGAATGTATTCATCAATCAGTCCAGATAGCAAAAGGCTTTTAAATGTCAGCTGTAAATGCGTCTTTTCATTATTCTGTGAATGGAGAGGTCATATTCCAGTAATCCCACCAATCAGATATAGATGACAAAGGTAGCTGATTTCAACTGGATGGCTTTTATAGATCATATTTATTGTCCCAGTGGTGCCAGTAGCAGATTGGATTTTACTCAGGCCGCATCTACGTGGTGTGCCAGCCACTTCGGTGGAAGCTGGCAGGGAACATGAAGACACTCTGGGGTCCCATCGACAAGTCTCTTTAATTACCATTGGGCGAGCGGGACTTGGAGGGAGCAAGAGACTCTTGACCCCGATGATTCAAGTCTGTTTTCCATCCCCACACCTAAAACCTGCTCAGGAGGATCTGTTATCTTGGCAGTGGTTCAGAAGAAGATGTCACCTGGCGGTGACAGACAGGGACTTTATGGACAGATGGCTGTTAGATCTAATAAAGACTATCTGTGGGTTCCAGCATGCGGAACCACCTCCCGAGCGAACCGTCCTCAGTCAGCGATGCTGCTGACAACAGAGCCAGCTGGTTGAAGCGCAGATCTTTGGCAGCACAGATCAAACAACTTCCCTGTTCCTCTTAAACTAGAGAGGAGCTGTGTCACCTGGCGTTACATTCTTACCGTATGCTTCAAGAGCATGATGTCAGACGGATGCTCAGATGCATCCTGGCAGAAATGTCTTGATCGTGACCTTGAAAAGGAACATCTATGGAAATTATTTGTCTTCCCCTTTCTTAACATAGGGCTTAGGGTCACTTTTCACATTATATATTTTTGTTTCTTCTGCCTGCTTTTTCTTTGTTACCCTGACAACTGAAGCACACATATCAAGGTCAGGCGGGGTAATGCAATATGACATAAACGTGTGTTTCGTTTTCATGCTTTTTGTTAAACTGTCAAAGCGTGACCTGTTGCTGGTGATTGATGAAGACAGATCCAATAAAAAATTTCCGTTTTTCTGTGACAACGGAGGCTGTCAGCGTGGAGTCAGTTTCAAATAATCATAAGTGACAGCGCTCCAAATAAAACTGTTTAAAAAAAGAGAACGTGAGAACACACTACATGAATATTCACAATGCGCCAAAGGTCACACAGGACCGCCCCTCAACCATGTTTGGCACATTCAGAATGTAACCGGATCCGTCTATAATTACTTTATACTCAAACTCTATATGAGTGATATTTCCACAGGGGAGCTCAGGCACCGCTGCTACGATGTGAATTGTTTTAGTGGCGCTCAGAAGGGCCTCTCCTCCCTGCAGGCTTCAGATTGTTCTCTTTTCCACACGTATGTGATCGTGGCTGGTGCGTTGTTGACCCTGCTTTTCTTTTTCTCTCACCGTGGCGCTCTCGTTCATGGCACCTCTTTCTTTTCATCCTTCTCTACGTGCAGTGTCATGTGAGTTGGAGACCTATGCCAGTCATCATCTCCGGTGTGTTTAGCCCCCCCCTCTGTGAGCCGTCTTTCTGATCACATCTGCTTTCGTGTTTTGGCTTTTTCTCTTCCGTTTTTTTGGCCCTTTTTGAAACCCATCTGTACGATCAGACTCTCTTTTCATCCCAGATGGGGGACAAACAGTTGCCTGGGTCTGGGTACATTTCTAACAGACGTTTATGTCCTCGTTAGAAGAGCGAACACTGCAAACAACAAACCATCACTGATTTCACGTAAAGCTACTTATTTGTGCTCTTCAGAGGTACTGAAATCATGGTCGGTGCTGTGGGCCAACTAACAGGGTGTTGTCCTTCAAAAAGTATATACACAGAATCTCTAGAGTTGATTTCGGTTGTTCACCTGCAGCATGTGTCCAGGAAGATCCAGTACCAATACAAGGATCATTAAGCCAGGGGTTCATTAGGCTGATATGATTAAGAAAACAAAATAAACAAAATCTATCAGACAGGTATGATTTGAGGGTCCTGCAATTTAATCAATTTAAATAATAATAATAAAAAAAAACCTCTCTGATGAGATCAACAAAATTGCTAGAAGGCAACGTCATGCAGTTATATCAGCAGGTATGGCAGCCTGTGGAAAGGGCTCACTTGGAGAGTTTGTTCCACTAATAGAAGTCGCAGGTTGAATTCCAAACTGTGTTGATCAATATTCTCTGCTCGCATTTGGCCAAATGCTGCATAATTCTTAGGCCGAGGCTTCCAGGAGCAGATCGATTGAGCCAAACCATTCTTCAAGAGGGAATCGACAGTTTGTGGGGAAAGAATCGTTTATGTCAGTCGCCTGATCGGTGGAAGAGCTTTTTATTTAGTGCAGGCAAAAGTCGGAGATGCAAAACCTGAAAGTGGCTTCTGGGACGCCCGACAAATCATCTCCCGGAGCCAAACGTGCTGTGGAGAGGCAGGTTGTCCTTGAACCCAAATGTTTTCATCCCTGAAGCCTGTCCCAGACATCCTCGGGGCAGTAGTTGGACCCCCTGGACAAGTGGTCAGCTCGTTGCAGAGCTGAAATATCCATCTTCCTGATCTTAAACTGAAAGTCAGCCCTCTCATCTTCACTCTTTTGTCTTCAAATATCTTCTGATGGGTCATGCGAAGAATTCCGATCATATTCATTATTTTATGTTTCATTCCAAAGTGAGCCCCCAGCTGATCACATGCAACGCCATTAGAGTTCATCACAGCGTCACAGGCCTGAACGACTGTTTTTCCGGAGCTGAAGCTTCATTAAGATGGTAACTCTGCTTTACTTCCCTGTACTTAGACTTCCGCTCTCTTGAGGAGAGCCCTAAAGAACACTTAAATTAGCCTTCAGGAGCAATTAATCCTAATGACTTCTCTTTATCAACAGCTAATTAAATATTCACTCATACTAGCACACACAGTTACACACACACTCTTCCATCAGCCGCCTGTAGTACAGTTTCCTCTTATACATGAATTGTATTGTATTGTCTTTTAGATATGGCCCTATGGAAAAGCACCACTGGTCATAAAAGAACTGACTTTCATTGAAGTCATAATTGAAATTGTAACAGTTAGCAGTTACTTTTTATTCCTGAGAATAGTTGCCAGTTATGACTTCAGAAGTGGTTTTAAAGCAATTTTGGGAGACAGATTTTAGAAAGACTTTTTGCAAGTCAATTAAGCTCCCTGATTTTTGGCTTCAGCCTGCGAGATCTCTTGACACGGATATTTTAAGACAACATGCACGGGGGTGAAAGCTTGTGGCATTCCCAGAGTACTGCGCAGATCCACAGTCAGTCATTGCTCCAGCTTCATTTCCTTGTCCTGTTAAAAGATGACTGAGATCCAAGTTAATTCTTTGACTTGAGTCCACAGTTGTTGAAGGCAGTTATGCGTGAAAGGGATGTTGCTCGGAGCAGTGAAGCCTCCGGACGGTGCTCTTGTCTTTCTGCACTTCCAGCTGGCGGCGCTAAAAAAAACCCCAAAACAAAACAAAAAGATTTGCAACAAACGCGAGTGATTCAGATCATTCACTTGATGTCAACGTATTGTTGGGAAACTCAGTTTCATCTTCGAGTATGAAAAATCCCTCACTGGCTCACTGGTTTAATGTACTGCATGAAAAAAACAACAAAAAAAACCCAGATTGTTAGTGCCTACAAGCGTTCATGTTGGGAAGTTATTAGAACATATTTACGCATTTTCTCAGTTAAAGTGTGGTAATTGACGTGTTTCCCTTTCTCTCGGGAAATAATTATGTTAACAGACAGCTTTTTATTTCTAGTGCAATAGAAACATCCTGGAGAGTGTCTTGATAGCCTGAACCTATCGAGCTGTAAATGTCATCTCTAAGTGTGCTCCTTTAATGGACGCACAAACAGTACATGGTAAAACAGCATGGTGCACCTTCTCTTCTTCTCTAACGCTCCATCAGGCAGGTTTGGAGCACCAGCCTTCTGTTCCAGTTCAGCAGACAGACCTCCATCTCCGCTGCGACCAGGGGGCCCGGACCTGGCCAGAGCAGCTGAGACCAAGAGGGGGGGAGCACGGTGAGGTGAAAACAGCAGCAGCAGGAGGAGGAGGATGGAGATGGATGGAGGACACTCCAGAGGATCCATCAGGCACTCATAACCACTGCAGATCATCTTTCTCCAGCTGCACATCATTTAACGCCACCTCCTCACTGTACACCTCCCACTAGCCTAAATGACACCTTTGCCATGGGGGGGTGGGGGGGTTATGTGAGGATGTATTGATTGTTTTCACTGTGGCGTAATTGCAATTAAAGGTTGTAAATGAGCCAGTGGCTCATTTTCTCTGCTGTCACCCAGCAGGAAGCAAACACACACACACACACACACACACACACACACACACACACATACACACACACACACACACACACACACACACACACACACACACACACACACTACTGGTTTATTACCAGCAGGGAAACGCTCTAATACACTGCAGGTCCCCGGGAACAGCATGCGGATTAATGCCAAGTTATACTGTGATTTAGCACTGCAGCTCTGTGTGCATGACACATTAGGAGAGCTTTTGAATGCAAACAAAGGGGATGACAGGGAACACAGCGTGACACTGGATGCGACGTATTTTTCCGGAGAGTCTTTTCTGTCAGCATCTAACATCATTACCCATTTGTCTTGTCTTTCAGATGTTGGAAGAGTTCACTGGCTCCTCTGCTCTAAGTGTCAGCAGCCATTTTAATGAATTTATTAAAGGAGTTCTGATCCTTTATTTATTTCTTTTTTCTTGTTTTGTGCAAGCGGGCTTAGTCAAGCATTGTGAAAAGGCTCTCTCACAGTTCTTTTTAATGTATTAATATCCCTCTATTGCATTCATTATACATTTAAAAAAGCTTTTTTTTGCTTTCATCTGGACTCCAAACCACTGATTCTAATTTTACATGCTCACTTGCTCATACTGAATATTCAGTTAAAAAGAGGATATATTTTTGCATTTCAGCACTGGTAACAGAAGGTGACAATTTAGTTTAGGTTTTGAATGGGATGTTGTTCCTTTACCCTCACTCTGAGAACAGAAGGTTTTCAAATTACTTTTCTAATTTGTATAATCAACAGCTACTCCGATAACCGTCTTGAAATCATCCAATCCAGTCATCCCATCTTTTTTTTTTTTTTTTTTTTTTTGGACCTCGATTTCCAGCACCACATCTTTATGGGAACAAAAATGACTTCATTAATGAGGAGAAGCTGTATCAAGGGCAAACATCTTTAATTAACTGACGCCCAGCATGTCCTGTCTTTGATCTCACCGGTTCATTCATGCTTTTGTAACAGAAAGATCGGGCTGATATAGGGGTACAGCGAGGACTTCGATGGGGATGGAGAAACTCTTGTTGCCACAGTCGTTGCCCTTTTCTTGTGTGTCATGGGGGCCAGATCAATTTCCAGTCAGCCCAGTTATCTCTTTAATAGCCTGATAAGGAAAATAATCCAAACTCCAGAGTTTTCATGACTTTCTGTCTAATTACTGTTAGACTGTTAATAAAAGTCAGCCAGATCAGAGGCCTTCTCACTGTTGGGAAACCTATTGTCGACATTTAAGAACAAGTATTTAGATTATTTAAAAAAAGGGGGAGAAATCATTAAATAGTCCATTTATAGTTGTGCTCACAGGAAGTAAGATTGGACTTAAAAGAGGAGAGAACCCATCATCAACTCAGTTCACATGCTTACATTTTTACAGCTGGCAAAGATTGACAGTGATTACAGTTAATAATCTTGTTTATTTTTCACCAATCTATCACTCAAACGTCTCTTTAATCATCTCTACATAAGTACGTGGAGGCCTGAGTATTTGTGTATTAGTCTTTAGCAACATCTAGTGTTGGACTTTCATCCCAGTGAATGCCTGCAGAAATTACATTGACTCCCAAGAAAAATAAAAGCAAGCAAACTATAATTGCTTGTACGAATCATATCGTGAATTATGTTGTTGTTGTATCAACAATCATCATAAACAGTGATTTGAAATCAAAACAATAGCTGGAGAATAAAACTGGACATTGTGGTTCTTTTTCTAATTCAGTCAGATCAACTTTTGGTTTTTTCTGTCTTTAACTGTGAGTATTTAGAATGATTTATTTACCGTAATTATTATCACACATGTCACACACACACACACACACACACACACACACACACACACACACACACACACACACACACACACACACACACACACACACACACACACACACACACACACACATGCACGTTGTCTTCTGCTGGTACAACTATGCCACATGTTACTGGTCCAAACTGCATCTGTGGCTTATCGTTTGTGGGTTGGTTATTTCAACTGGCTGGCATTCCTCAGAATAGATATCTATTTCCAGTTACTGACACAAATAGCACAAACCTCCAATGTCTTTTAATGAAAGAATTTTGATGAAAAAAAATTTACTTAAAGAGAAAAAAATATATAGCATTTGTTCTAGAGCTTCGCTTTGGCTTTCCTCAACATACCTACTAAAAATATCTGTAAAAAAAGATGTTGTACTTCTTGTCTGGCAGTTTTGAGCAGTGAAAGCAGAAGGTGTGTGTTCACCAACTGAGAACATGTGAGACAGGTCACAGGTGCGTCTCTCGGGCTTATGCCACCGTGGAAACAACAGCCAAAATTTTCCACTTAAGAGTGGTATAAAAGTTGTGGGGAAAGGTCTGATTCCTCGCAGACACATTCTGACATTGTGCAGACATGCTCAGGTTTCTGG